>JAMWFC010000060.1:0-206702 GCA_027475525.1 Macrolepiota albuminosa | reverse complement strand
GGAGGATAGCCATAAACACTAGGGCCATACTGCTTGTTAAAGTTCAGAGGGAGGTAGGAAACAGGCTCCAGCAATTCCCTATACATTTCCTCCTCAAGCTCACCTTTCTGCTAAGGTAAAGGAGGTGCTGTTTCAGGGCAACAATTGACCTGTGAACGTGGTTTCTCGACTGGAGGCTCCACAGAAGTATGGGATCCACTTGAGTTTCCTGTAAATAGAGGACCAGCAGTGTTCTTCCTGGGCAGAACCTGGTTGTCAGCATTCATGATAGGAAGAGTATGCTGGTTCAATCCAGGGGGTGGTCTAAAGCTGTCAACAATTTCCTGACCTCGTTGAAGTTGCACATCAGCACTGGGGTTATTGGAAGCAGAATGGCAGGGAGGAGCAGGAGTGGTCTTGTGAATGGAAGCTGTTGCCCCTAGTGTTGATGCCATTGCTGTGGCTGATGTTGGTCATGCTGTCACCATTGCTGCTGCTACTGTTGTGGCTTGTGTTAATGTTGCTTCCACCATTGTTTGTGCCACTCCTGCTATGACACCAGTCACAGGTGTTGCCGCTGGTGTTGCTGCCAATGTAGTTGCTGGTGCTGGTGGTGCATAACTGGAGATGGGCATAATAGAATTTGATTTGGTAGTGCCTAAAGGCCATGGATGTGGGCGTGTAGTTGGAGTAGGTACAGCAGTAATGGTAGGCACAGATGGAGAGGAAGTCCATGCAGGTGCTGGTGCCACAGGTGCATTTGAGGTTTGCAAAGGCACAGAAGCAGGGGAGGTCTCTACAGGACCCAACAAAAGTGGAGATTTCACAGGAGGTATGGCCAAGCTCGGGGCAGAAGTTGGGGCAGGGGTCTTGGTGTCTTGAGATAGTGTGACATGGCTGGTAGGTTTTTGAGAGGTTATGCAACCAACATGCTTGACTGCCAGAGTTGCGACCCCTTTCTCTGTATGTTTTGACCTTAGTTTTCTCTTTGTATTTGCATGCCATGTCTTGACAGGGGAGCATGGCCTACTCTCCGAACCCTCAGATTCATCTCCATTGCTATCCTGTATGTAGTTATTGTCACTTGGAACATCAATGATAGTGGAGATCTTTTGATGTTTTTTAAGGTCAGTAGATGGCTTGTCATTATTGTTGTCAGGGGACTCCTCATTTCTTCCTTCCTTCACTCCTTATCTCTTCACTCTCCTTTCATTCATTCTCTTATTTCTTCTGACATTATTTCATTTTACTGTTTCTATTCTTTCAACACTATCTGTTAGTACTATTCTCAGCCCTTGAGGTGCTCTGGTTCTTTAGCTACCATTCAGACAAGTGTGGGCTCCTCAGCATCGCTTTTAGACTGCTTACATAAGCCAGAGTTTGCCAGAGTTTGCCCCTTATTTGTGCAATTGTTTGTATAGGCAATTTTTGAGTTTTTAAGGTTTTGTTGTACTGTACAGTTGTTTCCCATGCTTCAGAGGCCCCAGAAGCATCCAACCTGGCATAGGGAATCCCTAGACTTGTTCTCTTTGGATCTCCCTCTGCCAGGTGAGTAGTTATTATGATATTGTCAGTACATATTCTAATACACTTTGGATCTCCCTCTGCCAGCTGTGTGATTGAGCCACAGCCTCTAGAGGTCGCCCTTACACCTGCTTGTTCAAGATGACAAAGCTCTGATATGTATAGAACAGATTAAGGGCACTGGCCATAGCATTGACTGCATTACAAGACTTTTCAAAAAGAGCACAGTAAAGATCCAGAAGATGGATAGAGATTGCCATCCAAGGTTGTGAGGAGGCAGTGGGAAACAGTCCATTGCAAACCAAGACTGGAAGGACATCTTCATATGCATACTATTCTACTATAAGTTTTTTGAAGTCTAATTATCACAGTTTCTTTAGTCACAATGATGAGAGATGGATTGAGGGATGACTTACAACTTTGAAATAGACAGAGTATTTGACTGGTCTTCTTTACACAACTCTTCACATCTTTGCACGTTGTGCTCAAAGCATGATATCTAGCTGGCACTGTTCCCATTGAACTTGTAATGTATTCAAGATACGGAGCAACAAGTTGTGTTAATGCATCAAACTAAGCTGAATACAGATTTTTTGCTGTTTGATCAGGCACTGTACAATGGGGATGTGGAGTCTCCTGAGGAGCATCATTGGCATCTGGTGCCTCCTCAAATGGCAGAGCAGGTTTATTTGCAAGAGTTGAATCAATTTCAGCTGCCAGCTCAATTTCAGTGGTTAAGCTGGTTGCAGGCTCCATCAGGATTTGCTTTCTTAAAGTGTTGATAGGCTTCTACTCGGACTGAGCGCATCAAGGGGCACACTACAGGTCTACGGACACAGGCTATACTCGAGACCCTAGCGATCCTCTTGGACACAGGAAACCATGGATCTTAGCGCTCAATTATAGGCGCTGGTTATCAGTCTGAACTACCACGATCAGGCCTTCAGCATATACCATTTATTGACCTTGGAGGATTAGGAGACCAAGGACTCAGGGCGCTAGTACGATGGCAGAGACATGACTCTGACCAAACCCTGATCAGTTCCATAAAGAGGTTAGCATTAGGTGCTGCCATTGGACGAGACACTTTAATCAGAAGTCTAAAGAATCAGCAGCGACAGAACAGGATATACTCTAGCCCAACATTCTATTCATCAAAAATTGATACTAGATTTAGTGCCAGCAGCAGAACTCATGGTGTCTGTCAAGGATTTTCTGACCATACCCTGCCAAGGCCTGGCCAATTGGAATTACACTAAAAAGTGAGCAGACTCCTACAAAGTTTAAGTCAGTTTAGAGTCACCATGGCCAATAGGCTATAACGCTGTTGGTCACTGTTGCCCTATGTGTACTGGTCGCCGTTGACAGGTTGCCGTTAGCTACAACCACAAGGAGAGGTGCTAATTGGTAGCGCTGCTAATGAACTCATTTTAAAAATATAATAGCACATAGTATAAAAGATAGCTACTCTGGATGTACAAAAAACAACGAATCGTAACTTCTTGAGCACCCAAGTTACCCTTAGCGTTCAAATCGCGCTAGCTTGCTCAAACTTTGTCACTAAGTTGGGCACTAGCCTTGTTTATCTCGTCTTCATCGTTTACGGTGCCACCTATGAGCACATTACACTGCGCTACTCACCTTTTCCTCTATATCTTAGTATAAACTATGACGCTTACTGTTTGCCAGGTAGCACGCGAGGTGCTATTATCTAGCGCATTGTTTTATCACCTTTGCCCGAGCACACCGGGACTTTGTTGGGACTCCTCATAACTACGTACGCCAAGCGCTGGAGACGGTGTTGTACTGCGTATTTGTCCAGCACACCCAACTACAGTTGGCATCATCAGCGTCCAGCTTTTCTTGGAGTCATTGGATTTGTTCACATTGTCTCAATGGCTGCACAAGAGTTGTTGTCTTGGCTTTGTTACCATGCTTGATAGGACTTGTGAAGTGATGGCCTAAGCCAAGAGTGGCTGGTTGTTGAGCACGAGTTGACAGTTTAGGCAGCGGCATGGTGAAAGATAAGGAGAAGTTGGCAAATAACAAAGTTCACAAATTCCATTGCCTAGTGCCTTTTCTAAAAAAAGAACTGGCTAATCTGAGGTTCACTTCCTCTTCTAGTCTGACCTTGATAGAAACCTTCTGAGAACGTTGGCAATTCCACCAGAAAAGTTCCTCTTGAACCTCCCCTCCTGGTCTGACCTTGGTAAAAACCTCCAAGAATATTGGCAATTCCACTAGAGGTTCCTCTTGAACCTCCCCTCCCAGTCTGACCTTAGTAGAAACCTCCTGAGAACCTTGGCAATTACAGTGCACTATTTGTATCAGATAAAATAAAAAAATCAATCTAAGTACCATAAAAGTAAGGATGGCAGACAGCTTAAAGGAAAGAGATCAATAGAAGGAATAACTGTAAGGTAAGTAAGTAGAGGGCATAGGTTGACAGAAAGACATTTAAAGTACATGAATTATGGTGCACTATTTGTATCAGGTAAAATAAAAGTCTAAGTACTATAAAAGTAAGAATGGCAGATAGCTTGAAGGAAAGAGATTAATATAACTGTAAGGTAAGTATAGGGGATAAGTTGATGGAAAGACATAGAAAGCGACACAAAATCAAAATGACATCTATATAACCAACTCCTCAACTTTAGGGTAGCCTTTTGAGGAGTCATGTGCAGTCAGAAAATCCTGTTGATTTCAAAGGCCATTGACATGCTGAACAGTGCCATCCAAATCAATTTTAATTAACACATTATTTACTGGTGCTTATCATATGTACACAAAGTTTAATTAAAGTTCTCAGGAGGTTTGTACTGAGGTCAGACTGGGAGAGGAGGTTTGAGGAGAACCTCTGTAGTAGAATCTGAGATTGGCCAGTTCTTTTTTTGAAAAAGGCACCATCAACTATAACAGAGGTTGTTGTCTTAGGCCTATTACTATCTATACAATAAATACACCTAAAGTCTCGTCAAGAAACTTGAGGTGTCCTGCCTTAGGTGATTCTGAAGAAGCCATCTGGTAATTTTCTGGAATTTCCAGTAGTATGTAAAAAATGTGCCAAGAGAATACATGCCACTATCAAAAGAGTTCTGAACTAGTTTCAGAAATTCATCAACCATATATTATGTGGATTTCTTAGTGCCAGAGTATAGCTGGATAACTGCTACTTTTTGGTCCTTGTAAGAAGTGCCTTGAGCTAGTTGTGTGCTAAGAAGAGGAGCAGCAAACTCTATGTAATAGAGTACCTTTTGAAAAGGTACTATTTACTCATTGTACATCTTAACACCTCTTCAAGATGTTAATATTTAGAATACAACTCATTTGTAGCATCTGACCAAGGTGCTAATATTATATTAATGAATAATACTAATAAAAATATAAATATACTATATATATATCTTTATCTATAGTTGTTGAGAGACTTTTCTTACTTATGCTATATATAGAAAAATCTACCAATTTGGCAGATTCTGTGTCTTGTGTGAATAAAAACTTAAACTCTTACACTCTAGGAGACTAGTCCAAGTTTCTGCTATGTCATACAAAACATATCATGTCACATATTCCTTCATTTGAGTGAAGTTAGTAACTCACAGTCCTCAAACAGATATTCAAGTTTCTTGAAATATTGGGAGAATTTTCATGGTTTGAACTCATTCTACTTTGGCACAGAGAAATAGTTGCACAGTGGCATGTGCTGGGAAGGTGGTTCTATGGTGACTGTCTTTCCATGTAGAGAGGAAAGAATTCTGATTTTTAGCAATAAGTTGGGAAAATTAAAGAGTTGAGAGGGGGGTGTTGATGAAGCAGGAGTGGTAAAAGACTGCACAGCAGCAAGCAGAAATGCTAAAGGGTTGTTGTCACTAAGGTTATATTTGAGTGAACATGGGAAGATATCAGGAATATCATCTACAGTGAGCTCATTTTCAGTGTTCTGTAGTTTCTGGACTGGAGTGTGGCATGGTAAGGCACTGGCAAGTTGAGGTGTGGAAGAGAAATATTGGAGAGAAAGAATGTCTTCTGCTATCTCCTTTAGCAGATGGTGCTTGCATTGGAGATGCATTTCTAGCAGAATTCTGCTCTAAAGTCTCTTGCAGTAGGCTCCAATTTGATGATGCTAAAAAGTTTGTCAGTAGCAGACAAGGTTTATGGCTACTAACCTAGGAATATGTGTTGGGTGTGCTAAGTGTGTAAGGGAGTTTCAGGCAGGTTCCAAAGAACACATCAAATAATAAGTTGAGTGGCAAGAAAAGGTGTGAGTTAGTAAGGGAAACATGATAAAAAAAGTGCACTAACAACTAAATGCATCTAGAAAAGAAGAGAAAGAAAATATAAATTTGAGTGCAGCAAGAAAACTAGGAGCTTAACAATGTTTAAGCTGAAAAGTGCTTGCTGTAGGTACAAGCCATGTAAGTTCCATGTAATGAGTAAAACTATGGCAGGCAGACAAGATGTTCAAACAGTTAGTGACTAATAAGTCAGCTCAAAAGAAATCTGAACCATGAGAACTAAGCAGACTGTGGGATAAGAAACTCTGTTGTTCTAACTACCAGCAAACAGTAAATACTTATAGTAAAATGAGTTCAACTGTTGCTAAAGAGCAATGAACTTAAAAGAAAATAAGTAGACACTATAAATTAAACTAATAAATACCAAAAAGTTCACAAGATTGCTGTCTGTCTAAGTTGGTGAGGAGTGTCAAGTGATGTCAGGTGCTAAAGTAAAATGCCAAGCTATTAGTCATGGAAAAACTTCATTATTCTAGTTTATAAGCACTGCTGCCAGCTAAGTGTATTATTTGCTGATGGACTGATGCCATCTGTCATCTATCATTCCAGCTGCTGCTGGCACTATCACTGATTGGATCTATTTCTTGCTCTAGATAGCTATTAGATATTGCTTAAAATAGATGAATTGTGTGCACTCAGATATCCTGGATCTGTGCTGTACTGCTGTGGCCTGCTATTGGTGCACTTAGCCTATGTGAGGTCCTATTACTATAAAGGCCTGCCAGCAAGTAGAGTGGATTTGACTAGCTGATCTGTCAGATGTTAATGCCAAGTCAAAGATGGAGCAGGATAGAGCTAAGCAGTCTGGATGGTGGCTAGATAGGAGTGCCAACATCAACACAAAGTAAGCAGAGCTAGAGTAGATGGTCTGAGGACCTGTCTCCTGACAGTCTGCATCTGAGTCTTTAAGTATAGCAAGCAAGTCCAAGCTTTATTCTAGAAAAAAACGGCTAAATAGGCTGGCTGAGTCATAAAACTATACAGAAGTAAAGTAGTTTAGTAAAAAGCAGCTATTGAAAGTGGAAAAGACTGACAAGCTATAGTAGCTCAAAAAAACTATATAAATATTTGGTTATTTTGTAAAAACTAGCTTATATAGTAACAACTAACAAGTGATAAAATCTAAAATTAATATATGTAAAGCTTCTACATACCAGCTTAAAAATGACACTTAGATCAAATGCCATAGTATTTGACATAATTTAATCAAAACTTTGGGTACTTCCAATCTTTCATACCAACATCATTTTTTAAAAACTATGAAACATTGAAACACTTTTTTGAGCTACTGTAATTTCAGTTTTCCTGAGGTCATCAGTTCAATTCTCTGGAAGTACTACAGTAAACCAGTATACTTGCAGTTCTCACTCATCATACACTGTGCCTGCATTGAAAAAGGCAATTAAATCTAAAGATCTATTTTACTACTTCTGATTATAGCAAAAGTTTGTCAGTTACACAGTATCTTATGTTACTTAGTTTTTACTGTATCTCTCATATTTTCATATCTATATACTATTTTCCTTTAACAATCTGAAAAGTCAATATACAGATTTTGATTTAAATCTATTATAGTATATCATTTTTTTTCACTATCCAAACTGACATTCAAGTCAACAATGAGGAAGAAAATAGTTTTCAAAGCTCAAGCCAGATATTACTCTAAGCCTTTATATTTGCTTTGTTAAAAAGTAAAGAAGAGGATGCAATGGGTAAAGCTTGCTTTATCATTCAGGTGGAAACAGAATTATACTAGAAAGACATTCAAGTTTATAACCCAGGGAGAAACCTAGACATGAGTAAATAAATACTTGTTCCTGACAAGTTCTTAAATAAAAAAAGAGCATTGAAAAAACAGTCCTTGAAATTGTGTTAAGTAAATAAAGCATTGCTCCAGCAGACATTTGTAGCCTTGTTTTCAGTGAAGTTTCAAGGGTCTGTCACCCAGCAAAGTATAGAGTTTGTTGAATGGGAACAATTATAATGAAGACCTTGAGGGAGCCATAAGTCTAAAAAAAACTGTCCCGGAGAGACTTGAACTCTCGATCTTCCGATATGAGAGTATTAACAGTCGGACGCCGTAACCAACTAAGCCACGGGACACTGGAGTTAAAGTGTCTTTTGCGATTATATAAGAATTTCCTGGTGTCTCCGTGCTAACTCTTAAGGCCACAAACATTTCTTCCGCATTCTATTCTTCGATCACAACTTTACGGATGTACAAATAGCAGTCGTACCGGATGCAAGCGCAGCTGCACCGAAACACTACTCTGTTGTTTTCGGCGAGCATGTCTGAAAGCGTTCGGCAGTTTACTCCCCATCTGCATGATACAATTTGCGATAACCCGCCCGATGGATCTATCCCTTGCTGTACAAAACGAGCGTCTGACGATCTTAGGTTGAGATTTCTATGTAAATTCTCTATCAAAATCCGTGTACGTTGTACTGGATCTGTACCTAAGTGGAATTTGTATCCTATCTCGCGCCCGATCTCGTTACTCTTTGAACTCTGTAGAAATGCCGTTACGTCTCTAGGGTGATAATAATAGAAGCATTGAATTCCTCCGACAGGTTTCATGACTGTTCCATTTGTTCTTCAGGCTTTCCTTAGTAATTTCCCCCAGAAACCTCGCATTTACACAATTTATCATCGTAATGCGTTGACTGCGAACACCGCCATGCGTTGGCCGTCAATCCGAACTTATCGTCATGGCATATATCGGTCAAATCCCTTGACACCGCACCACTGGCACAACACACCAGCCTTTTGAGTCCCGGTCTTTCGATTTCCCTGTGCAACGCATTCATCTGACCATCTACATGTGCATGTGGTGTGTAACGATTTCTTTTGCCGCTGAATATGAATTTACACAACGGGGCATATTGAGATTGTCCGAGTCGAGGAACGAGGCTCTTTCATTCGCCCTCATGGTTTCAGGTACTGTACTTTTTTCTTGAACCAGGGCGCGGTGTTCCATATCGAGGGATCCCTTGCGGCTACATTTATATTTCTAGAAATCTGCCCTGAAGATACAACTAGACAAAGTCTCCACTTAGGCATTTCAGAATGGAACAATACAATCCTGAGTCAAGGACCTTGAGAGCCGGTCTCCCAGACCGGGGCCACGAATCGTAAACTTGATTAGCCAGAGGTTGGTAATCTGTCCCAAGCCTGGACTCCTGAAGTAAACCATGTGCAACACCGTAAGTTCTTTCGGAAAGATCGCTTTTAACCTACAAGGCACGTCACTTAGCGCCGGTCTCCCCCCACAGCCGGACAAGACTGACAAATCCAATAGGGTTAGATCCGTCCCTTTTTGATTCCCGATTTAGTCACTCGCCACAACAAAACGTCTCGGAGCATGTACACGTGTGTACGAATCGTGACGCATCCTATTTATATATCTGAGAAGTTTACACCTTAAAAAACGAAGTGCACACGCTGGTCTACGCTGGTCTGGTTTCAGCCTGATATTGTGTCGATTTGTGATGGGATGCTTGACATATAGAACAGGAGCTCAATTTTATGGCAGAACGGCAGCGCGACGTCATCATGATCAACATAGGTGCGTAGTACAAGTGTGTCACTTGGTGTACAAGTCTCTTGAGAGTACGAATCTCCATCAAAATAGATGTCAGAGAGTGATTCAGAATCACGGAGGTAAGGTCATCGTTTCAGAGACTTTAGCCAATAATCGTCAAGATAATGATGAAACAAACAGGCATGTGCATAAAGTATGCCATCGAGCGTTGATGCGACACAATAGACGCGATTACCACCATGATACATGTTTAGCCCATGGCATGTCCTTCAACACCATGGAAATATAGATAGTTTTCGACGTTCCGACTTCGACAGAACTACAGGCGTGCCAGCATGCATATGATTGAGATTAACACCGATAGATCGCAATATCCCTTGATTTCAGTTTCGTTTCTTTTTTCCTTTCAAACGGCCCAGATGACCAACTTTTGATCGGTGCCAAAGAGACAACCAGGGTGAACCAATGGACTGATGGCGCGTCGGTAGTTTAGTGAAGGAAAGGGGAAACAAACACACGCGCCAAAGCAGGGATTGTGCGGGGTTTAATGGCTTAGGATTCCGTAAAGCGCTGGAAAACATCGGTCAGGCATGACACACGTCACCTAACCGCAGTCCATGTTTGACGTTGTAGAAGCAGTACTCGCAAGCTATAAGGGTTTCATGCGTGTGCTAATGGAGACTGAGGCCAGTTGTGTCGCGGTAGAGTCAAAAACTTTGAGTGACTGTGACGCCAAGTTTCTTTGGGTTTATCATTATCATATTCTTTTGTGGCGATCTTGATTCCAAGGATTAGGATCATGTTCAGAGATTCGCTGCTGAATCCCGAACCCAGAGTGCAGGTAAGGTTGATATGCATTGAATCTGAGACGTTGGGCCGGGAGAACGTTGGGCACCGTGCAATCTTGACCGCGGAAGTATTACACATACTACACGGAATGGACGAATGCGTGTATATTAGAATGAATGAGGCTCCTTTTCTCCACATGGATCAGTCCATCCCAACGACAACGCGTACATTGTTTCCCGAACTCGGACAAAAAAAATACGTATCAACGATAGAAGCAGCTTTCATTATAGAGCATGGCGAAAACAGAGAAGACCGGAGAAGAGTTCGTAGCGTTTACATACTGCAAAATGTCTTCTCCACCCCGCTTTCATTGAATTTCGTTGCAAACCCTCTTCCTCGTACAAGCGTCTCATATCTCAATCAGTCCTCTTGCCCCACCACCTCACGATGCGCACATCAAACTCGGCGAGAACCGCGTATACACCTAATCGAGACCGCCAGCCGCCTTATCGGCCTCAACATCGAAGTTTTCTACCAAGTCGGGGACGTCATCGTCGTCGTCCTCGGCGGCGCCGCCCGCGGATGGCCGCTGCTGTTGAATAGCCTGGTAGGATTCCGCAAGCTTCCTTAGTGACGCGAGGGAGTCTGGGCCCAGCTGATTGAGAATGCCGGGCACGAGCTCAGTGAGCTCCTTCACTTGTCCAGTGCCATAGATTGCGAACGTGTTGGCCGAGACAGCGGCGTGCACTGTCGTTAAAAGAAAATTGCGAGAAGAGGAAGGAGAAGAAGGTCAGGGCCGTACAGGTGTACAGAAGTAAGGGTGGATGGCTCACCCTTCGGGGCGGTAAAATGGAGCACATTTCCATCTTCTTTGAACATGTTGACCTCCTCTACGCCAGGGATGGGCTGTACATTGAGCTTTTTGAGAGCACCTTGAAGTTTTTTGTCGTCCTGCGCGGCCGAGGGCTTTGTTTTTCGCACGACTTTTCGGCGTACGGTTCCCTTACCACCTAAGGGTTCCACGTCAGTTTTCTTACCAAAAGAATTCGCTGAACCGACAGGAAACTGACCGATCCTGTTGGCAGCAGCAGCAGCCTGGAGTTTTGCCAATTTAGCAGGGTCCATAATGTTTTTGCTTTTGTGAAAAGGCCGGCTGGAGTGCGGGGAAGCCCTTGACGTGCTTGTCCCGATGAAAAAGTGGAATAAGGTTCGAACCAAACAAGTATACACAAGACATTCTCAGCCACCATCGCTTACGATCGAGTCGTCCAGCCTCGTCAGAATCCATGTCTTCTCAATATCATCTTAGGCCTGCTGAACCAAATGATGTGGTGAGAAGTGTTGGAAGCAGACGTCTTCTCAGACTCAGTCATGTAGCCAGTTCTCCTTGAATTGATCATTGGCCTTGTATGTTGATTATACTGGATTCCAGTCGTTGAAACTGCTGACAATGGCCTTAAGGCGGATTATGAGAAGGCACGCGATTCTGTAAAAGCTACCCCAGAAATTGTATTATCTTGTCACATCGTACTCGTATATTTTCTTATACTGTGCAGCTTCACAAAAACCTCTTTGAGACTCCATATGCGCACGCACTGATCGCGTTCTCCGGACCCGCGGGGGTCGCCGGCGGCGAAGCCATCGGCTTCGCTATCTATTTCTTCAACTTCTCTACCTGGACTGGCAAACCTGGACTATACGTGCGTCTGTACGACGCCCTATGGCCGTTGCATCAATCTGACTCACCCCTCGAAGCTTGAAGACCTTTACGTGAAGCCGGAACATAGAGCCAAAGGAATCGGCAAGGCGTTCTTCGTCGAACTTAGCAAGGCTGCCCAAGCCAAGGCAAGTAATATTCATTCCGTTGTCATTGTAATGTCGTAACTAGAAGTTGCCCGTTGGTGGGGCACTGATTTCTGTGACTAAAAGCTAACCTTAATCTCCATTACCCCCAACAGGATTGTGCAAGGCTTGACTGGAGCGTACTCAAGGTTTGTAATGTCGATTGTTCTCTAAAGTTGCGGAGGCTCAATTGTCATTTCATCCATGCAGTGGAACAAGCCGGCAATTGACTTTTATGAGAAAACTCTGAGAGCAACGATGATGTCCGAATGGGTAGGCATGAGGCTTGTGGAGGACGGCATTGAGGATTTGAAAGGACTTGCTCCCCGATCATAGACTTGTGTACAATGAATTGTTGCTGTTGCATGACAAAGAACACGAAATCTGGCAGAGTCGCAGTGGCGGAAGGAATGATTTCTATGTTTCCAGAGCACGAAAGAAGTAGAACACTTCGATCGTAACTGCTAAACACCGTCATAACTGGCACCCCCTGCCTGATTGATCGCCACAACCGCAAATTTGGAAGAAAGTCGTGTGAGTTGTATGTTCTCGCAGGCGAAATGATCCTACATACTTTGCGTAACTTGACAACAATAGGATCCTCCTTAAGGTCATCTTTCACTTCCGCCGCAACCTCTATTGAATATACCCGCAGAACTTTCTTGACGTCGGCGGCCTGGACGGAGATCTAGGAAACGTGGATCACAACGGGAACACATGCAGTCTAAAGAGAGATGAGGGGGAGAACAGCGCACCTTCGCTTTCCTCATAACCTTACAGTTCGGACCTATCCATACCTGTAGACGTGGGTCAGGGCGAAGAGTATATCAGACAAGGTAACAGGATAGTCACCACGAGTATGAACTTCTCGCGCGTGGACTCCTTGTCATTTGAATAGGTAACACGCGCATAAGCGTACGACGCCTTTGTGTCATCGAGGACCTCACGTAGCTCTGCGAGGCCACCTGTGCCCGTCTGGGTAACCTGAAGCTTGTCTGAACGATCAGAGATGTAATCCAGGAGTAGCCAGTTTGTGTCAGACTTGTCGGAGCGGACATCCTGGTAAGCTTTGAGATAATTATCAGGATCGGTTATCGAGTATATGAGCAGTAGTATATCAGACGGAAAATGTCTGCCATAATTGTACCGGGACGGAAGCAAATTCAAGTTGAATACAGACCTTCATCGATGTTAGAGTCGGAAAGGTCAGCCATAGCCTACAAAGCTGTATCGCGTGTCTCTACAGCCCGTGACGAAGAAACAAATATGTACGCTGGCAAATGTGGATGAGCTGGATTTCGAGGCGGATCGCCAACACGGCTTCTACCGATCACACATATCAATCCCAATTAGGCAACTACGAATTTTCCTTCAATCGCCATGTTCCTCAGTTTCCACAAAGTTGGCCTTTGCTGTCGCGCCACCCTGGTTCGTTCCTACTCCATACCAGTCTCCCTTAAATCACGGCGGAAATGGGCTCTTGAAGGTTTACCCAGGCCCCGCTCCATCCTCGACGACGACAGTACTCCCGTCGACCTTTCAGAGGACGACGACGCCGTGAATGGCGTACGCCCTAATACCCCACCTTTACATCTCCGCCAACCACCGAAAAAGCCTACTCCACATGAACACAAGGTCCACAGAGAGGTCATCAAGAAGAACTTTCCCGGCGGCTGGAATCCACCGCGCAAAGTCTCACGAGAAGCAATGGAAGGAATTCGCCAGATGCATCGCCTGGATCCTGAGAAGTTTAGCACACCCATGCTCGCGGAGAAGTTCAAGATCAGCCCAGAGGCCGTCCGTCGGATCCTGAAGAGTAGATGGGAACCGTCGAGGGAGAAGAGACTGAAACTTGCGGAGCGGGAGAGGACAGCGAAGATGGAGTACTTCTCTTTGAAGAGTGTAAGAGAAAGGATGGAAGCTCGTGCCGTCAGGGAGAGCGCCGATGTTGGGACTGACCGCGACAGGCTCCAGTTTGAGTAGACGGTGACTTCTTCCGCGCTCGGGGGAAGATCACCTCGTGGACGCGTTGTAAATTTTATATCCTTCTCCCCTTTCCCCTAATTCCTATATAATGACATTCTAATATTCACGAGGCCGAGTCGGTACCGCCAGTGTGTACGAGAAGACAAAGCAATAGATTTGTTTGGATTGTGGCAGCAGGGTAACTGCAGGTATTTATTATACACATACGTTAGAAATAGATACCTGAGATCTCCAGGACTCTTCTAGATTAATAAATATTACTGAGTCAAAAATACGGTCCGCGGGGTGCGCTACACAGCAAAGGTTTCAAAAACTAATAAGTAATAAGTAGAGGGAACGAAATGCGCAACGAGAGCATTGGACGAGGTTGTACATAAATATGTCGATTGCCAGCAAGAGGCCTCTAGATCACAAGGGGACGTTGGTCCGTTCATAGCTCAAATAGCCAGTCTGGTCTGGAGGCGGCCTGCACAAAAGGATATCATTCCAATTGGGGGCAGGATTCGTTTTGTGACCATGCTTGTCGACGACCGTGTGGCGGAAGCCCAATAGGAACATTGCCGTGATGAGCTTGAGCTCCACCTTGGCAAGTCTCGTTCCCAGGCACAAAGTCTTGCCTGCGTGAAACGGCGCACGATCAGTATCATGATTGCCAACGTAAGTGTTCATCTACCCCCAGGGGCGAATGGACACGTTAAAATCAACGTACCTCCTCCCCATCCGACGTATGCGAAGGGCACATTTTTAACATTGCCCCTGCCAGGGTCAAATTTCCATGGATCTGGATAGAGCGTTGGATCGAGGTGCACGTCGCTGAAGGGATATATGACGTAGGCTCCGGTAGGTACTAGTTTCCCATCGATATATAGCGGTGGACCAAGATTACGCCTCATGGCTGTATGAGGTTGTGCCACCCGTGTCGTTTCTTTAATTATCGCATCGAGCACGGGGGTCTCTGACTCCCATACATCAAGAGGGAGAGCGGCAAGGCGCGAAGAGAGCGAGTCGGAGGGCAAGGTTTGGGTGTTAGCAACGAGGGCCTCGACTTCTGAGGCGGCTTTTGTCCGCCATTCGGGGTGGCATCCAAGGAAGGTGATGAGCCAAGAAGCGGTTGTCCCTGTTGCGCGTGCACCGGCGATCAGGAGCCCCATTATAAACTGTAGAAACGAATGGTCAAGGCTCAAGCGGAGGACAAGGAAAGCATAATGGGATAAACTTACTCCGACCACGACGAGCTTTTCATCCCCGCAATCGAGGAGCATCTGCAGGGTGTCATTGCGTGAGATGCCACTCTTTTCCCGTTCTTGGATAGCCTTGTTAACGATATCGTATATCTCCTTAGTGGCCCAGAGTTTTCTGATCATAGCAGGAGTAGGTAACCAGGGAAGGAGAACAGTGGCCGGGGTGGTACCGTTATCAAGGGTGTCGTACAATTCTTTCAGCCGTCCCACGGTGGTTGGGTCGTCTGATATCTCAGTACACGACAAGCTCCGTAGGGTAGTCTGGAACAGAAGCTGTTTAAATGGTAAAAGAAAGACTCCTGAGTTAATGGGCTGTTAGATCGAAGACGAGTGGTTATGCCTACTGAGTATATACTTTCGAACGGGTCGAATTTTCCGGACGTTCCCCAGCTTTCCATTATCCGCCGGGAATCGTCCAGAATCAGTGGAATTACTATTAAATGGCGAACAAGAAGAATCAGTGATGGGCAGACGGCACAAGAAAATAACGTACAGTCATTTAAAGACGCTGAATGCTGAACTTGTCCCAGGCGTTTGTGTATCTTGGTGATTCGTCTGGGCTCCAGATTCGAGGTTACTCCTCGGACCATTGGAATCTGTACAAAGTTTAAGGCGATGATAACATCAGACTATAGACTCGACCCACTGCTCCCGATAGTATTTTGAAGCCTTCTGTTAGGTCAAGGCCTTTTGCGGTAAAGAACGCTTGACGCGCACTTTCACCTGACACAACTATCACGGTGTTCTACTCGGGTAATTGGATGATGAATAGGTACATCAGAACGGTAGATGGATACATACGCGTAAGAGCTGGAACTGAAAAGCAGAATGTCCTGTTGCCTGGAAGCCCCAGTCCAGAAAGTCGTAACGTCGCCGAAAGAATGGTAAGATAGAAAAGATCGAAAAACAAGGGAGCGATGGAGGTGTATCAGCCTCGTCGGCCTGGAGTGTGGAAGTAATGAGGACTATGAGGAGAAATATTACGACACCAAAGGTGAATTGGGTGGCGAAGGCCGCGGAGAGGAAGGCATTGGCAGCGGCTTGGAGGCCAATAGAATAGGGCATGGTGGACGAGCAATCCGGGAGAACAGAGGGAACGCGTTCAAGCAAAGAGGGAAAGGGTCGTTTGAAGTGGGTACGAGGATTATTGGACATACAAAAGGCGCCTTTATAGCTTATACCAGTACAGCCTGCCCGCAGAGGCCCGCAGCCGCGAAAATCTGAATCTAGATTTGTCCATTAGCCGGGGAATAAAATCCATTTCATTGCAACCAAAGCGGAAGCAGAAGAGATCGGGACATAAGGGTCCGCAACGTTTCCTCAGATCTGGGCTTGTGGCAGTTTGAAGGCGATCCAATTGCGAGTATGACCGGCACCGAAAAGGTATTGCCGTGACGGAGGAATCCGACCTGCTGGAAGCTCGTATGATCACACGTGGAAAACCATCCCTCTTATTACACACCGCCAAAACAGAGCATATTCTGTTTCAAGCAACAGCGGCGACCACCGATTCTGCCCGATATTATGACTGTTGAGCGGTTCGTGGAAACTGGGGTTCTGATGACGACGGATCGGCTGTAATCCTATCATTACCATTCTTCAGCGGCAGTTAGGATTCGCGCTTGTCATGATTATATGGATCTGATACGAGATAGACCCTGTCTGGTCTGGAGGGTTCTGTCGGTTCGAACTCGGCATCTCGGCTTCCATCAATCCTTATTTTTTATGGTCCGCTTACGCGGTGATACCCTGTCACTGGGAGCTGTGAAATCCTGGGACATTGGCTAGTGATCAAGAAATTATATTTCAATCTGAAGGTTACCACAGATGTCATTATGCACCAAACGGTTCCGAGGATCCCATGTTAGGATCGGCCCTTTGTAAAATACTTATCTGTAGTTTGAGAGGATCCACATAACAGGCAAAGTGAAGATCATGCCTGATTCTATTAAAAATTTGTAGCTAGGAAAATATCATCAACCGTGATTCCCAGATTTCCTTTCGCCGTGCATCTGATTCGGAATAAGCACGTTGACAATTTAGCAGCACATATTGACAGGACGACACCTCACAGCGCGTGACACTAAGCTCCATCTAGCGACGAGGGGAGAATCATGTGAAAGACAATCGACAGTTGAGGGCGGACCGTCAACATATGGAAGACGCTGACAGTCGATAACCAAGGGCTTTTAAAGCTCCGTTGTAGTGTGCCAATGCCGCCAGGACGACCAAAAAATGGAAAATCTGATGCGACGCAAAAAAATAATCGAATTTACCGGGAGCCAAACGCTCTGGAATGCGATTGGCACTGTGGAAAGTTTAAGTGGTTAGATATAGAGATTCATTCTTAGTCAAATAAGAGAGTAATGATGGATGAGGGAAACAACGAGGTAAGAACAAGGCAACATACTAAAGCAACGCGCCGATGACGTAAAGGCAGCCTGAAGCCAGTAGCCATCCAAAACCCATGTCAACCAATAGTCGAATAGACCCGTGAGTTACAAGCAAGTGGGTCACTGGAGCGACCGCGGACGCCCCCAAGCCCACGAAAACTGTGGTTCGAGCCCCCCGATGCGTGGGCTTGGCATAATCGGGGTGAAGAACTATATAGGCAGCACCTGTATACGCTCAACAGTAAGCGAACACGATCAGAATCAGACACCATGCGTCTTGATCATGATTGTTTTCACCCACCAAAACCAATTACCGTAATGGAGAGCATATAGAACAATCGAAGGAAGGACTCGCAATGAAACCCGTAATAAAGAGAAGGATAAAATGACCCGACGGTCAGGAGGACTATTCCAGAATAATCAAATGCATGACACGAGGAAGAGATCTACGAGTAAACATCATTTTTTGACTGAGACACGTTCAGCGTTGTAGTCCATGAATTAGGCGCACCTCCTCTGAGTGACAAGTCACGGTGTGGTAGAAGGCACTCGCTGACAAACAAAATACGGCGGAGCACAAAAAAACAGAGAATACAATCGTATCTAACGAAGTCGATCCAGGAAGAGCGTGGGTATTAAAGTCTAGTAAGAGGTAAATGAATAATAGAGCGCCCCAGAGATGGCTATGGATATTAACTGCAGAGAGTCAGGAACGAGTTAAAGAGCAGCCACAGAAGCAAGCCACCAACTTGTTTCATTGTGTAAATCTTTCAACCAAGGGGTTGGTCTGATATAATGTTAGAAGAAAAACGAAGACCAACATGCATACAATGATCGAAAGCATCCAGACCAAGAATACTGAGCTCTGCACGAGCCCTAAGATACGACTGACAAAAGAACGGGACCATCGTCTTACCGCCTGTATCCCGTAAGAATGTATTCGTTATCTTTTTGCCAAGCTGGAAGTTCTGCCCAGGTCACTGTTGGCGATGATGTTCGTGACTTCCCCGGTGTGAAGAACTTCTTTGATAGATCACGATGGCGAGCCACAGTTCCCATAGGTAAGCTACAAGATGACTCCACGAGCTAGAATTAGTCAGTAAACAAGAAAGGTCAAAAGAAGGCGGTGGGTATAAGTCCGCGATGAGTTGGCGGTTCCACAGGTCGTAATTAGTTGCCGATACACGTGATTCAATGATCGATGAAGTGTTGCGAACAGCCTGGCAGCACCAACTTTCAGTCGCCCGCCTACCCAGACTCAAGTTTATAGGGAACAAGGCGGATTTTTCCGACGACCTCTAGTCACTGCAGGGGCTCGACTTGTCATCTTGAAGGATATCTGCGGACCATCTGTTTCTCAATCCCATCTATTTCCGGTTTCTTCGTCCGGCATGAACACTAAATTGAACGTCGAAGGAGTCCTGCTATTTGAGCAGCCATTTTCTCGAGTATGTTTACGAGATACGGTTTTAGAGATGGTGTACTCCGCTCAGACGCCTATCAATAGGTTCCTTATGAAAATTATCGAAAGGTTTTTCGTACTTCTCAGAAGAACGTTGAAAGGGACCTAGGTTTTGTCCAAAGCAACTCAGCAGAGCTTGTGCAACGCGGAGCAAATGGGACACTTGATAGAAATGAAGTTTTGACATCTATTGATAACATGATTGGAAGAGTGGAAAGCCTGAAACGCAAGGTATGTTTCTACCATGTAATTACCGAATTGAAGCTTATGCCTCGTCGGAAAGCTTTCTGATCTTCAGGAAACGGCAGGAAAGCCAACTCAAGACGTTATGCGAGAACGCATACATCATCTCACGGTGATCGAAACTCTAGCCGTTACAGGGGGATCTGAATATGGAAGGTGGGCCGACACAAGGCTAGATCGATGGTTGGTCGACTGGTGTCTTCGGTCGGGAATGGAAAGGACTGCTAGAAGAGTTGCAGAGGACAAAAACATTGAGGTATGTGAAGAATTTGGCAGTTCGTACGCATGCATCACGCGACCACACTTTCATCACCTTAGACTCTCGTAGACATCGATCTCTTTATGGACATCCGCCGAATTGAGAACGCACTACTACAGCATAGCTGTACGGAAGCGTTGGCATGGTGTAACGAGAACAAGGTTGCCCTTCGAAAGATAAAGGTACGATTTATCAACGACCTTTTCCTGAGTACTCGTGATTGAGTGTTCGTGGAAGAGTCCGCTCGAATTCGACCTTCGATTACAGGAATTCATAGAGCTATCAAGAGCAAGGAAATCTCACGAAGCGATTGCATACGCCAAGAAACATCTAACTTCCTGGCACGAAACACACCTACAACAGATCCGCACCGCCTCCGCACTACTAGCTTTTTCTTCCAACACCACTTGTGCGCCATACAAAGTACGTATGCACGTCCCCCTGTCATAGTAATTAAGAGTCCACCTTGTCATCACAGCGGCTTTACGATCCTTCTCGGTGGAATAATCTCATTCAAACTTTCCGTACAGCAATATATTCACTCAATACTCTTCCCACTGAACCCCTACTTCACCTCGGTTTGTACGCTGGGTTGGCGTCACTGAAACTACCAGCTTGTTTTGATCCATCCACTAAGAATGTGGACTGTCCCGTTTGCGATGGCGAGGCGGGTTCTGGAACACAGGGACTTGGGTTGGGCCAACTCGCTCAGGAAGTTCCTTTTAGTCATCACGCGAACTCCACAATTGTTTGCCGCATAAGTGGTAAGATCATGGATGAAGATAATCCACCCATGGCCTTTCCGAACGGATACGTATATTCCAGAGAAGTATGCTCGAGTGTTTGATTCTTCAATGCCTTCTAATTTCTACCTCATTTCAGGCCCTTGAAGAGATTGCAGCCAAGAATGGCGGAGTAGTTACTTGTCCCCGTTCTGGCAGGGTTTGCGAGCTGTCTGCACTTAGAAAGGTCTTTATATCATAGGAAAAGCACAAAATTATATATGAGCCTATCAAACCTCGCTTCAAATTTCCTAGAATGAGTGTCTCGCGTCCACATTTTAGCTCAAAAAATGGAAAAATTTTATTGCCCACTAACCGGATTGAACGATTGACCTCACCATCACGTTGCAATTACGAGTGGCGCGCTCTCCCACTGAGCTAAGCGGGCGATATCCCTTCCAAAATTATAACATCCTTGTCCGCATGGAGTCATCTGAGGGACCGCACATATGGGTCCATACTCTATGTGGAATTGCAAACTGTAGATGATGCCATTGACAAGTTCTATCCAACCGGCAGCAGAGGAATTCCATCGATTTGGAATGAAACATCTTGTGTGATTTGACACGGCGGCGCATCGCGATGTATAGGCCACGCGCAGTAAATAGTTGGCAACCTGAAAGCTTGAACTGGTATCGCTTCTTGAGTTTCCTCATGGAACTTGCCGGAAAAAATCCTTAGCCTAGTTACGGGCATACCTATACAAATCCTGTGCGTGTCGCCGTGGTTTCAGGTGTCAGTTAAGGACCGAACACGAATCTCGCCGTTGTTCTTTGCATGTCAAGTTGTATTTTAAGCGTAAACCTCAGGTCCTAATGCTTGATTGAAACTATGCAATATGACTCGTCATCCGGCATCGATGATGACTAGCATACGGCTCAATGGGGTTGTGTTTCAACGCGTCCCCTGTCGTCCTCTGTTCATCACAAATGTACAGCCTACTGTAAGCCTGGCTTACAGCATCCCCATATGCTACATATATAGTGTGTCATAGCTGAATAGATATCTATTTAGTTATTCTGCCTTTTGGCTGTACGGTTCTGTCGGACACACTCAGAGCATGATTACACCTACATCACGATTTGAGTGCCATTTCCTATCCTTCGCTCCCATGGATGGCTGGGTGACTATTACTGAGACACATCAAGGACGTCATATCCCGTATCACGCACTTGACCTGTGTGTTCAGGCGATCATACTAAATCTTGTGTATCTGACTAGAAGACTGTGTCTGTACTCCAACTAACAAAAGTGTGTCACGCTGGTGAAGGGGAACGCAGCGCCGAGTAGCAGAACAGGTGGGAAAGAACGTTAACGGCAGATGTGCCGAGGGCTTAACGGGCGAAGATAGCATGAACTCCGACAAAGTCAAATCGTAGTAAAGCGTAACCGGCATCGGCTGAAAAGAGATCTGGCCGGAGAACTAGTAGGTATGTCCGTAAATAGTCCGCTTCCGCAGTACTGTAGGGTAGACGACATACGTGTGAGCCATCCCATGTATACCGACCTTGAAAAAAAAACCGAAAGGGGCGATTCAAACAAAACAAAACGCTTGTAAAAATGTAGTGTGGCCGGTCTAAGTCATACTCTCTTTTTAGGAAAACAATACCCTATACAAAAGTGGTATGAGTGCCAGTATACCTTCTCCAATTCCTTACAATCCATGGGTATACTTAGCGGCATTGACTCGTTATCTGTGAACAATCGATCATTTGATTTGGTAGTACCTAGTCATCGGGATCACAATGTATTCTAGAACCTGGTTTATTCAGTCCTGGATTTGACATCCCAGCTGTATCACTCTCTACATTGTTTCAGAGGACCTTGAATAGTAGAGTTTGAAGAGATGCGATAACACGACATCCTGTCATCACGCCGTGCTGTGTGTTAACACGAAAGCCTTGTCGGATCACAGCGTCCTCTTTTCTCGTGGACTATCGAGAAAGATTAGGATGTACGTTATCTTCTCACGAAAAGTGTCCTTTAACCTCGTTTTGACCTATCGATCCCACAAAAATATATGCGTAATTGACCACTCCTCGCGAAAGCCAGTGGTTCGTTCGAAGAACACAGAAGTGACGCAGATGGACTTTTATACCTGAGTCTAGTAACGGTGATGTGCCGGGGAAAAGGAACCACATATGGAAACTGCGTTCTGAAAGGCAGAGCCTCAGATTTTTGAGTTTGAGATCGCATGATTGTCTAGAAGAGTCAAATCTGAGATAGTTGTTTCACGCGCCAGCCACGGTCAAGATCGATTTCACATTTCCTAGTCAAATCTTCATTTATTTTATGAAATGAACATTCAAGCACGAGGGCGATCAGTTTTCATTCCATTTGTCTTTATGTACAACATTCGATAGGATCTCACTTGACTTTTATGAAGTTCATCAGATTTCCCCGGGATTCAAATGCCGTGGTAAACCCAACCCAATCATGATCCTGTCCGAACAAATCAAGATTTTCACCAAGGTCGGTTTCTGGCTCCCACCAAATCATGGACCTTAGTCTTGTATATTGACTGGCCTAAGAGGGAGGTACAAAAAGAGGAAAGAATAAGCATTTTGCGCCACATCATGATCGCCTTGTCGCCTTGTCCCCATAACCTTGTGATAAAGCCTCACTAGAATGGTGCCTCGGATGACCTCAAGATGACGGCCGTTCGAGACGATTGAATACATTCAAAGCCTCTAAACTGATGAGTGGCATTGACATAATGCCATCCTCATAGAAGTCTAAGATACTTTAATGGAGTTATTGGAGTGACACTACTCAGTGATAGAATTAAATAGACCAATATTTCAGGCTTTCTCTAATTTCCACTATTTTGTCTGTCCAGAGGATGGGTATTTGAATTTTTTCCTTCTAACGCCCCTACTTTCCTCTGCTTCCGCCAGGCAGCAATCTCTCTTAGAGCAGCTACAAGGATAGGGATGAGGGCACTCGCGAAGAGAGGCGTGTATACAGCATATTTATGTTCCGCAGGAAAGTAGAGCATGGCCAACATACCCGGATTGAAAAATGCTCGTGACGATAAGGCAAACGCACGAACGGAGAGAAGGAATGCGTCAACCAGAGAATCTTTGGATGCTTCAGACACCTGATAATACGAGTAAAGGACAAGTTCATGATGTAACCCGGGACACGAACCTCTTCAAGGGCCAACAATGCTCCTTGTACGTCATCGCGCACATCTTGTCCTACAGGCATATTTTCAATCTGATCCACGAGGTTCACGATACTTCGCAAAGTATCTTGAGATACTTGCCAGTTGCTAAGCGTGCGATAACGGAGGAGAGCATCGAGTTGCCATTGCGAGAGCTCGTTCGAAATATTTGCTATACTAGAAGGGAGTTTAGGCACGCCAAGCAGTGCAAGGAGATGTTCAGAGAATGTAGTAAAGATGGTGTCGAGGCTAGTTGATGCCAATTTTGTACCCGGCGATGATTCATCAGGATTTAAAATGACAATTGCGCCCCATCGAGGAAGAAGGAATGAACTGGAAGGAGATACGAGACCTGAAATTGTGGTTGGACCTGGACGACTGACATAGGGAACGGCGTAACTGACCATTCTGATCCAAGATGTGAAGGGGTCGTCGAGATTTTGAAGGAACGAAGACCACAAAATGCAGGACAGGGTCATTAGAAGCACTTGAAGCTGGCTTGATGTTCAGAATAAAGGACGTAGAGTAAAAAGATGTACTGACAAAGAGTCCATTCTGCTGAATTGACAAAGACTGTAAGGTCTTCTGCGTCAATACCAAAACCACTCTCCAGAGTGCGAGGAGTGAAGGCCAGAGAACCATGAAACTGGACCTGGCTTTCAATTGTAAAATTGTGGAGCCCCTTCAGTTGTGTAAGTACAGGTTGAATGTGATCTGTTCTCCTTCAGCTTCAAACATCAAAAACGTTTCCAATTTACATGTGCACACGAACAGTGTATTGCATTCGTAACGTCCCAATCTAAAAAGGACTTGCCAGCGGACGCGTCTTCATTGAGTAAAGTGAATGACAGTCTGTATCGAGTTGAGTATTGGACAACTCGGTTATTGGAGATTGGCGGAGCGATGAGGGCGCTCAGTGTATTGGCCAAGGCGGATGTAGAATCCTTTATTTTCCTCTGAGACGGTTAGAGGAGCCACTAGTTATGTGACTCACAGTTGGAAATGTTAGACGCCTCCCGTAGACTGAGGTCTTCTCGTGATCCTCAACGACATAAGAGCCATCAAAGTTGGATGACTCCGTCCAGTACTGAGCGCTTCGACTTCCATGAACGCTATCTAATGGGTAATACGATTTAAAATGGGCTACCCATATAATAGCATCGACGTACTATCATCTGTTTTATACAGATGGATATCCAATCCTTCCCATTGCTGAGGAATTATTGAATGGAGTTGGTTCTGCAATTCATGATGATCTAAACCAGATTGAAGCTCGATTTTAACAGGAATACGGAAATTGTGATGAGCTTGCTCGATGACGCGAGAAGAGGGTAACGATAGGCGTTCAATGCTTGTTGTGTACCACCATAGTGGTAGGGACACTATAATAGTAAGCCAGTAAGCGACTATTATGGATCGTCGAACATGGTCGGCTTGAAAAAATATCTTTGAAGGATCACGTAGAGGAAAATCCGAGTCTGCAGCCATAGCGTGACAAGATAATTGTGACACATAGGCTTGTCGGCAAGCCACAATTGTTGATGTCCCTTGTAAAATCAATAGATGCAAACTTAGCTGTGGCTGCGACTGTCTCTCATCCTCTTTCCAACCATCGCTCGACAGGCATTATCAACCCACCACCTTCCATTATTTACAGCATTCGGACTCCATACCAGCTTTATAATCTGAATATTTAAGTCTGGCTCTACAGTCTTAGACCTGCATCTTGTGAATGGCATCTGCTGGAAGCTATGACGGGCTGCATTCATCTGCATCCTACGGTCATGGCGACTCATGGCGGCCCTCTGCAGGTTCTTCTTGGGTGGATGTAAGCTACTGTCTCGTTTCTCCTTCATTTTTATCTATCTGAATTTTTTCAGCGAGATGCTTATTACGCTCGACGCCCAGCATCGCCTGGCCGACGATATCCGTCTTACGATGCATATTATCCTCCAGAGGACAGCTACAGACCGAATAACTACCGGCCTGAAGACGATGATCCGTACTATAGCCGTTCACCAAGCCCCGACCATTACTCTCGGTATGGTCGGCCTGTAGACACCTGGGACCGGACAGAGCCGTGGGGTAGTGTCCATGCTCCTTGGGATGAGCCTATAGTTTCCTCTACTTCTCCAACTTCCTCAGCATCCAAAGTTTGGAGGGATCCTATGATTGCGACTAGAATGTTTGAACCCTCAGACTCATGGAAGCAAAGCCATGTTGATCGATTTCCTCGTTATGACAGGTAACTTTCTATCTTAATATCACAGAGCTAGTTTTTTTGAGTCTATCCAGTGCCCGATTTGCAAGTGAAAGGCATGTAGGCGATCCACTTCAACCTCGGACTCCTAATTCGTATCATCCCAATGGTTATCATGGTCATCCTCTGGGTGACAGTTATCGTCCGATGGCTTACCGGGATGCTCACGCAAGGAGTGACTATTATCGGCCAGGACCTGGCTGGATTGAGCGAAATCGGCACTTATCCAACCCCAGTCCTCAAAGAAAGAACGAAAGTTCAAATCGATACAACGAGCATAGTCGAAAGGAATCTGGCTCAGTGTCTATCGTTAGCTCTGTCTCTCCGTATCAAGCATCCCAACAAGGGCAGACTCAGGAGCGACGTTCTCATAGCTGCAGTCCTCCCTCGTCAAATCGTTCTCCCAGTCGGTCTATAAGTCGCGGTCGTCGCTCTCGGAGCCGCAATCGTTCTCACAGTGATCGCTCTCTCAGCCGTGGGCGTCTTCTGGTCCACAAACCCCCGATTCCCGCTCCTGCTAATAAAAGCTCACTCTCTAGTCCAATGAAGGAGGTCTCTTCTGCAAAGTATAGTTGGGATCGACCTACTACTATCTCTGGTAAGACATCTGCGACAATGACTGTGACGTCTAGCAAAGCCTTGCCTTCTGCTCAGCCACTTCAGAAGAGTTCTTGGACCAGATCAGATTCTCGCTCTTCTATTGCTTCGACACAAGGTTCTGATGCAGCTTCTTCTCATCGTTCCAAGCCACTGCCGTCTGATGCTCAGGAATATCTCTCAGTACGAGCAGCTAAAGAAGAGATACGCCAAAGTGAAAAATCAGTATTCCAATCTGCTGATGTCGAAATGGAACCTTCTGTAGTTGTCGCTAGCCCTGGAACAGCCGAGTTTGATGCTGAAAGCGTGATGGAAACTAGCGTGAAGACTATCCGCGATCGGGATCCTTCACCTAATTCATCTTTGTGCAGAGTTGAGGCTACAACTTCATCACTCACTATATCAAGAGTGGAAGAACAGGTTTCTTCAGCTTTGCCGTCTAATAGTACGTGACGACAAAAACTGCATATGTGTTATTCTTACCTTCTAAAGGTTCAACAGCGCAACCGGCAGTCAATGGTATTGCAAATTCTGATCCACTGATGACTGGGTTGCAGCCCGCTGTTGTCAAGTCTGAGAGCCGAGAAGAGAGTACTGTTTATGTTGATCGAAATTCCTCAGATGTACAAATCGAAACTCTCAACTCATCACCAGCGGTCCCTACAGGAAAGGTACCCGATACAAATCAGAAAGATTCAGCGGTGGACCGTTCTCAGCCTATTTCCGCCGATTCACGCAGAACAGATATCAACGTTGTCTCCCTTCCCACACCTCTTCCTACACCCCAACCTACGCCGAATGCAGAGCGTGCTCCTTCCCCATATCTTCTGGAAAGCATTCCAACCGAGGTGACGTCGATGAGAGATGCACTTCGGATTGTCGTCATGACAAGATTGCTTTGTGATCGGCAAACTAGAGATGAACGCGTTGACCCTGTCCTCAAGACTGATCAGGCACTTGCAGCTCTGAGCCACCAGGACGTGCCTTTTAGTACTTCTGAACAAATTATCAAGGAAGTGTCAAGTGGTTCGGGCCTTGTGAAAAGGTTGGAGAAATTTGCGATGATTAGAAGCTCTCTTGTGGAACGGTTTGAGGAACGCCAGAATGCTCTAACAGAGAAGGTCCAGCGCCTTAGACAAGAGTATCTCTTACTTCATGAGCGCTGGCTTGCTCATTGTGCTGCTCTTGATGAGCAAAATAAAGCTGCTGTCTCAGAGCCCGAGATCGTGCAGCCGACTGGTCGGACGACCAGGCGTTCCACCGCCAATCTTGGGGACGCTGTGCGATCAGATCTAGAAATGGAGCAAATCATCGCTAGCTTGGGTAATGACGAAGCGACGGATCCTAATCACCTTTCCCTCCGCAATCTTGCGACTATACCTGACATGATATCTGTTACACTTGGAAAGGTTCACTACGCGTACGACGACACTAACCACAGCGTTAAAGATGCTGCTGAATATTATGGACCACATACTGGTATCCACGATTGGACTGAAGAGGAGAAAAAGATTTTCCTAGACAAGTTCGCCGCACATCCTAAACAATTTGGAATGATCGCCGAGCACTTACCCAACAAGACCGCAGCACAATGTGTCGACTACTACTATCTTCACAAGAAGAAAGTCATTGACTTTCGTAAAGTCATCTCACAGTACGCCCCCAATAAGCGTAAGCGTGGCCGTACTGGGAAGAAGAAAGGTAATGCATTGCTTGCTGATATTAGGCAGCACGATGCGGAGGTGCTTGGAGAATTTGGTTCTCCCCGATCATCAGGACGTCCGAGCAGAGGTAGGAAACCGATATTCCCGCCTGAATCCAGGGAAATTAAGAAAGCTCTCAACTCCCGCCGCCGAAGTCAGTTAGAATTGACTCCTTCTGCGGGTTCAGCAACCCCCACTCCAGAACCTGAGTCTCGTCGACGAGGCGGTCGGCGCAGTGCAGCTGCCCCACTGAGTCGTACTGTGTCTGTTAGCCTCGAGGATGGGGAAGAAGAAATGACTGTAAGTACATGTGTCAATCACATAGTTTGTGGCTGATAATGGCTCTTAGGAAGAAACTTCTGAGCGACCTCTGAAACGAGTGAAAAGGGGAGGTCGAAGAGCTAACAAATCAGCAGCAACAATTGGATTTGAGTCCGGGGACACCGAAATGAAGATCGTCGAGCTTCCAGAATTGGCCAGTCGTCGCAAGTCAGGAGGCAGTGCCAATCAGTGGTCTGATGAAGATAAGAGCACGTGTACCAGCCATTCCGTTTGTTTCTTCTTATTAACATTTATCAGGTATTTTCCTCACCCTTCTCGCCCAACACGGCGATGATTTCAAGCGCATTGCAGCCTCGATGCCGAATAAGACCAGTAGCCAAGTCAGCAATTATTACAAAGCGAATTGTGATGAGCTTGATCTCGAGAAGATTGTAGCTGGCGCGCCCCAACGTTCACCAACACCAGATGCGTCCGATGATCTACCGGAAGTGCCTACACCTACCGTAGCCGAAACGTCTGCTATAGAGGCTCCTCACCTGATGACATCCCCGAACCCCCCTCAGGTTAACGGTGTACCTGCTCCTCGTTATCCAGAACCTCCCCCTTCCCGCCCGCTCTCGCCACCGCTTCCCACTAGTCATGTCCGGGGTTACTACTCCATAAACCATCGTCCGACCTCTTATTATCCGCCTCATCCTCACCCAATGCCCACTCCTGCTTACGCACCACCTGTTTCATATACTTACCCTCCTTATACTGCTCCTCCTTATCCCCAGTATGATCCTTACCGGCTCTCATATTCGTTGGCAGATCCTAGCCGCCGTATGACTATACCGATGCGGACACGAGATAGTCCTTATCCTGTTTTGTCGCAGCCTGGCCAACCTCCTTATCATTATCCATTGGAATCATGATTATCATAATACATTAATACGTCGCTATATAATATTAACAATTTTTAGGCATTTTTGCCAGTTACGTATCATCATTAGACCAGCAGCACCGTATATCAACGATGAGCAAACGATTTATGTGTATCCGTATACATTACATCAGACGAGGGTCAACCTTCTTATTGAGATCTCGAAATACTTATACCAGAGAATAATTTGCTTGGCTCCGAGAATCTGACACGCTTTAAAAGTGACCGTGAGGTGATCAGAGATACATATTACAACATTTAAACTATATCATGGTCTCCACCGTCAGGATGAATAGACTCTGAGATCAAATATACCCCGCACAGACGATACGGTTGGCGAAAAAGCCTGAGAATACATCCGTCCATAAAAAAAATGCATTGAGCCTATAACAAACTATCGCAACAATGATATACCTGACCATGACTTGAGATAGAGGTGATTGACTCTCCAGTCCCCGTTTCTAACGAATTTTTCGATTTAATAGCAACTGGTTTATGAGACGGACAGTGCACAATTTATGTTCACATTATCACCGATGATCATCATATGAGACGGACAGTGCACAATTTATGTTCACATTATCACCGACGATCATCAGCCTTACCCGGAGAATACGTGGAGAAAGAGGAGGCCAATGGTCGGGCCACTGGTAAGTTCTTATATGCCGGGCACCTTGTGAGAGGCTGTATAGCCATCCTCACGCCCGGTTTCTTAGAACACACTATTTGTAGCGGGTAGGACCGGGTAGCTCAGGAGGGCTGACTAGCCTGTCCCAAACCCGGTTTATCAGATTTATGCCACCTCGCAGCTAGGGAGTGGTGGGAGGGTAAGTAAAGCAGCTACGTCGCGCCAATCTATTTTGGGGTTGCATTCAACATAATTTATGTTGTTCAAGGATTAGTCAATAGATAGTCGATAATTAGCAAGTGTTTCTTTTTTGGAGTATTAAGCTTTCACTACTCGAACTGTCCTTTCATTCATACATCTACAACGATGGAAGAATCTGATTTAAGTGGGATTGAAAGAGATATCATGGACAGGAAGTTTCACAAAGGATTATGGTAAAGCAGAGAGTCGGCCGCATCCCACAATTCCATCCGAGTCCCAGCATAGGGTTCACCCAGGGTTCCAGAAACATCTGCATGTTCTTTCAACCAATCCAACTACTATGAGAGGAGAGTCATTCGCCGAGTCCAGCACACCATCCCCATATTTAATGAGAAACAATGCGAAGAATGTGTGAAACATGATATCTCACGAACGCATTTTCACTATGCAATTATGCAATATATCCTCGTGATGATCGAACACACGATTCAATGCAAGTGACTGTATCGAGCGGACTGAAGTGATGTTGAGTGTGACCTATATGTTGTCATTGATGACTCGCAAAAACGACGAATCGGTCCGGCCCTTTCCAGAATTGACGCATAATTTGATGTAATTTTCAACAGGTTAGACTATGAGAGCAGGCACCCGTGGATTGTCATCGGCGACCCTCCACCATGATGATATGATAACCAAAATTAGTCTTGACAAGAGACGAAACAATAGGTTTGTCGACCGTAGATGGTGTAAGTGCAAAAGCGGCTTCCTGGAAGGGACCCACCATGCTCCCTCTGACCATCCATCCCAGACTTCCTCCAGCTACACATGGGCGCTTATATTGAACGTTGTAACATCAGTGAGATGGGTTTGCGACTCACCTTTTGCCTTATCTTCTGAGTATTCTTGGGCGACTTTGTTGAACGCCTGGCCCTCCTGAGCAGATATATATCGATCAGTTGGTATGTTTTGCATCAAAAAAAAAGCGTCGAACTTGTATCTTTTGGAGGGCCTCTGTCGCCTTTGAGTATTTCTCACAAAGGATATGACGGACATTGACAGCGGTTGCAGCTTTGAGGGTGCCTTTACTACCCTTTCCATTGAACTGGTGTCAATTGCACATAGAATGAGACAGGGCATGAAGCACGGGCACCTTCGCCGTACTTTCACCTGCGTCTTCTACTGCCTTTCCTTTTTTTTCTGAGGCTTTCTTGTTGTCACTATTGGCACCTTTCTTGCCCATGGCGGTCTGTGTCCGACAAGTGTTGAATGCCGCACAACCAATGATACTTGTCCGATTGATCACAAATCACATGATCGCACCATCACACGAAGGGCTGATGAAACCTTCAAAAGTTTTCGGCCTGCTCAGTACAATTAAACAGTTTCTGCTTCCCTTCCCTCCGTCAACGAACAATGGCGGACAAGATTACTCGTATAGCCATTGTCGATGCAAACAGGTGTAAACCGAAGCGATGTGCGCAGGAATGCAAGAAGGTACGACACGAGAGGATCAGTTCAGCCGATATATGGACTAATCGTGAGCCCAGTCATGTCCTGTCGTAAAAATGGGTTTGTTTTTTTCGCTTGGTTCCATGATTCTCAATATTTAAAGGATGATCGATAGGGAAATTATGTATCGAGGTAAAACCGACAGACAAGATATCATTCATCTCCGAATTTCTGTGCATTGGATGTGGTATCTGTGTAAAGAAGTGAACCTAATTTATCAAACTTTTATATCATCTGCTCAAGTTCAACAATCCAGATGCCCATTCGAAGCCATCGCTATCATCAACCTACCAACGAATCTGGAGTCCGAAGTCACGCATCGATATACTGCGAATTCCTTTAAACTACATCGTCTTCCTACACCTCGTCCGGGCCAAGTTCTTGGTCTCGTAGGAACCAACGGTATTGGGAAGAGTACTGCTTTGAAGATTTTAGCAGGAAAGCAGAAGCCAAATCTCGGTCGCTATGACGTGAGTTTGCATTATCACTGATTATATCTTGGCTCATCGACGTTCCTGCAGGACCCACCAGATTGGCAAGAGATCTTGAAATACTTCCGTGGCTCCGAACTTCAAAACTATTTTACAAAAGTTTTAGAGGACAACTTGAAGGCCCTCATTAAGCCGCAATATGTTGACCATATCCCCCGTGCGATTAAGGGAAAGATGACTGTCTCACAAATGCTAGACTCCAAGCTCGAACGTGATAACAAGCAGGAAATGTGTGACGTCCTGGAGCTGAACAATGTCTTGGATCGAGAGGTTAGCCAATTGTCTGGTGGGGAGCTTCAGCGATTTGCCATTGCGATGACGTGCATCCAGCATGCAGATGTGTTGGTCGATCATTTCTTTCGTTTCATTTTTTTGCCTCTGACGTCTTGAAAGCTACATGTTCGACGAGCCTTCCAGTTATCTGGATATCAAACAAAGATTGAAGGCTGCTGAAGTCATCCGGTCACTACTGACTCCTGATAGCTATGTTGTAGCTGTCGAGCACGATTTGTCAGTGCTTGACTATCTATCCGACTTCATTTGCTGTCTTTACGGAAAGCCTTCGATGTATGGTGTTGTGACCATGCCGTACTCCGTCCGGGAAGGTGGAGTCGAATCTAATTTTTTTTTGATCTGCCCTGCATGCTAATCTCCTTTCAGGTATTAACATCTTCCTGGATGGTTTCATCCCCACGGAAAATCTAAGGTTCCGTGAGGAATCGCTCTCTTTTAAGATGGTCGAGACTGCCGAGGAAATTATCATTGACAAAACAAGACATTACACCTACCCTGCAATGACCAAGACTCTAGGCGACTTCAAGCTCACCGTTGAGGCTGGAAGCTTTACCGACTCCGAGATCATCGTTATGCTGGGTGAGAACGGAACCGGAAAGACTACCTTTGTACGCCTTCTCGCAGGTGACACACCTGATGTCGAGACGGACAAGCAGACTCTTTCAGTGTCACTGAAACCCCAAACTATCTCACCCAAGTTCCCAGGCACTGTTCGCATGTTGCTTCTCAAGCAGATCAAGGCTGCGTTCATGCATCCGCAATTCCAGACCGATGTTCTCAAGCCTATGAATCTAGACAACATCATGGACCAAGAAGTCAAGACTCTATCTGGAGGAGAACTGCAACGTGTGGCTATCGTCCTTGCACTAGGTATTACAGTTGCCCATTTGACCTCTTTGCACAATGAAAGAATGCCTTAGGAAAACCCAATGTCTCTGTGTATCTACTCGACGAACCTTCTAGTTTCCTTGATTCAGAGCAACGTATCATCGCCAGCAAGGTCATTAAGCGGTATGACAACTTACTGTCTTTCGTAATATTTTATAACCTGTCCATAGGTTTATACTCCATGCGAAAAAGACCGCTTTTGTCATTGAGCACGATTTCATTATGGCAACGTATCTCGCTGATCGTGTGATTGTCTTCGAGGGAAAACCTGCTATTGCAGCCACAGCAACTCCGTATGTCGTTATGTCCATTACACACACGATATTGGCTACATTTGACGTTCTTCCTAGACCTCAGACCTTGCTTTCTGGAATGAACAGGTTCTTGGCTTCCCTTGAGATCACGTTCCGACGTGACCCTACCAACTTCCGGCCAAGAGTTAACAAGCTCAACAGTGTCAAGGATAGGGAGCAAAAGAGTAAGGCCTTGTTTTTGATCAGTACAATTGAAACTGACAATCTTGTCTATCAGCCACTGGCAACTACTTCTTCCTTGAGGAGTAGATTCCGAATTTCTTGTATATGTTATAACTGCGGTTGGATGAGAGATGTATGAGAAGCTGTATGAGCTCAATGCCGTGGTAGTGATGAGATATCTTCCGGGAGGGTATTGCGCACTTGAGGCCTTAGAATAGGACAGCATCTGCTCAATGCCGTGGTAGTGATGAGATATCTTCCGGGAGGGTATTGCGCACTTGAGGCCTTAGAATAGGACAGCATCTGAGGGAATGCCAGACGGAAGACCCACGGATTGTACTATGACTTTATGACGTTTTCATTATTCACTACCTCCGAACCTCGCAATAGATGCTCTGTCAGCATTCTTTCAAGTTGTTATTTATCCAGTAATCCATCATTCACTTCTGGCAGCAAAGATAAATGGGAAGATCAGATTGAGCGAAAAAAAACAGATTGTTACGGGCACCCAGCGCGTTGTTCTATGTATGACTCTGAAGCACCTTGTTTAAACTCCACAATCACACAATCACTATTGCACGGTTCAGAGAAAGGTAAATAAATACACAAGTGTTGTGAGCACGATACAGTATCTTTTTCAACGTTGATAGCTATGATATGTACAGGTCATTTCTCAAGATGACGCTAAAGCAATTCTCGCAGTATGGTTCGCCCTCTCTCTCAAAGAATGAAGGGTTATCAAATGGCCGTTGACATCCCTGCAGAGAAGTTAGCCAATAGTTTTTTACCCTGATAGATCAAAAAGGCGCAAACCTTGCACACAAAACACGACCAACACCACTTGCCCCCGAGCGCCTCAACGGCTTGGTCATGGTCGCGAATGCTGCGTTTACATCGCTTGCACTTTGGTAGTCGCAGACGCACATGGCATGCTTCGCAGTATGGATGCCCGCGATATACGGTGAACCCAACATCGTCGGATGCAAAGTCACCATCCCCGGTTACTGTCAGTTCACCTAGACATACATAAATAGTTATATCGGTATAGTGCTACTAGATGAGGAAGAACGCACTAGTTCGAGATGTCGGATGATCAATTGAAGGCGCGAGGAAAGGATCTCCACATTCGGCGCAGAAGAAATGCTGCTCGTGATAAGCGCGCTTCCCAAGTGCAGGATCATCCAGGCTGATGAACCGTTCCTCATAAATAGGAGTTTTACAGGAGTAACACTTTGGAGCGAAATTCTAACAGAAGAAAACAATCATAATCAGTGAAACCATATTATCACGGGGATGGGAGCGTACCTCATGGTAGTCCAGATGACAATACGCCTTTCCTTCCCACTCGTACGAACTGACATGCTCCAGCAACTCACTACACACCGTACAGCGGAAGCACCCGGGATGCCAGCGCTGCCTCATCGCATTCACAATACGCCCCACGATGCCCTCACCACACCCACCACACCTCAAACCTCCCGGGCGCGTAACAGTTTGCGGACCCGAGCCCAAACCCGAGTTTGAGCTGTGCGTAGACTCACGGCCGCCTCCGGACCCAGAAACACTAATTCCGGGCACTTCGTACACTTTTACCTGGGAACCTTGTTGTGGTTTCTCCCCGGCATCGCGTACATTCATTTGCGGAACGTTGGAAACATTGATTTGTGGTACGTCCTGGACGTTGATCTGCGGGACTCCCTGAACGTTGATCTGTGGGACCTCCTGGACGTTGATCTGTGGAACACCTTGGACATTTATCTGTGGAACCTCCTGGACACTGATTTGTGGAACTCCCTGGACAGTCGTCAGAGGAAAGCTCACTTCCTGGATGTTGATCCTAGGTCCTTCCTCCTCCTCCTCCTCTCCCTCAGGATGGATATTGATTAAAGGCACAGGTACAGGTGAGTGCACCACATGCTCCTGTTCATGTCCACGTTCACTCTCACCCTCGCTCTCGCTTTCCATTCGCCCAATGTTCGCTCTGCGGTCACGGCCGCCCCTAGGCGCCGGAGACTCAATAGAGATATTACGGATGGTTGGGCCGAACTTCTGGTTTGGCCGAGGCTGCGAATGAGACCGCTGAGGTTGTTGAGGTTGAGGTCCAGGCTCACGTGGCTGCTGCTGGTGGTCTTTACCTGGTGTCTTTGGGAGCTCACGCCCACGCCCAAATGACTGTGAACGTTGCAAACCCCGAGAACCAGTCGCGCTTCCGTCCTCCTGTTTAAGAGGTACGTGGTAACTTTGAGACTGTAGTCGAGTACCCATGGCGGGAGGTTGTTGTCGAGCAGTTGAGTTATATATTTGTGATTGCGGCCTCCGTTGAGATGACTGGGTCGGTGTCGTCTCTGATTGACCACCTGGCATTGGCAGCGCCCGCTTCCCTGGAGTCTGCGGCACGTATGAAGCAGATGACTGTGCTGACGACGAACTTTTCCTGTGGGTGCGCTGTGAGACGAAAGTTGAACGAGGAGTGTCGTCCAGATTCGAACCGTGGCTCCGTTTTGTCGGTGTTGAAGGGCTCGGACCTCCCATCCCCATCATCGGTGGACGTGGAAGGCCAACTGCAGACTCGGAGCCGCTGTCGCTGCCAGACGTTGCGAGCCGCATTGTCATGCTTTGTGCATTAACCGCCTGTTTAGACCAGCCCACCTGGAAACCAGAACCCGAACCAAATCCGGAGCCTGAACCGGAGGAAGAGGTTATCGATCTAGAGCCACCACTCTCAACCATAGCGGGCGGCTGTGGCATCTTACCAGGATGCGGAAAAGCATTCGAAGCAGTATTTCGTGAAGGAAGATCCAGAATGCCGTAATTGGGGCTCGGGGGAGCTTTCTCACTCGATCTGGTAGATTCAGCCTCTGATTCCGAGTAGTATTGTTCATCCTCTCCTTCCTCGTCATCCTCTTCCTCTTCGTCTCCGTCATCCTCATCCTCTTCACTTTCGTCTTTTTGTTCACTGACAGTCTGCTCGGTACGATATGTCCATTGAGGTCGAGTTACAGTTGATGAGGGTTTTTGCGTCGGCTTCGAGTGAGAAGGAATAGGTGGGGGAGGGGCGGGTTGGATCGGATGTTGTGTCTGATGCTGCTGTTGAGATCTGGCAGGCTGCTGGCTCGAAAGGTTGAATTGTTTGGGCGGTGATTGTTGAGGAGGTTGTTGTGGTTGTTGGCGGGCCTGTGGTAGCTGGGGTTGACGGTGGAGTTGAGCCTGCTGTTCATTAGGATTTGGTGGAGGCGTTGGTAACAGTGGAGGAAGTACGTCAGGAAGCGTGCGTTTCCATGCAGGAAGCATCTTCCCGCCTGGAATAAGTGCCTTCGGTACTGTTGTAGGTTCAATACCGGCAAAGCCGGATTTAGGCCTTGACAACGAAGAAGATGCAAATGCACCAGTACTGGCTCGAGATTCTGCTCTATAATTGATACCAGTAGGGTCAGTGGCAGCACGGACAGGCGATCCACGAACAGGTGAACCAGAAACCGAGTCTGCTGAAAGGGAAGAGACAGAGGAAGGTGATGATGGGGATGAATAAGTGGGTGTTCCAAGATTTGAAAAGGAGATGGGGGCAATAGAAAACTTTGGTGGGCTCGCCCGACCACGTTTAGGTAATTCTGCACTGCTGGCAGAAGACTTTGCAAGACTCTGTGGTTGTGACCATGTTGGTATTTTATTAGTTATATTCGAGTCAGATTTTCCGGAAGAGGGTCCAGGAGTGGGTGCAGGTAATGGTCTTGAGCGCGTAGGAGATGTAGAACCCGGCCTAGGTTGAGGAAGTGGTCTTCGTTGAGACTGTGTAGGCGCTAGTGTTACTCCAGGCTGCTGAGTGCTTACCCATGGAGCGAAGGGAGTCTGTTGTATACCATCTGGGTAGGAATACTGAGCTGTAGGCACTTGCACCTGCTGTGGTTGCGGAGGCTGTTGGTAATGCACCAATTGTTGCCCAATTGGGTGTACAGTCTGGGGCCGTTGCTGAATCTGCAATTGCCCAGGACTAGCTACCTGCTGCTGAAAGACAGTACCAGACTGTGCTGGCTGTTGCTGCAAGCTCTGTGAGCGCCGCTGTACCAATGTCAGGTTTTGTTGTTGGCGTTGAGTCTGAACGAGTGCTAATCGCTGCTGAATCTGAGAGCCTCCTTGTTGTGGTTGGGGTGCACCAAGCTGCTGGTATATGTTCTGGGGCTGGTAGTACTGAGGCTGCTGGTAGTAGTTGGCCATCCTCGCAGTGCTCAGGCGGCAACTGCTCAGATCAAGAAGATCGAGAACGCGATCGCACACCTTATCACGTGACTGAGTCAGTTCCTTTTTTAGCCACATCATGATCAGGTTGCTATACTCCAGATACTCGCGATTTCACCAGGTTTTCTGAAATTCCAATGTCTTTCTTCGGGTTCGGTCTTGTGTACTACTTCACCGAGTTGCTCCGATCTGACTTGTCAATTCCAGACGGAATCGGGTTCCTCGTAAGAGATCACCAACTCCGACGCGCAACCCCAACGCTCCTCCGCGAAAAGATTCCCTCCTAGGAACTTCGCCCGAACCACCTTCTCCTGTCAGCGCGAAACCTCTCTATCTATCGAGCCCCTTCGCAGAAGCTGCACTCGTGAAGGGAAATTTCAAGACGATCGTCATGTTACCCAAATATGTCGACATCACGGAGTGGGTAGCTGTTAATAGTACGTTCCTATGTCAAAGTGTCATTCGAGTCTTTTTTATTACAAGTCCATGCAGTATTTGACTTTTATACCAATCTCAATGAATTCTACGGAGTGCTCACAGAGGTTTGTACGCAACATAATTGCCCGACTATGTCTGGGGGTGCGACGTCCGTGATCAGTCCTTTGATCAGCTAATATTATGCTTACTTTCGTTATCTATAGACTGAACTACGTCTGGGCGAATCCGGGTGGCAAGCAGATAATACTCCCTGCACCAACCTACATTGATACCGTGCTATCATCGGTACAAAAGCTCCTTGAAGACGAAAACGTCTTCCCAACGAAGTCCAGTACATCTCTGTTCTTCTAGCCATCCAAGCACTTGCTCACATGATATATAGATCAGCCCTTCAATCCTGCATTCCCTTCAACAGTCAAACACATATACCGTCAACTCTTACGCGTCTTCGCGCACATATACCATGCACATTTCCATCATCTTCTCCATCTCCGTGCCGAGCCACACTTCAACTCCCTCTTCGCACACTTTTTGGCTTTTGGACGCGAGTATGAATTGCTGGATGTGAAGGACATCAGAGGTGACCCTAATGCGCCTGTAGGAGTGGGATTGCTGTGGGAACGGTGGAAGGAGTCGGGGATACTAGTGTGAATTTCGGATTGTAGCGTTGTCTCTGAACCTTGACATGTGCATCGCTCACATCTCCTTACCGTGTAGCATATACTCAGTGAATGATGAAGTATCGACTGTCGGATGATCAATTGAAGGCGCGAGGAAAGGATCTCCACATTCGGCGCAGAAGAAGTGCTGCTCGTGATAAGCGCGCTTCCCAAGTGCAGGATCATCCAGGCTGATGAATCGTTCCTCATAAATAGGAGTTTTACAGGAGTAACCACTTTGGAGCGAAATTCTAACAGAAGAAAACAACCATACTCAGTGAAACCATATTATCACGAGGATGGGAGCGTACCTCATGGTAGTCCAAATGACAATACGCCTTTCCTTCCCACTCGTATGAACTGACATGCTCCAGCAACTCACTACACACCGTACAGCGGAAGCATCCGGGATGCCAGCGCCATCGCATTCACAATACGCCCTACGATGCCCTCACCACACCCACGACACCTCAAACCTTCCGTGCGCGTAACAGTTTGCGGACCCGAGCCCGAACCCGAGTTTGAGCTGTGCGTAGGCTCACGGCCGCCTCCGGACCCAGAAACACTAATTCGACTCCCGCAGATCAACGTCCAGGACGTACCACAAATCAATGTTTCCAACGTTCCGCAAATGAATGTACGCGATGCCGGGGAGAAACCACAACAAGGTTCCCAGGTAAAAGTGTACGAAGTGCCCGGGGTTATCTCATCGCCGATCACGCGCCACTTGAGAAGCGTCTGAGACGCGCTCAAAGCCCAGCTTAAGACAGTGTGTATGGATTGATTAATTATCTACTACTCCCATAACCTATACACTACATCATCTATTTATCCTATTAGTCACAGACCCGTAGAAAGCACTCGAAACCTATTATTCGATCTTCTGAACGAGGCCAAAGTGATCGACAACTATTTTGACAATATCGCGCCACTCCGTCATCGCCCCAATACCTTCGAAGTATGGATTTCAGTCATACTCGCGGGGAAAGGAACCACGTACCTGCATCACCACAAGCTAATGTCTTGCCAATGGGTCCAATGACGTTGTAGCGAACAACGTCACGGATGATGCGAAGATGTTCAGCGGTAAGTGGGTGGTCGTACATGAGGGTATTCATGGCGGGAAATATATATGTCGGTGTTGTAGGAGAGAGCGCACGCATAAGCGAAGTCTAAGTTATGTAAGATTGAAAAGGATCGGCTAGGTGGAATGGCGTACCGCAAGATTATCACATATCCCATGGGCAATCTTCGACAACGTATTTGCAGAGCATGGGGCAACCAGCACGATGTCCGCCCACCGGCGGAGCTCAATATGGAGGATGGGATCACCTACGTTGAAATCTTCCTACACATACTTCGTCATCCCAGGTGCTGTTGACAGGTATATATTCATACTGTCCATTCATCTTCATCCGTCCATACCCTCGATCCTGCACCACTAATTTCAGTTTTACTATAGAAGGCCAGCGAAGGCTTCGTTGCAACCACTTCGACTTTAACATTTCGATACTGAGAGAACGCCAAATTAAGATGTGTTTGAGAGAGCCATGCATGTTACGGACCGCTAGAAGTGCCTTGACGATCAATGGCGCCTTTATTGAAGCGACACTCCCAGTCGTTATGAGGAGAACATGTACAAAGCCTGGCTCGCGATTGTCTTTAGCAATGAAAGACATTTGTCAGGGATGGTATCCAGTATGACAGACATTACTAAGCAACCACGGCGCAAAGTTTAATTAGCCGGTAAGTATGGAAAGCAAGACTGGCCAGCTTGATATTGCCGAAAACAAAGCTGGCCAGTCTTGCTTTCCATAGAGGAGAGGATGTCACGGGATCCCTACAGCTTCTTTCGCGTCAATAAACCACGAAATCATTGAGAAACTTCAACTTTTTTTTCCTGGTGTAGATCGCCTGGCATTTGTCGTACACCTTTCCAGTGTTCTGTTATCTTTCCGCGCTCAAAATCTCTGTCTATTCCATGGCACCAAGTCCTGTTTCATTTACTGAAGAGACTTCAGAACTTATTTCAGCGGCGAAGCGACGCCAGAAGGACCTTGTCGATTTTCAAATTCCTCGTTTACAGTCATGTCAAGGGCCTTTGTCCTTACAGCAGGATCTAGCTGCAGAACTGAGAGAAGACATTCAATCCTTCACTAGGCAAGTGGAGGTATGTTCCGCTTTGGAGGTGACGTATGTAGCTCAATGCGAATACAGGCTTTGGAACTATTTGTTGGTGACCAACGAGGAGAGAAGAATAGGACCGAGTTGAGTCGAATAGTGGACGAGTTTCAAAGCGATCTTGTGCAGTACGTGTGATTTCACTGGTTGTGAGGTGTCGTAACCAATTTTGCATTAGATTGCGACGAAATTCGCGAGTGGCCCTACTCGCATCGAAAAGAACAATCGATTCACAGAAAACATCTCACAGAGCTGAATTGTTAGGTTCTTCGGTAGTCACTGAGAAGGCAAACTTGAATGAGAAAGTCACGTCAGTTACCTCATTCCTCCCGGAATAAATACCATCTGAGACACATATGCAGCGAGGACGCCCTCATGAAAGCAAACGATAATGTCACTGAGGCTTTACGGCGGACAAGAGGCCTGATGCAGAGCGAGCTGGAACGCTCTGTTCTTTCAACACAAATGCTTGGTAGGGTCGCTCCACTACTTTACACCTATTGGAACTAACGATATGTGTCTTGCAGATGCATCGACTGCATCCCTACATGCTACATCTTCAACACACGATATGCTAACGAATCTCATGGGGACGTCGAGACAACTCATAACAGCACTGGAGAAGTCTGATTGGATCGATCGCGTCTTGATACTCTCAGCATTTGTCTTCTTTCTCCTTGTCGTTCTGTTCATTATTAAACAGCGCATCGTGGATCGTGGCCTTCGCCTGGCTTTTTGGTGGACGCGTTTCCTACCGGACTACAGCGGAGACGCAGCCCTTTTAACCACGGAGAAACAATACGCACCGTCTGTATCCGCATTCACGACTTCTCTCGTATCTTCTGTGTTTTCTATCTCTACAACAATGGCCGCATCTTCAATACCTACGTCATTGACGGAAATTTCTGGTGTTGACAAACCTGAGCCGTCAATATCAATAGAGACATCGTTTGTGACTGTACCCTCTACCATTACTGAACATAGTTTGGATGCGCCTCAGCACATAACTGATGAGCTGTAGTGTCGTCTTTACATTTTCAAGAAAGCGGTCATGAGTGTAATCAGCCGAACGACAACAATATGGAGACCTCAGAGCTCGTTTATGGTCCCTTATTAGCTTAGGATAATTTCAGTTGATATTGGCATGGAATCGACAATTCGTTCGAGAGATGCTTAGAATACAGATAATTTCTTCTTTCGTACTGAAACAAAGGCTTCTTTCCGACAGTTCCAAGCAACTCGCTTCAAAGAATGGCTGGATTGGGAGTTAATTACTTCAACTTCGTATGGGTCCATGCAGAGGTTAAAGAATAGTAGAATAGAGCGTGTAACACAGCAAGTTGTCTTCCCTGAAGTTTGTCTGATGGATTTTGTCTTCAGATTATGATACTTACATTTGTTCAGGCACGTGAAGCTGCATATGCGTCAAAGGTTGCGATCTCAACAGTCCCACATAGTGCTTCCCTCACTCGATGTCTTTCGACGTCTTTCTATCGTCCAATTATTGGAGGGCACGTCGCCTGAAAGGATTGAATTTCCTCAAAATAAATCCGCCCCATGACGTATCGACAACGCTGCTCAAAGAGGTTTGGGTAGTCGAGCGCCTACACACAGAGCTGAATCAGTGGAGAGAGAAGGCAAGAAAGGATCTGCCATTGTACTAGGTTACTCGGACTGGACAACTTTGAATGGGGAAGCGAATCCTAAAGTCCTACACCCGGTGGACAGAGTGACTGCGCGCTTCTTATGTAAGACATGTTCAAGGGTAGCGTCCCGGTATCGTGAAGACGATTGTTTGGATTTTGCGGGAGCTTGTGCACATCTTTGCCCCGGAAAGAAGGACAAACGAGTTGTTGGCATATGGACGGCTGAGCGGTTTGTCAAGGACGAGAAGGTAGGAAACCTTGAACTTGTTCCCCTGAGTCTAGTGACTAATAACTTGATCAGGCCATAGCAACGTTACAAGATCTTCTCACATTGTGTGCAATAAGTAGACGCGTCGTCACACGAAGCTGCTACGACCCTTAAATCCCTCGGCACGACTATCCAATGCACTTTTGGTTCGCCGAGGTGCTGAAGTATCTGTTAGCATTTTATCTCCATTCAGTATGAAATTTTCCTAATGCGGCATTCAAAACGAACAGATACCTGACCTTCGACGATCCTCGTCACATCAGTCTTGATGAATGTAAGTTATCCATTCGCTAGGCGTCAGTTGCTTTCCAACCTCTCTTCAGACATCTGCAACACAGAAGCCCATCCATTCAGTTTGAAATTGTCTGCTGCAAAGAATCACTATGGCAGTCCTGGATTCCCGACTCCAATATCTACCAAGCCTTTCCAGACGAACAAAGGCAATACACCCGAGATCAGTCAGCTAGCGGGTATGCCTTCCATCAAGAACATCGTCCAAGGCATACAGGATGCTGAACGAACGGTTCCGATTCATTGATCACCAGATCTAATGCTGGACGATTTATCTGAAGTTTCTATTTGTACATCTACTCTACATTCTTTCACTGGTTCTTCTTTTTACTATACCTTGCATCATCCGGATAAAACATATATAATATATCTACAGAGATCTCCAGATTTTACAGGATGTGAATGAAGATCCGAATTTGAAGCTTCGGACTATGGTTGATAGAGATGTGCGCAGTCGAGGAGTATATTGTGAGACGAAGGCTGTGTATACTCTACGCTACGCTACGGTTGGGTGGGTAATCGAGGTCAAATTAGAATACAAGGTTCTGCGACCTTAGGTGAATCACTCTCGGAAAATGTATTTACTGTAATTCTCCCTATATTCCGTCCAATCAGGGTCACCTTCGAAGGAGACAGGTGTGGTCGTTGCATCATTACTTCTTTTATCCGCTTCGTCGAGAATTTCAGCTATTCGAATGACTCTGCCACGTGCAAGTTTCTGACACTTCTCTGCCAGGTATTCGGTCCCTGTCGCTCGCATTAACAACTTCATACGCTCCTTCGATCCTGGGTCATTGGGATCCGACTCCTTCTCATCATTCTTGAGTTTGTCCTTCAATCCATCTATGATGAATTTAATCTTTGATCTGTTCGTTATGCCGGAAAGTAAGAGGTTCGATGGGTTCTCGAGGTGTAATTCAGCATATGAGGGAGGCTTCTGGTCTTTGGACTTTGGACTATTCTCCCTCTCAAATGCAAACCTGCATCCTCGATGTGGCCATCTAAGACGGTGACATAAGTATAACTGCAGGTGATTGGCTAATTTCGTCTGGGACATAGCCTTGCCCATGAGGTCAAGCTTAGACAGTTCCTTTGCATTCTCCACTACAACATCGTGGCATTTAATCCACTGTGGCTCTTTCACCAGCTCCCCGGTGAAGCACTGTGAGGCCGAGTGGAATAGCGCAAGAAGTTGGACGTAATGGATGTGACGCAGGAGATCTTCGTAGCCCGAGATCGTGTCTTCGATGGCACTATCACGAGCGGGAGTTTGAAAGACAGGATTACATTCCAAGTGTACACGGGTACGGTCTACAAGGCTCGAGAACGTCCTCCAAATATCGGCCATCTGGTCAAGGAATGGATATATCTCCGCCATCGGCTCCAATTGAGTAGATTCAAGCACCTCAAGGGCTTCTTTCAGCTCCTTCTTTTGTACTTTGATGAGAACCAGTAGTTCGTTCGTGGTTTGAGCATCAGCTGTCTGTGCCTCTGGGGCCGGAAGTAGACGTAACTTGATTACGCCTTCGTGAAGCGTTCGAGCATTCTCAAACATGCGAGAGAGTGCACGCCACAAGTTGCCGAAGGCATATTGGCCCAAACGACGCTTTACCGCTCTCGTATCCACTTTGTCGGGCAATCTAAGATCAGGAGATCTGGAAATGAAATCGAGAAGGGCCGCAAAAGCGATAGCCATGTGCTCCTCTCCGTCGAAGTGGCCCCTCGGTAGAACACCATCCTCTGGCTGCCTAGCGTAATATCTCTGATTCTGACGAATCTTTTCTGCGACATAGAGACATGACATTATATGTTCTGCCCGATCTTCCAGCATCATCGACCGAAAGTCGCCAAATATCCTGGTGAAACGTGAAGGCAAGTCGGTGCTGTGCATTAACGACGCAAGGTGACTCTTCTGCACCGTGTTCTGCGATGTACAGTGGTCCCTCACGAAACCGAGGAGCTCCCCATTGTTGTCTAGAATGTTGACAGCTGCCTGCATTGCCCAACCATCTCGCTCGTCACGTTGGGCGGACTTCTGGATGGCAGACAAGTGGGCGACCTCCGCAAAGGTGCCATCAGTAGGGATAACAAGGCGCTCGATGGTCCCAAAATATCGTAGGTAGCCTGTTTTACGAAGATAATTGATGCCATGCCAACACCAATTGGATATCGGGGTATTGTATGGACAGTCACTGTAGAAGAGCGGAAGGAAAGTAAATACCAAATAACAGGCGCTTAACACAGTGAAAACAATGAGAGAGTAGCCTGCGATTAAGCCGTTTACCGGGAAAAGGAAGAGAAAGAGTCCACCAAAGAACAGAAACAGAGATGTATGCAAAAGCATGGGTATAGAATCGACCACGATCCTCAAGTTGAATCGACGGAGGCCGCGAAGGAGGTATGTACGGATACGTCCGCGATCGGCAGGAAGGGTGTAGCTTTCAGTTGTCTGAATGAAGTGCCGAGCCCACTGTAAGGCAAGGCATGCGGCGAGGGCACATCCGAGGCAGGAGAGAAGACTAAGGAACCAAAGAAGGTTACACGTGAAATCTGCATAGGTCGGTGTGAACGGTGATGCAGAAGGATTCTGGGTCCCATTAATCATGGATTCAAAGTGAAGCATGGGCATGGTTGTATCGAGGGAAAGAGGTACGTTGGTTTCGTTCGCGAGTTGTCGAGAGATATGAGCCAGTACTTGGACCATCATAGCTTGTTGTTGGATCATCGCAGTCTGCTCTGCGGACATCTTAGCCAAGATAGAGCGTTGTTCGTCCATCGGATCAGGTTTGAGGTTTTTGTAACTCTCGATAACAAAAGCAGTCATGGTGGCTGAGAAAAGGCCTGCCTATAGGATTAGATTGATAGGTATGATTGGATGCAACATGAAGGCAGATTTTGACTGAGTGCAACTCACGAAAACCAAGATAGTGTTCATATCCTCTCGGATATTTCGGGACAATGCTTGATCTTCCTTTGTTGCCTCTATGTTATACGCAGTCCAGATTTTGGCTGTGTTGCCAAAGACTTCGGGACCATAATGATCATCTGTTTCTGCAACACGACGCGTCAGATAACGCATTAGAGAAATGGTCATCGAATCACCTTTGCTAGGGCCTGAAGTCGTCATATTGCTACCAAAGGAAACGGAGGGAGGTAAAGATGGAACAGACACAGCTTTCAAAAACAAATTACAATGGACCCTTTTCGCCATGCGCACAAGTCGAGGTCTCACACCACATGAAAGGACCTACAGAGATGGCGATGCCATTGTCCATCTCGTGACAGCACCTTGTATAAGGTTTGCCCCTCCGAGTAATCTCGCAAAGAACTCTTGATGTATTGATGAATCTAGAATGTGACGCGATGAGCACCCACAATGCGATCTTGTCGTCGTGTAGTAGCTTTCATCTTCTACCAAAATCCAAAACACAAGAGATTTGTCAACTATGAAGGTCAGTACGGTGCAAGGCTTACATAGTTACTGCTTTCCACAAAAGACCTGTATGATAGCACCGTACAGGCTGTTCATCTGTGAGGAACAAGATAAAGCCACATATGATTCAATAATGTAGATTAGAGCATATTTGCAACGGACACACATCTAGAATGTGGTTTGGACCTAAGATGGAAAGCGTGAAGAATACCCATCCAGGGAAATCAGTCCGATATGATATGATAAGAAAGCATCTTGATAACAAGTAATGGCCAATTACTGCAGTCTCCCTCATTGCCGCTATGCCTCTAATTTCACGAGTGCCTTCTCCACCACTGTGACCACCGTTGTTTGACTCTTTCACTTTCCGTATGGAGTAAACACTGTGGACCAGGTTACCGTGCACATGTCAATCCTTCCTTGTCTACCTTATACTAACGCTTAACTTCCCGTATATAGCGCTATAAATACATGTACATACTTATCCTCGTAAGTCAAAGAATCCAACCAATCCTGGTCAATCCGCCTCCGCCCGCGGAGGGTTGCTTGTCGGATAAACAATTTTAAACAGCTCCTTGGCCGTGAAAGGTGCGGTAAGTCGTCTCGAGCTGGCAGGATTTGCGTCTTTGCTGGGGTTGGTTGTGATCATTGTAACAGGCATCTGTTAGACACGTCGCTCGGCTTATCAGACGCTTCACATAACTGATTGAGTCTCAGAGATTGAGAGTGGGAAGTAGATTTAGTATGGGTGTCAGACAGATATTGACCCTCTCAGAAGTTGAAGTAGATTATGCCAAGAAAAATATAAAAGAGCGGAGGGAAAGTGTCAATGTCCAAAACAGGCGAAATTTGCAATTCAGACATCGGCCCGTACCGGCCCGCAACACGTTGAACCCGCGTGCTGTTGGGGTCGATTGTATCAGATTGTATCCTTCAATCTTGTGCTTGAGTCCGACATGACCACTATAAGGTAATCTGTGCAAGAAAACTTCCGATGTATTTTTCCCCTGAATTTTCCGTAAATTTAGCCCGAAGCCCAAGGTCGTGGTGACCAGGCATCTTGGCCCAGATGTAATGCCTCTACTCGACGCCAGACACGACCTAGATGTGAGACTCCATTCATACATCAATCCATGACCTGAATTTGAGTGTTATGAAGATAGTAGTTTGGCCGGAAGATCGTGTCGTCGATCGCCACTGGTTACTGACAAATATCTCTGGAGCGTCCGGTGTACTTGTGATGCTCACCGAAAAGGTTAACGTTTCCCTAAAGTTGCTAAAGCTCACCTAATGCTTTACGAAAAGGTAGACAAGGAGTTTCTAGACGCTGGTGTGTCCATAATGAAATAGAGTCGAGGTGTGAATTTACCTGGCTGGCAGCTGGACCAAATTTGCGCGTTATTTCAACGATGTCGGTTGGATATGGTCAATCTTTCATCTGGTGTCATATTGGACTTCTTAACACATACCTTTTAGAGCACGCAAATCTTCCTGAAATTGGTCGACGAGGGATTCGATTTGGATATACACCGGATGTTCTAACGGCGGCAGGTAAACGAGATCCTCAAAGTTCTTTCCATTCGAAATAAATGATGAACCTACAAGTTCAGTCGCAGATCTCTCGGTTATGCTTGCCCTCATGGCCAGTAGAAATGCGGGAGAAGTTGTCTCGTTAGTACAGGAGAACAAGGTCTTTTTCTTGATCATACCCTTAGGGGTCACTTTCTCATGGGTATGTTATTTCTTAGTGGCCATCGGTGAGTTGGGCACCATTCGGTTTATGCGGTCCCCAATTGAGCACGACGGACATATCACCGAAAAGCACTGTTGGTTTCCTGGGTTTTGGTCGTATTTCCCAAGCAACCCTTGCTAGATTGATACCATTTGGCATCACGGATTGCATTTACACCTCGAATCCGACGTCTGCACCAACACCGTCTCGTGACAGTGACCTAGCCAAACGGCACGGACTAAATTCCCTTCGGCGTGTTGATATGGACCAACTTGCTCGTGAAAGTGACTTCTTGTTCGTCCTGGCGCCTGGAGGACCATCAACGCATCATCTAGTCAACGAGGAGTTCTTGAAGAAGATGAAAAGATCAAGCGTCCTCGTAAACACTAGTCGAGGAACACTTGTCGATTCTGATGCTCTTGCGAAAGCCCTGAAAGAGAAATGGATTTGGGGTGCGGGTTTGGATGTTGTTGAGGGCGAGCCAAATGTTCCTGCCGATCATCCCTTGGTTAAGGAGCCTAGGTCAGAGACAATGCCTGGTATAAGCTGAGTATATACTTACCTGATGTTAGGTGCATTGTTTTGCCTCACGTTGGAAGTGCGACGTTCCAGACTAGGCTCGGTATGGCGACCTTAGCTGCGCGAAATTTGCTGGCGGCGATCGACGGAAAGCCGAGACTGCCAGCTGAACTTGACTTGGAGAAGTACAAACTGTAATGGGACCTTAGGCCTTAGGCACTAAGGGTGAATATTCAAGGATTAATGTAGAAGTCATTTACACCAGAATCTAGTGGAGTATCTATAGTCTTCGTCGCGAGTTCCAAATGTCGTTAAAGAACAGAAGAAATATGTATCATTTTGAGCCACAAAACACGTCCTATTATTAGAAATTTACAGCGATTTTCATGCGCATGGCTATCCTCACCACGACGCTGGCAATCCTGTTGCCGACGCTCCAATCTCTGTCAGTAGAGTCAGAGGATCAAGATTACCCTTGAATTGTGGCAAGAACGAAGCGTCCGTGTACGGGCAGTGCACGGAAGGCGAGCCCTTATATATCGGTGTGTATGTCACACCACAAATCTCAAACGGACTGAGCTCATCATATGATATCTCCACAGAGTTGCGTGGATTTCGATCGCCTGCTGCGATCCGTTGGCGAGCCTATTAAGAGTTAGACAATGACATTGACGTAAGTACCGCTGCTGACCTGGGCAACAATTTTTGGATCTGGTTTAAGGTCGAGTAACCGTTTAGCAAATCGTGCTGCATGTGCATGATTATTCGCCTTAGTGAAGACTCCAATCGCACTGCGAAGAGCAATCTGCATGTGAGGAGGTTGAAGTTCGCACTGGGTAAAGTAGGCAGCGAGCTCAAGGTTACGGCGAATGTTGTCAGGCTCAACCTCAGCAACACGTCTCCGCTCGAGTTCGATTGAAACACCCAAAAGGTATTCCCGCGCAGCGGTCACAGTTTCTCTCCACTGAGATAAGAAGTGGTTTAGAAAGCATAGAGATCGATGAAATAAGGACTCACCAATTTAGCCTCGTCGTCGGAACTGAGAACAACCAGTAGAAGCACTTGAAGGACAGATCGGAAGGTTGCTTGTGCTTCCGAGAGCTTATTGCCAGAAACAAGCCGGTACCCCTCTGCGAGCTCTGATCGCACGGACTGAAGGGAGCGTGCAGCAACAGGGAACACACGGCTAGAAGATGACTCCGTGATGTTACGACGGACATGAAGTTGTAGAGGCGGCAAGGAAGCCACGGGTGAGAGGTATGTATGAGAAGAACGGTATATAGAAATAAAAGTGGGCTTGAGTAAAGCAAAGTTGACGACACCAAACTGGTGGTTGAGAAGCTAAATCATGATAAGACATGAGCCACCCAGTGCAATGGTGAACATGGATCATACCTGCATGGCAGTCTCAAACGACCCAGCAGCAACATGATCAGCCGCCAACTGAGAATTACGGACCCAAAGCTCAACCTCACTAATTCCAGGAGCCGCACCAGCACCCAACTCTTCGTCCTCAGCAGCCTCGTCGTGTGCAGCCAGCGCATTGACCTCAAAGTCCTCTCCAGCTTCGAGATCCCATCCACCCTCCTCAGGATTCTCCTCCACATGCTCTTCATCTCTCGCCCAATCATCCAACGCTGACGACGCACCACCTCCAGCGTCGCCGTTAACATAGCTTGGCTCAGCGCCAGCTTCGAGTTTTCCTTCACGAAGGGCACGATCAAAGAAGTTTTCGCCGGAGGAGATGGATGGCCAATTAACATTAGTGGTAGAGGTAATGATAGGTGGTGGTGCGAATGTTGGTGAGGGGAAGGATGGTACGTCGTCGACATCAGCTTCAGTCAGGCCAGCTGCCTCGAGGATCTCAGCAGCCAGGTCGTCCAAACCATTAGTCTTCGCTGTCAGGTACGCGAGAGGATCTTTAAGTGTGCCATTGAGTACAAGCACTTAATGATTGCTGAACCACTCACGGAGCCCAACATCACGCAGGACTGATATCCTGCCCTTCGCATCACCGGCATAGAGCGCGTTATGAAACCGCGACATGGGGTCACCACGCGCATCAGCAATCTTTTGCATCTTTGACAATTTGTCTGTACTTCCTGTGGCGAGATACAAGAACGAGAGTTTGTCGAAGTTCTTCATTTGTTGATACGCCTTTTCCGCGATCTGCACAAAGTGAATATGTCAGTAAGAATTTGAGAAGATTATCCAAACGTACTTTATGATGACCCTGCTTCAACGCCTGCTGCGCCAAACGATCCCAGCACTCTGTCCGATCGATCTCTTTTGCAGTCTCTAAAGCAACATCTAAGTTTCCACACTCAATAGCCAATTCGAATCGTGTATTCGTATCTTGCACGAAATGCAAAGCAATCTATCAAACAATATCAGTATATCCGAAACAGCAATGAACACAACACGTACCTCTGGGAATCCCTTCTGTTGAAGGTAAGCGATGATACTTTGCCCAAGGAGAGTCGAAGTCCGGATGATATACAGCATTTCTTCGTAATTATTCCTAAGGAGCGCAAGTTTGAAGCGATACTCTGTGGGGTCGAACGTGATCGTGCGTGGACGGGCAGAACGGTCAAGGCAATGCACAGTCTTTCCCTTGACTCTTGTTAGGTAGACGGGGTTGTCGAGGGTGCAGATCACACCGTGGTCGCTAAAGTAGACTCTGTCAGTCATTGAAGGTTAAGGAAAACAGTTTGATCAGACCCTTGGGGTAGGCAGTATTTCACATGGTTGAGCGTCGAGTAGATAAAGACACCTGAGTCATCCCATGCTCCAGACTTGATGCGGATAGTTTCATGTATGAAGCTATGTGACGAGAAGTTTTTGTTTGCAACGGTTATAGCTACAAAAGGCTTGTGAGACGATGTGGTCTTGATAAGTATGTCGTAGAAACGTACTGTGTTTGCCCAGCAAAGCAACGAGAGAGTTGTCGGCACTCCAGACAACATATTTGACGGGGGGGCTGTTGATTTCCGCCAGAGTCTTGCCTTGCTGGATGTCGTAAAGAATAACCGAGGTTGTTGAACTGAGAATCAAGCTAGCCGTTCCTCCGTAGAATATTTCGTTCGTCACGACAGGGGCTTTAATGGTTTTAACAATAGTGTTTGAAAGGTCCCGTATTTCGATCATCTTCCCCAACAGCTCATGTCAGTCAAAGATTTTTGAGACCATCCAACGAAGAACTAACCTGTTTAGTTTTGTCAAGGACAGCAAACCTGTTCCTCGCCACGAAAATCGCACTTTGACCATTACCCTTCTTGCCATCTACACTCGAATCCTTCAACTCTCCACCCTGTGCCTGCTGAGGCAAACTCGCCAATTCATACAGTCCATTGTCAGAACTAATAGTAGTAATAATAGCACGTTCCGCCGGGTTAAAGCTCAGTGTTCTCGGGGGCACGTAGGGGCTTCCAAACTTGCGCACGCTGAGCAGCCCAATATCCGCGCCGGTGTTAATGTCGTAAGAGCGCACATATTTGTCACGGACATAGTACAACATGTCTTGGTGCACAGAGAATGCAGGACGCTCACGCTCAAGCTTGAACACGATAAGACCCGAATCGTGGCCTGCAGCAAAGAGGTTGAGGTTCGGGTGCGAAGCGAGAATCCAAAACCGGTCGTGCTCGCGACGGAATGTTTGTATCGCCGTACGTTTCGCGAGATCCCAAACGCGTACAGTTTTATCCTCACCACACGATACGATGAGCTCGTGCTTAGGATGGAACAGCGCGCTGGAGACATTGTTGAAATGCCCGCGGCACGAATCAACCTCCCATGCTTTGGTCTCGCTCATGCGCCAGATCTTGATGACACGGTCGTCTGCCGCGGAGATGATGAGTGGGAGTGTCGGGTGGAACATGGCAGAGTTGACACCACGGTCATGGCCTTCCAAAACGTACTTGACGGTTGAGAAAGAGTCGAAGGTCTCAAAGGCGCCTGGCCCGCTGCCGCCTACGCCCGAATGGCCACCAGGTCCACCCCCACCTGAGTGTTGTGAGCCTTTGCGGAGGCCCGAGATGTCCCAAACACGGACGGTTTGGTCCATCGATGCTGAGACGACAAGGTCATCCTTAGGGTGGAACTGGGCAGACATGACGTAGTGCGAGTGACCGGTGAGGACTGCAATGCATTGGCGTGAGGTACTGTTCCAGATACGTATAGTTTGGTCGTCAGAACAGGAGAGCTATTGAGAGGTCATAAGGTGTATTACAATCTGATAGACAAAGACTTACTATCCAAGGCATTTCATGATGGAATTGTACTGTCCGGACGTAGTCAAGATGACCATGCAGAGTAAAGAGGCAACGTCGATTTTGGGGTCGAATATCTGGTTATGCGATGAATGAAAGCTGCAGCGTGTCGAATTACTGATTGGACTGACCCCAGACTTTGATTTTGTAGTCGTCACCTCCCGTCACCAACAAAGCGCGGGATGGATGGATGGCAACGCCTCTTACAGGACCTATTGGCACGATCAAAGGTTGTTCATAAGTAATTAAGGTGGGTTTGCTCACCCTCGTGCTCCTCAAATCTATCGACCAGGACTCCCATGCGATAATTCCATAGCTGTACACTCCCATTGTGCAGCGCGGCAGCTAGAAGTGGCTGAGTCGGATGGAAAGCAAGCCCTAAAACGCCGAAATTAGAGATCGGGAGGTAAGTCTTGACGTAGAAGTGAGGATACCCTTAACGCGGTTACTTTTCGACTCGAACTTGGTGAGCATAACAGACATGCTCGGCGAGTTTTGAGGCCCTAGGTCGTAGGAAAAGTTGTTGACAAGGCTGCAGATGGCAGAGGCCCTGAACGCGCTTCAAGACGACAGACGTGGCTTGCTCAACGTGGGAGAATGGTCAGAAGTCACGTTTGCCGGTGGCTGTGCCCCCTCGATATTCTGTAGAGGCAACCATGTCCTCTCCGTCGTCGCCCACGGTGCCCATGGTCGAATCAATCAATGAAAACGCCTGTCTAAACGTGTCTCCCAGTTCTCCAAAGCTAAATTCGCCGACTCTCACAAAATACAAACCGAGGACACCTTCGCAATCTACTGCACCGTCAAGTCACATGCGACCGCTTTCTGAAATTATTGGCGATAAGTTTCCACCTTTCGACCACAAAACCGACATTGTGTTGCCGTTCAACAACGAAGTCAATCGTGACGCTGAATTTGAGAAAGGTGCGTGGCTCTGATCGAATTGAGGATGCATATATGCGCGTTTGTGGCGTCATCTCGCGTCAACTGACGATATCCCTCTTCTGTCCCCATGACAGAGCTCGCTTCTATGCTACTTGATGCCGTACTGGAGACGCACGCGTGGGCTGCTGCGCGGCCCAAATACGAAAGCTCACTCGCGGCTCAAAACATCGAGAAGAAGATTGTTTCGATGATGAACACAGAAAATGAACAAGGCATGTATTTATCACGTCCTCGACTATCTTCATGGTTGTTTGTTGGTATCGTCGGTAGGCAGCACTCTCTTCATGCTTTTCATCTTGTTGCTTTATACTGTTCCATTACCCGTCATCGGAAACACGCGTTATGCTGACGCTTTTTTGCTTTTCTCCCTTGATCTCCTTTACCACAGATAAGACGCGCCAGCAATTGAACCAATTCGTCACTCAGATCAAGACTGCCCTGTCTGCTCTCACTGGACTTGCTGGCTTATGAGGAGTGTGGTGCATTGTGATGTGGTAACTATTCAATGTACATATTCTTTTAACTCGCATCCCTGTATTGAGTTGTTCAATCCAATGAATGTACTTTTTTGTGTGAACATATGGATGTAAGAGTCAGACCGGGGCCCCGGGCCGATGATCTTTTCTCGCGTCAAACCAACTTTCACTTTATGGGTGTGCTAGGACTCACCCCTTTCCTGCAGAAGACATGGTTCGTCTGGCGTCATTTTCCTAAGATATTCATTGATCCACCAAAAAAAAAATAGTCCAGAGGTCATCAAGAAGCTCCCTGACCGTCTCCGAGGGTTAGCTGGTAAGAAAGTCGTGATGTATGTGGCAAGTCTCTACCCGAGCATTAGCTGGCACTTTCGTCTCATGACGTGCTACGAACCACAGTGATGGAACGCTCATTACACAGCGCTTGCATTTTGCACCAATGCCGCATCCCTACCGTCATGTACAGATGTGGTATCGGCTCGCAAGAGAGTTACAGGAAGCTGGGGTCTCGGCTGTGTGTGTCTTTGACGGGATGGAGCGTCATACCGCTAAAACGCGTGAAGTTCGTATATTCTCCTTCCCGAAGCGGTTCCGCCACTAAAGTGCTGTCTGATGCCAGCTCGCGCGAAGGAAGGATGCGCAGCGAAAAGTCAAAGCGCGTGGAGTATTGGAGCAAGATCGTTCGAAACGGCTGAAACAACTTTCTGACATTATGCCACGCTTCTGGAAGCTCAGCGACGCGAAACGAAGACGCACTACAGACCTTTTGCATCGACTGGCCCCCGAAGAGTCGGCAGCAGAAAGGTGTCAAACACCAGTGGCTACGACCCCCATAGACAGTATGCAGTCGCAAGATAGTACCTCTAAGCCCCTTGAAGATTCATCACTTGTCGAGGAACCCTCGACACTGCGCCTTTCGGTCGATGTCGACCTTCTCATGCCTGAATTTTTGGCAGATGAAACTTTCGGCATTGACAACCACTTCGTATCAGAATACGTTGATTCTCTCTTAGTCGAACGAGATTCAACGCACGTAGAAGGTTCTGTACACGTTTCACCATATCACCCCTGGTTTGAAGAGCCGAAGGTGCCCTTCCATTCATCGTTTGACTCTGTACCAGATGCGTATACGCCTGTTTCCTCCGAGCATATAGATGATTTTCATCCGCATTTTATTATTGAAGAATCACCATTATCAACCCACGAACCCGAACTTGCACACTTAGAAGATGGCATCCCGAAATCATCAGAAGAACAGGGTATTTTCGCACCACAAACCACCAATACATTCGATAGCATACCTACGCCTCCATCGCCCGGGAATAGCCTACCCATAGCTGACTCTTCTGAAACCATTCACACCCCCGAAGACATCGAAAGTCAACTATCCAACTTATATCTCTCATATCGCCGAAGCGTTTCTCGACTCGCCACCCTCTCCGACCCGTTCGACTCTTCTCCATCCTCGATTCCCAGTGTTGGCGACCCAGACGCCCAAGCCGAGATCATGATGACAAAGGCGCAGTACCAACTAACACTTGAGGAAGGCCGGTTCTGGGATGGATTTTCCGCAGAACTGAGGGAGTCCAAGTTGCCCGATGCACTGAAGCGTTTGTCTCAAAGAAGTGAGTACATGTCAGCTTCGTTCGAGAGGAGGATGAACCCCCCGACGTCGAGCACGTATACTGAGTCGAAGGAGATTTTGAACGCTATGGGTGTGCCGTGTTTGGAGGCGTCTGGTGCATACGAGGCGGAGGCATTGGCTTCATCGATGGTTTTGAATGGGTTGGCGGATTATGTTATCAGCGAAGATACTGTGCGTTTTCTCGTCCATCCTTTCGCCATTAGTGCGATACAAAATTTAAACGACTGGTGACACACAGGACGTCCTCATATACGAAGCCCCCCTCGTCCGAAATCTTACGAACAAAGATACACCCCTCACCCTCGTCTCTGGGGCCGAAATTCGTACCGTCCTTCAACTCGACCGCGCGTCCTTCGTAGACTTCGCCCTCCTGCTCGGCACCGACTTCTCCCAGCGCATTAAAAACGTGGGGCCCGCACGTGCACTCAAGTTCATCCGTGAGCACGGGTCAATCGAGCGCGTTATAGAGCTAGAGACCAAGTATGCGCCGCCGCTTACACCCAGGGCCTATTTGGATCAGGTGGAAATGGCGAGGGTTGTGTTTGCTACGCTGCCACCTGTACCCAATCCGGAGTCGTTGGAGCAAGGAGAGCCGGATGAGGCGAAGGTGGCGGAGGTGTTGCAGAAGTATGGGCTTGGGAAGGAGGTCATGGCGATGGATGAGTGGGACTATGGTTCGGCTCTCAAGGGAAATTATTTCGAAGATAATCCGAGTGCCTTTTAGCTCTTGATAGGAAATGAGGTGTGCATGGGGTATTTATTTCTTATAGTATTGTCTAAATTGTAGTAAATGACACATTCTCCGCCGTGGTACTTTGGGTGACGAACAACAAACATATAGTTGACTAGAAGTGTTCAACGCGCTATTTTCGCGATGAGGAGAAACAGCTGATGAATTATTGCACATGAGACCATTGTGCATCTGAGAAGAGCCATGTATCCTTCTGAGTCATAGGATAACAGAAGGTAGGAAGATGCAGAACATTTTGGTCTGAGGATACATCCTGAATGCAGTTATATATGGTGAGAAAACAAGGTCTGTCATTCCTGCATCTACAAAATAGACGCCTCCATGTATACCCCATAACAGAGAATACATGACGTACCTGAGCCTACCTGATTCCACCTACCAGGTGGCACCCAGCACATGATACGGTGCATAGGACTGCGACGGTGAATTGGAAGCTACCGAATTAAGCAATCTCTGTTAGAAACCGTACTGGAGGCTATACTTAGAGTGGTGCGACGAACACCTAGGTTGTTTATATCAGTACGACAATCCCCAGAGACGTATAAACGAGACTGTATTTGTATGTACCTAGGTTGTTTATATCAGTACGACAATCTAGGTACGCGTGTGATTAGTATATGTATGAGTATCAGTAATGTGCACGACTTACCCCCAGAGACGTATAAACGAGACTGGGGGATACCAATGTAGGGCGCGTGATATATATATAGTACATTGAACAAAGCATTCGGACAAAGCGTTCGGTGGCCCAGTTGGCCCTGGCCGTCGTTTCGCGGTACTCTTCACATGTCACACCCGCGACGCTCCAACACTCCTCCTTACCGCGGATACGACTCGTAGAGACTCCTCCTCACGTATGAGATCGTGGTATCGTCAGGACAAGCCCAGCATCTGCCGAAGTCGTAGGAAGAGCGGTTTCGACAGAGCTTTGGTGAACATGTCGGCGACGTTATCTCTAGTGTTTACGTATTTTATGGTAATTTCTCCGTTGTGCGCTCGTTCGCGAATGAAGTGGTACTTGAGGTCGAAGTGTTTCACTCTCGCGTGAGCCGTTGGGTCTTCCGATAATGAGATCGCGGCCTTGTTGTCGCAAAACAGCGTCGTCGGTTTCTTTGCGAGGTCCCATCCGAGAGCATTCAGTAGCATGCGCAACCAGATGCATTCTTGCGTAGACTCATAAGCCGCCATGTATTCGGCTTCGCACGAGGATGTTGCCACGGTTTTCTGTTTACGTACAGACCAGGATGCGGCACCCGACCCGAGCGACCACATGTAGCCCCCTGTACTCCTCCTCGTGTCGAGACAACTTGCCCAGTCAGCATCTGTGAAGCCGCGAAGGGTGATGGACGGGCCTCCGAGACAAAGCTTCAGTTCTTTTGAGCCCTTGAGGTATCTCAATAGTCGTATACCGGCATTCCAGTGCGTCCTGTCGTAGTTATCGAGAAATTGAGACAGTTGCTGTACGGCGTATGCAATGTCCGGTCTGGTCGCGATTGCAATGTATAGGAGGCAGCCAACTAAGGATCTGTAAGGGAGTCGTGCGATTTCTTCTCTGTCTTGTTGTGTCTGTGTATCGCGTCTCGGTCGTCTGAGCTTGAGACCAGGCTCCATCGGGAGGGAGAGTGGGTGCGCATCTGACTGCCTAAATTGTCGTACCACACGGTCAATGAATCCTGTCTGCGACAACATCACCATGTTTCTTTCTCTTTCCCACTCCACGGATACTCCCACGAGATACTTCGGCGTTCCCATGTCGGTGATCGTCCAGGTCGTTTGCATCTGCGCTTTGAACCGGTCGTTTTCGGTTTTGGAGCTAGCGATGGACAAGAAGTCGTCGACATGGACGGCTGCAATCACAACTCCGGTAGGAGACGCTCTGTAATACATACAGGACTCGCATGCCAGTCTTGTGAATCCCCATGACAGCATCTTTCCGTTTAGAGTCTGGTTCCAGATTCTCCCGGCTTGCTTCATCCCGTACAGGCCCCTTACCAGTTCACATATCCAACCTTCTTTTCCTGGTTCCTCGAAACCGTTGGGCTGTTCCATGTATTGGATTTCGTCATCAGGGAGAAGCCTGTACAGGAAGGCGGTCTTCACGTCGATTTGCATGGCATCCCATCCCTGAGAGGCTGCAATGTGGAGCAATATGCGCCACGATTCCATACGTGCTGTCGGAGACGTGGTCTTGTTATAATCCTTCCCGTAGATCTGCTCGTACCCCTTGAACACCAGTCGTACTTTGTATCTCACCGGGTTCCCGTTTTCATCCCTTTTTATTTTAAATATCGGTCGTTCTTTTCTGACTTTCTGTCCTTGCGGCACGCTTGAGCGTGGGATGAGGCGGTATACTCCCATGTCTTTAAGCGACTTCATTTCTTCACGATAACCTTCTTCCCATTTTGCTGCATCAGGTCCAGCCTTTGCTTCTTCCCAGGTCCTGGGTTCTTCCTCGATGTCGGGCAACGGATCGATGTCATTGAATGATGTCGATATTGCCGCCAAGATACGATCGTGATCTATGTCGGTGATTGGGGTGGTGTCTGTGGGCGCAGGCGCTTGTTGTGCTTCGGGTTCGATCACTGTGGGTGCTTCTTGCGTCATCCTCTCTGCTCTTTTCTCCTTTAGTCTCAATCCACTTTCTCGCGACTCTTCCACTGCCCTCTCTAGTCTCGTTGGCCGTCGATTTTGTTCCTCGGTTACTTTCTCCGTTGGTCGTCGAATGTGTGTGGATCTTCGGGGTTGAGCGATGTCATCCCGATCCGCGTCGGCTGGGGCAAGATTGGGAACGTCTTCGTCATCGATTTCGAACCCGCTGAGGTCGTCGTCTTCTGCTTGCGGTGTTGGGGTTGCAGACTCGTCGAGTTCTTGCAAGGTAGGTACAGGAGGCATCTCAGGTACATCGTGTGGCTGCGTCGGAAGGCTATGCGTAGTGCGTGTTTCATGCCGTTCAATAAATTTAACGTGATAGGACTGATACACTTTCCTCTCTTTTGGGTCCCAGCAGCGGTACGTTTTTGAGTTGGCTCTGTATCCTATCAGCGTGCATTCAATAGAACGAGGTCGCGTTTTCGGGTTGTGAGTGGGAACGAGCACAAATGCGCGACATTCAATTTCGCGCATATACGAGTAGTCGGGTTCTCGACCATGCCACTTCTCATATGGGGTCCTTCCATTTAGTGCCTTTGTTGGGGTCTTTGAATGAAGGTGAGCGGCTGTTAAATAGAACTCGTCCCATAAGTACTCAGGGCAACCAGAGTCCACCCTCATTGCTCTCGCTTTTCCTGCTAAAGTTCGATGCATGCGTTCGACGCGGCCAATGTGTGCTGACGTATAGGGTGCACTGCGCTCACTTGACACGCCTCTAGCCTGTAGCCATATACCCATGTCTCTGCTGGTGAGTTCTCCGTCGAACCCAGTTCGGTATTTGCCTACTTTTAGACCGGTCTCGTTTTCTCGCGCAAGTTCCCACGCTTTGAGTGCTGGAAGGGCCTCATCCTTCGTCTTAAGGGGAATAGACCAAGGCATGTTTGAATAATTGTCCACTATGTCTAATACATAGTGATTGCCCAATCTCGACCGTACGTTTACAGGACCCATTAGGTCTAACCACACAATCTCCAGCTTTCGACTCGCTTTATGCCCCTCCTGCCTGACCTTCGGGACAGATGATTTGGTCTGTTTGCCCAAAATACAACTGTCACACTTCGGCGGTGGCTGATGGAGTGATGGAGGCGCACCTTTGATTTTATGGTCGCGGGCGAGTTGAAGGATAGCCTGATAGTTGGCGTGGCCTAGGCGGCGGTGCCACGTTTCTATATCAGGTTGATTGTGGATGGTGTATGCATGTTCTGCTACGGCATTCGATAGGTCGATGGAGTAGAGTTTCTTCCCTTCTAGTAGTGGTCCTTTGGCGACTACGGCTTTCGTGGTGCGGTCTATGATGCGTACACCTTCGTTGTCGAACTGGGAGTATGTATTGTTTTCTGTCGACAGGCGGCTTACTGAGACGAGGCGGACAGTTGAGTTGGGCACGTAGAGGGCATTTTGAAGGGTGAGCATAGGTCCTTCGGTAGTGCGTAACCTTATGCACCCTATTCCGTGTGCAGAGATCTCAGAGCCTCCAACTCCTTTTATGGCTTTCGGTGCGATGGGTCGTAGCGAGTAGAGGTCCGTTTTGCACGGAGAGATATGTACTGTAGCTCCTGAGTCAATAAAGAAGGGGTACTCGGCAGTGAGGGTGAGTGCAGTCTCTGCACGTTGGTCTACTGGTGCGACTGTTGCGTGACCCATTTGGCTGACTTCTTGAGTGCATTTTGCCCAGTCAACTGAGGTCTCCGGTACGTCACTCTCCTCCTCAATGGTCGCCATCCACCCTTCCCACTCGACGTTGTCATTGACGGCTAGTACGGCGTCGGTCGTGAGGCCAGCGAAGTCAGGCGTCGTAGATTCGGTGTTCAGCGTTTGGAGCCGTCCAAGGTCGCCTGCTTCCACAAGGTAGACTTTTTCTTTTGGACCAGTTAGCTGCATGTATGACTTGGGAGCGGCGTTGGACGTCTGCTTCTCCTTTGCAGCGGGGGCAGCCCCTGCAGCGCGTGCGGCGGTCTTGGCTGCCTCGAATCCTGCCTTCTCCATTGCCCCTCCGGGGTGTGCGCAGTATGGCGCTTCATGCCCGCCGCACGACCTATTATGCATGGCGCAGGTCGAGCAGCACTTCACTCCGGCATGGTGGGTATGACCAGGGAGCCATGGTTTCGTCGAACGGAAGCGTCCACGCGATGTGGTCGCAGCAAGTGCGGTGTCAACAGGTTGAGACGTGCTGGAGACTTTCAGGGTGGTGAGGTTCTGGACCGTCTCGAGGAGCTTACGTATATTGTCTGAGGTATACGGAGCATTGGATGTGGCGTCGGCGAGCCCCCTTGAGATCTGGGTTTGTATGGGTTTGTACTGAGGGGCATTCAGGCTGTTCAAAAGGACGACACATTTGAAAAGATCTTTGTCTAAAGCCTGTATCGCGAAGATGCGATTCACAATATCGCAGATACGGGTGGCAGTCTCCGTCAGGGGCTGGCTGGGAGAGCACTGTATCCTCAATACCTCCTGAATTAGAGATACCATGCGGACAGGACCCTCCCCTTCAGCACGTGCCTTTACTGCCGTGTACATGCCCGCCGCGGTCTTCGCGTCGTCTAATCCCTCGTACTCGGCTTCATCGAGCGCGGTCATGATTACCGCACGTGCGAGGTCATCGTTGGTGAGCCAGTTGCGATACGCGACAGGCTCCGAACTAGCCTTTGGCACTGGGATAAATGGCGCAAAGACGTAGAACTTTAGGCCGAGTAAGGAGAGGAAGATTTCGAGCGCCTTGGACCACTTAGCGAAGTTGGCGGTAGGTGACGTTCTGTTGAATCTGTCGTGTTTCCAATCCGCACCTCGGATAGAGATTGCACGAACAGAGGGAGCAGTGGAGTCGGTGTTAGACATTTGGTTGGACGTGCAGGTGGGCAAGGCAAGTTACTTTCTGGTAAGGCACGGAGAACAATAGGATATCTTCCCGAATTGGGATGTGATAGATAAAAATGATGCCCCGACAAGGGGAGACAAAGGCGTATAGATTCTAAACGGGAGAGCCCGACACAATCGGGATCCAGACAAAGCGGTTTCCAACGAGCAGTGATACGACGAGTAGATCTGCTCAAAATAGGCCCATAACCTGTTAGAAACCGTACTGGAGGCTATACTTAGAGTGGTGCGACGAACATCTAGGTTGTTTATATCAGTACGACAATCCCCAGAGACGTATAAACGAGACTGTATTTGTATGTACCTAGGTTGTTTATATCAGTACGACAATCTAGGTACGCGTGTGATTAGTATATGTATGAGTATCAGTAATGTGCACGACTTACCCCCAGAGACGTATAAACGAGACTGGGGGATACCAATGTAGGGCGCGTGATATATATATAGTACATTGAACAAAGCATTCGGACAAAGCGTTCGGTGGCCCAGTTGGCCCTGGCCGTCGTTTCGCGGTACTCTTCACATGTCACACCCGCGACGCTCCAACAATCTCGCATCAACATTGAGTTTGCGCCGTTTTGATTAGGAGGCATGAATACTTGATTAAACGGAACACGACGCGACGTGTTGAGCGGACTTTGAATCAAATCAATAGTAAGTCACGCTCAAATACCTTGTTCCTTGTATCTCCAGGATGTTCTAAAATCATGAAGATTACTTCTCTGAGAGGTCTATAAGACTCTTGGAGACTTTGGTACTGATTTGCTCACTGACACTTAATTCCGGAACCCTTTGAATACAATTTTCTCCATTTTCTATTCTTGTTGACTATATCGCAACATAGATAGATGTGTATCCCTTCATTTTTGTGGTCAACTATGTTGTACTCCTATTGAACTAATATATCGCTTGAAAGATCAGTGGCTCCATGTCCACGATCTCTTAGTATTCTGGATTTTGAAACTCCCAACCCTTTTGAAAGCCATAACACGTGATAGTATCTCGTGAAATATATCTTGCTAAAGCTGAACAAGATGCCTCAAGAATGTGTGGTGTCTCTCGAATCCCGCTTCACGGTGGCCTGTCACATACTGCGTCCTCAGGTCTTTGAGGAAGAAATGGCAAGTCCGGATAGATATTGTCTGACTTCTCTGCTTATGAGGATCTATACAGATGATAAGACTCGAGTGTGCATGGGGACGGAGGTATGGAACCTTAGACTCAAGTTCTGAGGCCAACACAATATATCGTGAGTGAAGCATTTACAAGCGAAGGTGCATTCTCAATGCTCTTTAGTCACGCCAGAACTTCGCTGTATGTTCGAGTCGGGTCTTTGGGCTTTACTTCCAATGGATGAAAATTTGCTTGACTCTATCATTAACTTGGATTTTACTATTGAAGAGCCGATCGAGGTGCGTATTCCTATCATTATCAATGTCCCGACAAAAAATGAGTTCCGCTAGACTCTGTACAAGGACAAAGACTTATTTGAATACGTTTTTGTTCCTCTGCCTGGAATGGAAGGCACTATCGTTCGCCTCGACGGTAGTGACGGCCTGCCACACGAGCACTTCTTCCCTTATACAACCTTGCCAGTTCTACGCCTACACGTACACCCGCACTATGTTATGGTCGACCTGTATCAGAAGATTATGGAACACGAGCACTTCATACGCAGAATAGATAAAGACCAGGGTTACAGACCATACTATTTGAAATACTTCGACTCTGATCTTTCATGTCGGTGCGCATACCAGATGTGGAAACGATGGGATGTCCCTCCAGACTTCATTCTGAATTCAGACTCTAATGCTCAGACAACATCGAGCGGTCAACAACTACAGCTTCGTCCGGGAGCTTTTGCTTGGCACATCGACGAAGTTGGGCTACGACCCGTGGATTCCGTCACGTACATCATTGCTGACTGTGAGGATGGAGAGGAGAGCTCTGATGACCAAGAAGAATACAACATAGATGAAGAAAACTCTGTATTCCAGGCCCGGATGCGCCACTGGGTTTCTGAAATCCAGCCTGGTTTGATTCCCCTCGAGTCTCAGGAAAAGCAAGTGGACGCCATAGGAGGAGATGTAGGGGAGATGACAGAGTATATGCCAGACATGGACACAGGATCACAGACAATGGTTGGTTCTGTCTTGTTGAGGGTCGACAAGATAGATTCCATTGGGAAAAACCCAGTTCATGACATGGACCCATCTCGTACGAAGTCTATTTCTGACATGTTGCTCAGTTCATCTGTTGCTATTAGTTTCACATCTGAATGATGTCCAATGACTGCACTTAGTCGAGTTATCATTACCGGGCAAGTCGGAGTGAGCCTCGGGAGAGCCCATGCAGGCTATCCCAACTCCGACGTTCATATGTATTGTTTCTATGGTTCCCTTCGCCACCTAACCGCTAATACGCAATTACATTGGCGCATGCGCCATCCCCGACTCATGAAACAAATAGTATAAAACAGTAAAAAAAATTCAGGAATAAACGGTATTTTTTCAGGGTGTAATTTATGTGCCACTCACACCTAGCCTTCCAGATTATGTGGGCTGTTTCAGATACTACTATTGTCAAAAAACGTGTGGCACCTTGCATGTCGTTGTCGGAAACCCCTTTCTATTATTTAGGGCCCGAGGGTTGGTGGTTCGAAATTTATGCCCCTCTTACTACATTTAGCAATCTGCCATGCCACTCTCTGCCCTGTACATGGGCACTCCAATAGAATATGTTCCATTGAGTCTTCTATGCAGTATTGAGGACAAAGTGCTCACGATTCATATTGTGGTTTATTTTGCCAGTAACCACCCACTTTGAAAGTATTATGCATTGTCTTCTGGGCACAGTTCCTAAATTCTCTTGACAATGATGTATTCCTTATTGACTGCCAGATTCTTTTGTCACTTGGCACTTCTTTGTTATGAGCATGCACTGCCCAGCGTGTAATGTCTAGATGTATTGACGTACCCCTTCTGTAAGGCGGCACCATGCGCTCTATCATACCCTTATAGATTAAAGATTGTGTTGCCCTTGCTAGTTTAGCACCTGAGATATTGAGTTCTGGGGGGATTGATAGGTCGATCTAGTCCAGCCTCTCTTTGCTAGTCCCTTCATTCGCCAGTTTATTGGCCTCCTCATTTCCTTCAGTACCAGCATGGCCTTTTACTTTCTCTATGAAAGTCACTCCCTTGTGATGCCTCAGTTCAGCCACTAAGGCTTTCAATATGTGCTTATTAGCTATGCCTGTCCATCCACAATCTTCTCTATATTTCAGATTAAAAGTAATACTATTGATTATTATCTTCAAGTCACTTCTGATAAGGATAGCGCAATCATCTGCTACTTTCCTTAACGCTGCAAGAATTGCCACAGCTTCTTCAGCATTATTTGTCTGTGGGAAATCGGCCAGAAGATGGCTTCATTCCTATTGTCGTTTTGACCAAACCGTACACCTGCTCCTTGTCACAAAACTTACGGATCTCTTGAAATTACTCAGAACAACTCTCGTCAGCATTCTCCAAAGTCTCGTTTGCTCCTAGTTACGTATTTCTCCTTTGTTATTTCTCCTCATTTTTCTCCTAATTTTATCACGTTGTACCATATTTTTGAAATCTTTCCCTATTTGATTTCACCCTGATTCTGGTTTCCCTATTTAAAAAACTACTATAAAAATCTCATGCATTTGGTAAATGTCTTCAGGCAATCAACACAGTTGCCAGTTCTTGTACGCTCGTTCTCTCAAGTCTCAAGTCTTAAGTTTTCTCTCGAATTCTTGAATGGGTTCTTGACAAAGTTTGATTGCCTCCCAATATATGGCTACTGATACGTCTGCCTCAAACTGAGGCAGACAAACAGGTGTCAGAGGCTCCCAAATATATCCTTCACAAAAACAAATGCTGAAAACTGTAAGCATTGCATCGAAAACTGTAGACGCCGGGAGCCTTACCTCAAAAACCCCAGCGAGAAAATGATGAACCAAAGAACGCAGTATGGTGCAGGTCACTTAGTCACCACCAAAGTGTGACAAAAAATATTGATCCTCCAAAATATAATATTTTTCTTGTCTGTCTTGCCAAAATGTTCTTTTTAATGAGGGGAACAAAACCCCAAGACAGATTTTTGATAGCAATATTTTTCTTGTCTGTCTTGCCAAAATGTTCTTTTTAATGAGGGGAACAAAACCCCAAGACAGATTTTTGATAGCGTCAAAATTGACAGAAATATATTTTTTTGAGAGGGGTCAATTTTGCCATTACTATATTAGGAAATTCCAAAAAAGGAAATTTTAAATCTATGCATCGAAAGTCTGTGCAACTGTATCTGGTACACGCCGATGGGATTTATATTTAGTGGAACCAAATTGTTTTACCTTTGCTTGTGCATCCTGAGTACCTAATCCTTCTCTATAAGCATCCATCCACCTCTGCATGCGATGTTCCCACTTTCGAATTGTTGTGACTTGAACAGATGCCAAAGCTTTTGGCATATTTGCTTTCAGAGTTTCGAAGGTCATATCACAGTGCTCACGCAGATATTTTTTGACCGCTGATAGGACCCCATACAGGATCAGCGCATCAATGGCAGGCTACGGCAACACGGCACAGGCTCAGGATACCTTAGCGCATGCTAACTAACCAATTTTGGCAATATTTGATGGCCACGCACGGCAAGAAGCAGATCCGATCAGTGATAGCGCCGACGGCAGACAGAATGACAACTGACAGATGGCATCAGTCACTAACGACAGCGCTTAGGAAGAAGCCTGATGATATATCAAAAACTGATGGACAGCTTGGCGTTTGACCTTGGCGTCTGACATCGCTTAGCATCTTGATTTGGCACCTGACATCGCTAAGCATTTTGGACAGACAGAAGGGTGATAGATTGATGGTTTAGCTTCATGATCTGTCGCCTGGCGTCGCTAAGGTTTTTGAATGGACGGTAGGGATCTGAAACCGTTGGAGCTACCCTTATAAAATTTTCTAGTTTACTGCGCTTTGGCCATGGCTAGTCACTGGCGACGGTGAACTCCTTGTAGTATATAAAGTACTTACCGACTTGTACATAGGAATCGAACAATAGACCAAAGTTTCCTGCTCCCCTTTCATCAGCCTCCCTTATGCTCGAGATCTCATTTACGGTCGGCAACGTCGAACTCATCGGCAGTTGCAGACTATTGCTAGCCTTCGACCTATTCGCGCCTTGCAGCTATGGCAGGCATTATCAACGCTTAGACTTCGCTAAGCTTACCACGCTCTTGCCACTTACATTGCCGTGTTCACTTACCGCTCCCTTCATAGGTGCTTTAACTTAGCGCTTTACACTTGCCGACCCCCTTACTGACTTTACCTCATTTTCACAGGCGCGTTCTCTGGAACCTGCCCGGGACTCCCCACATCACTTATAGCGCGCCCAACGCAAGCTTTTTGGTATGGTAACACTATAACTATATTTGTTACTGACCAAACTTTGGGCGTCATCAAATTGGAGCCCACCACGAGGGATCTCTAGGGCAGAATTCCACCAGAAACCCGTCTCCAGTGTAGGCGCCGCCTGCTAGAACAGTCGGCAGAAGGCATAGCTCCTTCCCATCCATCAACTCCACAACCACCTGGTGCCTTACCGGGTCTCTCTCTTGCACAGGAACTACAGAACGCCACTGTAGACGAATTTCCTGATCTCTTCCCACGTTTTCTCAACTTTAGCGCCGACGACCTCTTAGCATTGCCGCTTGCCGTACCGCAACCAGTTACCCCCATTACTCCGTTAACGCCTCTTTCTCAACTCATTTCTCTTACCCCGTTGCCAATCTCTAGAACTCCTTCCCCACAACCGCTAACCGAACTTGGTACCACCATCACCATGGAACAACAAGTTCAGTGCATGCCGCCATGTAACCACTTCTTGGCACTGAAATGGGACGAGTCCAAGCCATGGGAGCTCTCCCAGTATTTCAAGGAATTAGAGTATTTATTCAGGGATTGTGGAATTACCAACCACACACAGATGAAGGAGTACACGGCAAGATACGTGTCGTATGACATGGCAGAGACGTGGACAGGCCTTGCCGAGTTTGCCGCCTTTGTTCCTGCTGCTCCACCCGTTCCAGCCCAAGGCGCCTCGTATGAAGGCTGGAAAATGGCAGTAATCCAGTTGTACCCTGGCGCTGAAGAAGCTACCCAATACTCGGTAAACGAATTACAGAAACTAGTACAGGAATCATTTGACAACGGCACATCGTCTCTTGGCGCATTCTCCACGTATTACTGCAAATTCCAAAAGATCGCTAGGTGGTTAGTACAAAACAGCAAGCTATACATTAACGAGGAACATCACCTATTCCAACAAGGCATCCCAACTTCGCTTTGGACTCGTATTGCTTGTCGCCTAGAGATAGTTCATCAGGCCCATCATCCAGACGAGCTCTATAACATTGCTGACATCTTTGAAGCCGGTAAATGGGTTCTCAAGGGGACGGACACTGGTGTTGGGCTGCAACGCGCTAGGACGAGCCCACCACCTGAGCAAACCAATGGTATAATTCCCATCCCACCTCCTGTTGCCGACTTCGTAAAGAAGGAGGATCTCAACGCTGCCGTTACCACCGCTGTTGCTTCCGCCATGACTCGTATTGAACCTATGATTACCACCAATCTTGCTAACCGACCCGCTAATGTACCCGCATCTGGCCCTTGCCACTTCTGTGGGGAAATTGGCCACACTATGACTAGAGGATGCTGCGTGACCTTAGAAAATTATATTTGGCAAGGAAGAATTCGAAGGGCTATTGACGGCAAGATAGTCCTCACCACTGGCGCCACCATCCCCAACTACCCGGACAAGAAGTCCTTCCAGGAGCAAGTTGATGAATGGCATAGGCGCAACCCAGGACAAATCATTACCGGCACGCTTTCTGGCAACGCCAACCCCGACCCTGAACAGGCGACCCAACAGCAAATGATTCACGAGGTCTTACACTTCAACAGCGTTGGCGACCATCCTACTTTCTCATGGGAAAAACAAATCACTAAGCTAGAGAAGGAATTAGATTCGCTTAAAAACCAGGTTTTTGATGGGGTTGAAGTTAAGCAGCCTAAACAACCTCTCAAAGGATACAAGCCAATGCCTCCCACTAGCAAGTTACCGACTCCTGCTCCTGCCGCACTGCCAGCCACCACTCCAGAACCATCGTCGTCCTCTGCCACTCCTGAACCGCCTTTACCGCCTCTTCATCCCTACTCAGGGATTCCCGACTGATATCATGCACCCACACAACAAAATTTTGCCACTTCCAAGAAGCGTCCTGAGGGTGGCTACCAACCTACTGCGCCAATTTTCAACATAGAGAAATCAAACCACGTATTCAGCTGCATTATGAAAACCGCCATCACCTTGTCAGTAGAAGAACTTTGCAGTATTGCTTCTGACATTCGCAACCAAGTCAAGACAGCAGTCACTCCTCGACAACCCTTGGCAACAGCTGTTGCCGAGGTTGACGAACTCGACGACGTGCTCCCTGGTTTTTCCGTTACCGTCAACTCTCTGGACGCTGAAGACTCTCCTGCTGACACCATTGCTAACGCCACCTCTGTGGACCCAGTAGAGACCTATCTTAGGTCAGTAGACCATGGAGAAGACCTGGCAATTCTTACCATCGCTCAAGAATCGCACGCTATTCGCTCAGTCGTGCTAACCGTAGACAATAAGCACGAGGTCAAGGCAATTGTAGATAGCGGGTCTCAAATCATTTCTATGGCAGCCGAAGTTGCTAACAATTTGGGTCTCATTTATGACCCAACAGTTATATTCAACATGCAGAGCGCTAACGGTACGGTGGACAGATCTTTAGGCCTCGCCAAGAATATGCCTTGCATTCTTGGCGACATTACTTTTTACCTCCAGATACACATTTTACGATCCCCAGCATACAATTTACTACTCGGCAGACCCTTCGACATCTTGGCGCGATCAGTTGTCAAGACTGTTACCGACAAAGAAATGACCTTAACAATTAGCAACCCGAATTCCGGAATACAACGAACGGTGCCAACGTTCCCCAGGGGACAACAAAAAGGCGCCCATGCTAAGTCCCCGGAATTACTGACCAACACGCCAACAAACCTCCCCACCGGTGTTTTCACAGACTATTGAGGAGGTGATTGGCGACGATTACGGAGATGTGGCGCTAACGCTGGAATATGACCATTCTACTGGTCTTGTAAATGTTGTGTCTACCGCTTTTCTTGATGAAGATGTTTTAACTACTTTATCCGCTACCGACGCTGAGCTTTCCCAGAAAAATCAAAACATTACCGACTCCTCTCTTGCCTACTTATACCTTACCGCTTCCGAATCCTTTCAAAACATTGCGTCTACCGATACTTATCTCACTACCCTTCCCGGAGCCTCGTCTCCTGCCGTTCTTGGACTTGCCGCTCCTCAGGCTACAGTTCCCCTTTCCACCTCTGTATATAACCAAGCTAACACTCCCAAAAGGAAAGGGGTTCAAGTTAAAAAGAAATATAAGCCAGTTGCGCTTAAAACAAAATTTGTCGCTACGCATTCTCCCAAGACGTTTAGAATCGAGCACCAGATCATTGGCGACCCTCTTGCTGACATGCCAACCTTATCACCAAATCTGCCACCCTTTCAGCCCACAGGACGTTTTACCGCGGAACGTCAACAACAATTTGCGAAGGAGCATGACACAGGATTTTTAACCAAAGATGAGTTGAAAGTCCTTACCGATCTCGTTGCTAAGCAAGATAAAGCCTTTGCTTGAGAGGACTCGGAACGTGGCAGTCTACGTACAGACTTCTTCCTGCCTGTTGTAATTCTGACCATTCCCCACGTGCCGTGGACTGAGCACAACTGACCGTTACCGCCTGGAATCAAAGCCGAGGTCTGCCAAATCATTAGGACCAAGATTAAGGCTGGTGTCTACGAGCCCTCAAACAGTTCTTACCGCTCCCAATGGTTTTGCGTCCTCAAAAAGAACGGCAATCTACGCATAGTTCACAGTCTTGAGCCACTGAATAGAGTTACCATATGACACTCTGGCGTACCGCCTTTCCCTGACCACGTTGCTGAGTCCTTTGCCGGGCGTATTTGTGGCGCCACCCTTGACCTTTACGTTGGCTACAACGAACGCCTGATACACCCTTCTTCCTGGGATCTCACTACTTTTCAAACTCTGTTTGGCGCCTTGCGCCTAGTCACTTTACCGATGGGCTGGACAAACTCAGTCCCCATATTCCATGATGACATCACTTTCATCCTCCAACCCGAGATACCGCACCATGTCCTTAGCTTCATTGATGACGTTGGTGTCAAAGGCCCCAAAGACTGGCGACTCGTAAACGGCTTACCGGCGACCCATCCCAACAACTCCAACATTTGCTTAGCACTATGGGAATTTTTCCAGCTGCTCAACCGAGTTCTTTAACATATGAAGTATAGCAGTGGAACCTTTAGTGGTCACAAGCTCCTCCTTTGCGCACCAAGGTTCAAAATACTGGGTCACATCTGCACTCCTGACGGTCACATTCCCGACGAGTCTTGCTTAGCACTTTTGGAGCGATGGGGTCCTTGCCGCGACTTATCTGAAGTTCGCGCCTTTCTTGGTACTGTAGGCGTTCTCAGGATATTTGTCAAGAATTTTGCCCATTGCACACACGCCCTTAACCGACTCACCCACACCAACAAGCCCTTTGAGTTTGGGCCAGACCAGGTCACTGCACAACGAGACTTAGTAAAAGCCTTACAAGACACCAAACCCCTAGTTCCTATCGACTATAGCTCTGCCGACCCAGTTATCTTGGCGGTGGATACCTCGTACATTGCCATTGGCTACTTCTTGTGTCAGTGCCTTAGCAACAATCGGAAACAGTGATGCTACAACCGCTTTGGGTCTATCATGCTAAATGACAGAGAGTCTCGTTACAGTCAGCCTAAGCTAGAGCTCTATGGACTCTTCAAAGCCTTCCGGTCGCTAAAGATGTATTTGATTGGCGTGCGGAATCTGATTGTTGAAGTCGACGCTAGGTACATCAAAGGCATGCTGCAGAATCCCGATATCCAGCCATCCGCTAGCATGAACCGATGGGTAGTCGCTATCCTCATGTTTCACTTTGAGTTGGTACACATCAAGAGCTCTTTCCACGGACCAGATGGACTCTCTAGGCGACCACGGCAGCCTGGCGACCCGGCAGTGGATCCCCAGGCGGATAGCAATTTCGAGGACTGGATCGACAGATTACATGGTTTTGTGCACCTTATACAACAGCCAATTCCTGTAACCTGAGTTACGAGTTAGAACTATCTTGTGTGAATCACACAAGTGCTAAATCAGACCGCAGTATCAGATTTGACTAGTACTTAGAGTGAAAACAAGATGTTGCTTATGTAATACTCTACTGTATAATTATAGCGTCGTTGACGCTAATACTACGTATGACTCCGTTACATACCCCTCAATGAGACCGAATACTTGGTCTTAGGAAGGAAGTTGGAGCGAGATGTAGGATGCACGATAGTGCATACTCTCAATGAATACACGCGTATTGCGTGGCTGCCAGACGTTAGCAGTTGTTTGCAGCGTAGATGCGTCATCTAGACACACTGGAAGTCAGTCCTTATCAGACAAGGGCGCACGTTGCGCCAGCAGTAGATGCAGGATAAATATGTATATACTAAAATAAAAAAAAAAAACAAAAATTAAGAGTGACCCCGCCTCTGGGTCTGCTGTATCTACACACAACTCTGGAGTGCGTATCAGCTGAAATGGTTTGAGTGAATGACTTGGAGGTACCTACACAACAAAGTATTAACATGGGTCTAGGACCCAGATGACAATGCTCCCACAACCGCGCCCGTCTCAGTCACCATTGACTCCTCCTCCAGTGCGACGTTAATCGCAGGAGGGGGAGGCGCTGATTCCGTCCTCGGTGGGGTTATAGGCCCCTCGACTGCAGGCGTGTCTACCACCATAGGCTCTGTTAGTGCGACGTTAATTGCTAAAGCTGTGGTGGTGAGCGTACCCTGCTCTGCCATGCGTGACAGGAGATTGACCTGGCCTGGGTCCATGTCAGCTGTGGGCAGGTCATGCGCTGCCATGCGTTTTAGGAGGCTGACCTGATTTGGGTCCATGCCAATCAAATAATAGAAGCCGTTGGCCTCAGGGTTTTCTGGGAGCTTGCTCTCCTCGTGATGCTTGAACATAAGACGATAGTGATCGTCTTCAGTCATCTCCCGCCATCCATCCCATTGCGGGATTGTGGCAGGGGTGCCATACTTGGAGAGGCACTCTATGCGCTTGTCATCGACCTGTTTGAAGATGTCCATTGACATCGTGGGGGAATAGAACTGCTGTTCCAGGAAGACTACGCCTGTCAGGTTCCGCTGACGACGGGGGCCTCCGGGGGCAAGCGGGTCCTTACTAGGCGGACTCGAAGTCTATGGAGAGTCTCTGGGTGAGTTCCGGAGTTTTGGGTAGGGTGCGGGGTGACTACGGAGCGCCGGAGTTCGTAGGAGGAGGTAGAGCAGGATCCCGGCTAAGTCCGGAATACGGGGCGGAGCCTTGCTAGGGCAGAGGGGTGATCGGAGAAAGGGACTGAGACCGGGAGACTGAGACTGGAACCGGGAGACTAAGTTAGAATTGAAGTGAGACTTTTAGAAGACCGGGAGACTTGAGAGAGTAAGACAGATAGATTGAGACAAGTATGAAATAGACAAGAGAGTATAGAGACGAGTTATAGCAATATCAAGACTACCGTAACGGTTTACTGGCTACCAGCTATATACCTTCGGCGGCTAAGGTCCGGGGTGCCTGGGTAAGTTCCGGGGCTAGGCTTCGTGTGTCCAGTCCTGTGTGCTGTATTGTCCCGGTTGAGTCCTGTGCGGCATATTGTCCGGGTGCGGGTGTGGCGCCGGGAGATCGGTCGGGTCCCGTCGGGCCCCGTTGGTTGATACCAGGCGATCGACGGGGCCCGGGGTACAGGGCGCGGGCGCCAGGGTGGGTCCCCTGACTGGGTGGGCGCCCACGTGCGTCGTGAGGGCCCCGGGCAAGGGGGCACGTCGGGGTTTGCGTGGTGTGCCGGGGTGGCGGGCCGGGGTGACGGGGTGACGGGTCGTGACATCACCCCCCCTGTAGCGCCGAGACCCTCAAGGTGATGGTGGCTGTGCGGCTTCGGCGTGGGACCCGAAGTCGAAGCGCGAAGCGTGATGCCATCAGCTTGGGGCCTAGAAAAAGAAAAATTTTTTGCCACTCCCCATTTGTCATGTCACGTCCTTCTACGCCCCTCTGCTCCCCTACCCCCCCTCCTGCTGGAGATGACACCCTGTCGTCCTGGCAGGAGTACGATCGGTGCCGGGGGGAGTATGATCGGCAGCGGGATCGCCAGCGGATTAGTGAAATGGCCTGTGAGTGTCCGACGTCATTACCTGTCCTTATCGTTCAATCGTCGCAGGCTCCGTGGATTCCGGTTCTCGTCCGGCTGCCGGGTCTTTGTCCCTGGGTGGCCCTTTGATCCCTCCTGTGGTGGCCGGGCCATCCGGGGCACCGCAAGGATCTCCCTCCCATCCTTCTGGGTCGTCGTCTCAGTCCGACCGCCCATCCCTCGGGATAGGGGAAGTGTGGCCGGTCCTGGAGGCGCAACGCGTCCCTCAAGATCAGGTGATGCCGGAGCAATTTGCGGCTGTGCAGGGGCGTTTTTGTGGGCACCCGGCGCGTAGGTGGTGCGAGGCTGCAGGCCCGGTGAGTGTCGTCCGGGGTTGTCCGGAGCTCTCCTGACTTCTCGCAGTGCGTGATGTGTGCGCGCAGGGAGGTGTCCTGCAAGTTCGAGGAGCCGGTGGTGGGGGCGCGTCGAGACACCTCGATGTGCGCGGCTTGCCGCTTGCGTCACGAGCGGTGTTCAGTGGGGCTGGCTTGGAGGGCGCGATGCATGGCACAGGAGCAGGGTTGGGGGGAAGAGTGGGTGATGGAGCGACTGCGGGGGGTTCAGGGGACTCGTACGTGGACGAGGGCAAGGGGTCCGTTGACAGGGGCCAAGGGGGAGAGGGTGCCCCAGTGCGTCGGCGTCGCGCCAAGCGTCCGGCCGTGGTGCGCTCGTCGGACGACGAGCCGGAGACGCCCTGCCGGGACAAGGGGAAGCGACGAGCCTCGCCCGAGCATTCGGACGAGGACGAGCAACCCCCTACTCGTCGCCAGAGAAGGTCCGGGTCCCCGATTGCGGGTCCCTCGAGGTCCGGTGGGGAGGTACCCCTGCCTGACGTGGACCGACAGAATCCTGACGTCGCTCCCGAGCCCGAGGTCGAGCCTGGTGTCGGAAGCGTGGCATCGTACCGCCGCCGGCTAGAGGACGCAGAGATCTGGGAGCGTCGTCTGATGGTGAGGCTCCGGAAGACGTACTTGGAGGGTCAGCGGAAGAGGAGGTTACGGGAGGATTTGCAGGCCGAGTGGGAGGTGGAGAGGGAGTCGGCGTCCCGGGCTCGGGTGGCACTAGAGGAGGAGGTCACGGCCTTGCGGGCTCAACTGGAGCAAGGGGATGGCCGATTGCCGAGGGCCGAGGCATAGGAGACGAGGGCGGTGGAGTTACGGGAGCTGTTGGGGAGGGTAGAGGGGGCGCAGGCGAGCTTAGTTCGTCGGAGGGGCTGGTTGGTAGGGAGCGTGGCCGCTGCCCGGGGCGAGGCGATGCGTAAGTAGGTAGTCTCTCCCTCCGGGCCCCCGACTAACTGCTTCCAGGCTGGGCATGGGAGCATCGGCTCTTGTTGGACGGTGGCGCCTCGGCGCATGCCTCCATCTCCCAGGGGCTGTTCTCGGTGTCCAGTCCGGTTCCTGGCGAGGTGACGCAGGGCGTCAGCCGCCTGGGGCGCCTGCTGACGGCCCATTGGAGACGGAACCTCGTGGTCCCCGGGACCTGGGTGGAGATAGCGGTGGACGCAGGGGAGCCCCTCCCTTCATACAACGAGAGAGTGGCGGCGGTGGTGGCGGCTATGGAGGCGGCAGTGGTGGCAGGGTCGGGGGCGAGTGCTTCGGGAGTCCCTGGGGAGTCAGGCCCGTCGACGATGGGGGTTCCAGTGGGGCGTCGGGAGTGTCAGGAACGCTGGGGTCGGGGGTGTAGGCTTTTCTTGGTCCCGGAGTCGTCATTTCTTGTCTGTCATATAGTGTAGTTTTTTAGATTGTATATACCGGTAACTTTGAGCACGTAATGCAAGGAGATAGAAGAGAGAGAGACAAGGAACTTATTGGTGGGAGTTGAATCCCTGGTACTTCCAGAGGTAGGGGTTACGCCCTTGCAGCCATTTGTGGGACCCTCAGCCCCGGGGGGGTCAGGGCTTGTCAGGGTGGGTCTCGTGAAAGTGTCGGAGCTTGCCGGGGGCATTCTTCAGGTTTACCCGGGGCTCCCAGATGTCATCTTCTGGTCCGTAGCCGGCCCACCGCACGAGGTAGTTCAGTCGTCCTCGGATCACTCGCAAGTCGAGGATGTGGTCGACTTCGTAGTGATACTCGTGGTCCACTTCGAAGGGCGGGGGTCGGTCGGAGCGTTGCCCAGGAAAGGGCTTTGGGTCGTGCTTTTCGAGGAGCCGGACGTGGAATACGGAGTGGAGTCCTCGTAATCCCGGAGGGAGGTCCAGGCGGTAGGCGTGTGAGGATACCTTCCGGGTTATCTTGAAGGGTCCGAACCGCTTGTGATTGAGCTTCACTGACGGTCGTCTTGTCCGGAGGTTGCGTCGGTCAAGCCAAACGAGAGTACCGGGGCTCCAGTCGGGAGTGGTCTCTTGTCGGGAGTTGGCATGCTTGGAATAAGCTTGGTTGGCGACGTTGATTTCGTTCCAGAGGAACTCGTGGAGGCCCGGAGGTCCTGGGCGACTTCGTGGGCGGCGTGAGCGGGAATATTCCGGAGGGACAGGGTTAGTCGGGGGTGGTACCCCTTATTGGCAAAGAAGGGGGATACCCCCGTGGCAGAGTAGGGAGTGTTGTTGTAGGTGAACTCGGCAAGGGGGAGTTCGGCGCGCCAGTCGTTTTGGAGGTAGTTCACGTAGATCTGGAGGTACTGTTCTAAGGTCTGATTGACCTGTTCGGTTTGCCCGTTGGTCTCTGGGTGGTATGCGGTAGAGAGGTTGACGTGGACGCTGAGGGCCTTGCAGAGGGACGTCCAGAATTTGGAAATGAAGAGGGGACCCCGGTCAGAGACGACATTGTCGGGGAGTCCGTGCTTCGAGAACACGTGTTCCAGGAAGAGCTGGGCGAAACTCAGGGCGTCGTCGGTGGTGTGACAGGGAATGAAGATGGCTTGCTTCGTGAGTCGGCACACGATGACGAGGATGGCGTCGAAGCCCTCCAACTCGGAGAGTTCGACGATATGGTCCATGGAGATGGAAGACCACGGACGTCTCCCGATGGGCAGGGGTTTGAGCAATCCGTAGGGCTTGTAGCAGGGAACTTTGGCCTGGAGGCACGGTTCGCAGGCTCGGACGTATCGGGTGACATCCTTCTTCATCCCTAGCCAAAAGTAAGTATGTGAGATGAGCTGGAGAGTCTTATGGATTCCCAGGTGTCCCCGGAGCTTATGGTCGTGGTGCTGTCGGAGGATGTCAAGGCGGATGTTCTTGTGATCCAGGGCATAGATACGGCCATCACGGAGGAGTAGTTTGCTGTCGGGAGAAAGGGTAAAAGAGGGGTCAGGAGGGGGTTTGTCGGCGGAGAGGTCCCGGGGCTTGTGCCAGGTGAAGTAGTCATCTCGGGGTGATTCCCGGATCTGTTTCAGGATTCCTTCCTCGTTCAAGATCAGTACTGCATTCAAATGTTCGGGGGGGATTACCACGCGATGGTTGAAGGCGTTTTGCTCCGTCTCAAAGGACTTCTTGGGATAGACGTCTGGACGTCGAGTTAGGGCGTCGGGTTTGGCTCCGAGTCATCCGGGGCGGTAGTGGATGGTAAAGTCGTATTCGGATAGAACTTCAGACCACCGAGCCTGTCTTCGGCTGAGAAGTTTGGTGGTCGTGAAGTACTGAAGGTTGTTGTGGTCCGAGTACACTTGGATCCGGTGGGGGGTCCCTTTGAGGTAGGCTCGCCATTGCTTGAAGGCTTCGACGATCGCGAGAAGTTCCTTGTCGTAGATGTTGTAGTTGAGCTCGGCCAGGATCATTGATCGGGTATAGAAAGCCACAGGTCGGAGCTCCTGGTTGTCCGGTCCCATCTGTGAGAGGATACCCACGATGGCATAGTCGGAGGCGTCGCACTCCAGGATAACCGGGAGGGCGGGGTCGTAGTGCCGGAGGATCGGGGCTGAGGTGAAAACTTCCTTGAGTAGGGTGAATGCACTTTGGCACTTACTGTCTCACCCCCAGGGGGTGTCCTTCCGGGTTAGCCGGTTGAGGGACTTGGTGATACCGGAGTAATTGTCGATGAAGCGTCGGTAGAAGTTTGCGAACCCGAGGAAGGATTGCACTTCCTTGATGTTTTTCGGAGGCGGCCAATTGAGGATTGCTTTGACCTTTGTGGGGTCCATGCGAACTCCGTCCGGGGTGACGATGATGCTGAGGTATTCGACTTCTGTAGTGTGGAACGAGCACTTCTCTGGTTTTGCGTGTAGGTTGTGACTTCGGAGTCGTTTGAGAACTTGTCGGACGTGGATTCGGTGTTCGTCGAGGGAGTCCAAATAGATCAGGATGTCGTCCAGGTAGACAATGATGAAGACGTCGTTCATATCGTGGAAGATGTCGTTCATAAAGTACTGGAAGATCGCGGGGGAGTTAGTCATTCCGAATGGCATTACCAGATATTCGAAGAGGCTGTAACGGGTGCGGAAGGCTGTTTTCCATTCGTGTCCCAGGGCAATCCGGACGTTGTTGTAGCCGGACCGGTGATGACACCAACTGTGGTTGGGTGCGCTGGACGTATACGCAGTACAACGCCGTCTCCAGCGCCTGGCGTACGGGTTTGTGAGGAGTCCCGGCAGGGTCCCGGTGTGCTCGAGCAGAGGTGATAGGGCAATGCGCTAGACGATAGCGCCTTGGATGCTACCTAGCAAGTGGTAAGCGTCGTAGTTTAGGAGAAGTTATAGAGAAAGAAACGAATAGCGCAGCGTAGCGTGCCTGTAGGTGCACCGTAAACGACAAAGACGAGATAGACGAAGCTAGCGCCGAACTTGGTGGCAAAGTCAGGCAATGCTAGCGTGATTTGAACGCTAAGTGTAACTGGGTGCTCAAGAGGTTACGATTCGTTGTTATATACATGGCGAGTAGCTAGTTTTTATACTATGCGCTACATTATTTCCAAAATAAGTCCATTGACGGCGCTACCAATTAGCGCCTCTCTTCGTGACTGTAGCTAACGGCCACCTGTCAACGGCAACCTGCAGCACATGGGTGACGGCGACCAACGGCGACTCTAAAACTACTTAGAAGTGGTATGAGTTTGCTCACTTTTTGATGTAATTTAATTGGCCATGCCATCCCGGGGTATGGTCGGGGAATCCTCGACAGACGCCGTGAGCGCTAATTCCGGCGCTAAACATTGTACCATCTTTTGATAGATTTAAATGTCGGGTCTGCGTGTATCCTGTCTCGTCGTCATTGATTCTTTTAGACTTCTGATTGAGGTGCCTCGGTGATTGACAGCGCCAATTGCTAACTCCTTCCAGTACTGATCGGGGTTTGGTCAGAGTCCCCTCCTGCCGTTATGCTAGCGCTATGAGTCCTGAGTCTTCTTGGTCTTCAAAGTAACTGAGTGGAGTGCGCTGAGGGGCTGATACTGGTGATTGAGATGAATGGATAAGTCTTGCCACAGAGCGCCCGCGCTAGGGCTGCTCTGTACCCAAGGCTGGTCGCTAGAGCCTTTAGTGTGTCAAGTGTTGGTCGGCCTATAATGTCCCTTGATGCGCTCAGTCCGAGTAGAAGCCTATCATCTCCCCCCAACTGAAAAATTGACTGTCCTCAGTCAAACGCCGTCGTTAATTTGACTGCGCTACGGTCCGTATAATGCCGCCGGCGCCTTATAAAAAAGTCGTTTTCCGTACTTCACCTTCCCGTGTTTTCCTTCCCATCTTTCCAGTATGTCCACTTCTTTCGACGCCTCTGCTCTCCGCAATTTCCTGGCTAAGGCCTCCTATTTATTTGATCGCGCTAAGTCTGTCGGTCCCGCCGATGCGCCACAAACCGTCCCTGGTATTATGCAACTCTATCGGCGCTGGCTCGTGGTCCGCGGCTCCGACAGTTCCTGGGAGCGGGGTGACGAGGTTCGCAAGTGGTGCGTGGCCCGGTACCGTGAGTATGAGGGTGCCGATTGGTTGCGCCCTTTCGCGGACCTTTTCGTAAGTTTTCTAAGTTTGATTTTGGCATTGTGGCGCTAAGGTTCAGCGCCCATACTAGGCTCCCTCCTTATCTGATGAGATCGACGCGTTGTTGGCTAGTACCGAGGTTAGCGAAGTAAGTCCTTCCTTCTCCCCCTTTTTCCACTGTTAATCCTTGAGTAGTCGGTTGCCACGTCTCCCACCGTCGCCAGTCTTCCTACTGCCCCCTCGGCCTCTACTGTCCCTTCTGTTCCTACTGCCCCTCCTTCTTCGACTTCTGTTCCGCCTCCTTCCGTTCTTGGCAGCCCTTTTCGTGGCGCTGCTTCTTCCACTCGCCCTGCCCCAAGCGCTGCTTCTCCCGTCCGTACTGCCCCTCCCCATTCGGCCATCAAACGTATTGCCGTTTCTCGTAGCGAGCCACGACCCGGCCCGACGCGCCCAACTTCTCACGGTCCTCCGCGTAATTTCGCCATTGTTATTGAACGAGCGCCTCCTGCTCGTGCTAGTTCTCCTCCCAAACGTACCGTGCGTTCTTTTCCTATCTTCCTTACTCCATTTTTCTGACTTCTCCCCCTTCCAGATCAATCTCCCTGCTTGTGTTCCCCCTTTGTATGTCGTAAGTGCTTTGCTCGTTGTCGCTAGACTTTAGCGCCTAAATGTTAATGTCGATAGGCGCCTAACCAGACCATGTTCACCGACGTGGAGCTTCGCGACCTTTTGCGTCTTCGCCGTGATACTACCGTTATTGATACCGGCGTCCCGGCTGGTGTCCAAGTGCTGGGCGGCAAGAAGAAGGTTACCGTTGCGCCCTTGGAGCGTCGCGCGTTTAGGGCAAAGATTGGCGCTGTAAGCACTGGTTTGCCCCTTAGTAGGTTCATGCCGTCGTTGACTTCTTTCTTAGTGTGACAAGTGTTGGTCTGAGAACGACCCTGAGGGCTGCTGGTTTCCTACCACGTCTCTGCCTGACTTCTTTCTTAGTGTGACAAGTGTTGGTCTGAGAACGACCCTGAGGGCTGCTGGTTTCCTACCACGTCTCTGCCTTGCTATCGGTGCGATGCGCTGAAACGAGGCTGCGCCTTCAACGGGATTCGTACTCGCGAACGTGGTAGGGACGCCATTATGCAAAGGAACTATGAGCGCGCGGTGTTGGTTCGTAACGCCCGGGACTTCGTGCTGCAGCAACGTGATCTGGCGGCTACTCACCAACCCACGGTAATCAGCGCAGCCAGCCTGGCGCTGCCGACTACCCAGGATGGTACTACCGTGGCGGCACCTTTTGCTCGCTCTCCTTGTCGTCCCGTTCTTTCGAAACGTAAGCCTGTTGTCGCGTCTCCTGGCAAGAGCCCTGGTAAGCGCCGCGAGCTAGCGCCTGCTACGCCTGTGGTTTTGTCTTCGACCGAGTCTTCTATGGATGAGGGGGAGGGCACTGAGAGGGATGCCGAGGGAGAGGATGATGATGAAGCTGAGCCCGTTGTTGATGCCGATGCGCTATTGGCGGTACGCGCTCTCCTGCTTCGCCTTACTCCCCCTATCGCCGCTAACCCTCGTCAGAGTGGCCCCAGTGGTAACCAGTACGCATTTTCCTAACTTCTCTTTTCTTCGCGTGCTAACTTCTTGACTGATAGGTCCCCCACTCCCGTTCCCGTCGTCGTGGCTATCCCTGCTGCCGAAGATGTCGTTATGTCTGACGCTGGCGCTACCCCCGCCCCCGAGTCGGTTGCGGCTAGCGACACTCCGGTTGCTCTCCCTATCACTCCGTCCCTTACTCCTCCCCACAGCTCCTCTTCTTTTCCTAGTAGTCGCGAGACTTCTGCGGCGCCGGAATCCGAAGGAACCCTGGTGCCGGAAGGTGAGCGTCGTCGCCGCTGGAGATACTTGCCTCCCTACGGCATCCATCTTTCTTCCGCCAGAGCTATGTCCCCCGGCGACGAGCGCCATGAGTGGACACCCCGTGCGCCTGTAACTGTCCGGGTACGTCCGTTTTTGTTTGTTCCCCTTTTTCTCCCCTTTTCTAACCTTCCATAAGTTCGATCCCTTTTGGACTCCCCCTCCCGCCATGCGAGTTTCTGGTGACGCCTTCCCTTGGCTCGGGGACGAGTTCTCCTATCCTGTTACCCCTCTCCGCCCTTCTGCCGACCTTCGCCAGCAACTCCGCCATATTGAGGATGCGACCGAAGCCGTTGGTCGCGAACTTGCAAACCTGCGTCCTCGCGTTTCCACCTTAGCTCGCCGCGAGCGCCTCCTTCTCGAGCTCCATGACGATATTACCGCTGCACTTGAGTGGCAAGCGAGTAACTCGATCCAGGACGGGGACTTGCTTCCTTTGGGCGATCCCGCCCTTCCCGAGTATGATCCGTAGTTGCCGACCATCAGCGCTTTTAAACTTTTTATGGACTTTGTCTTTTTTTATACGAACTTTGTAGTGTGATACTAAAATAAACGCCTCCCTTGGCTTCAAATCGTCAGTTTGTAAGTAATCAACAGAAAATAAGTAAAAAGGGGAAACGCTCAGTAGATCATCATGGCGCAAAAACCCCTGTTGCCGGCGCTGCCCAATAGCCATTATCGCGCCAGCCTAGAAAGAAAAGGGTATCGTCTGTAAAATAATAAGTAGGTCCATGCAAGAAGCTTATTCTATAAAGTAATAGAGTGCCAGAGATCGTTTTGTGGCTATTCGGTGATGGTGATCATAAGCGCTAGGTCTAGAATGGCGATTTCCTTTCTGCGCGGTCCAACAATGAGTCAAGCGCCTCTCATTGGCTAGTATCTTCGTCAGGGTCCTCGTTCTTTGTGAAACGTCCTCCCACGCTGTCGCCGTTCTAACTCTAGCCGTGTCCTATAAATTGCATATGCATCAACTGGATCTCATCAGTCTTCGCGATGACCAGCCCGACCGGCCTGGTGTGGACTCCCCGCTGTGATCGTGCTCACGTCATGATGGACCCTCCCACTTTCCTAGAGCGTGTCACCTCTTTCCTTCACCACTATCCTGCTGGCAGCGTGCCAGAACTGGACGATGGCGTCCTCGAATTAAGTCGTCGCTGCCAGTTGCTGCGTGCGGCCTGTGAGATCTGGTCGGATAGCAAACCTCTGATGCAGTTTGGTATGGAGAAGGCCTGGAGTCGCATTTTTCAGGTGCGCTCCTGCCTTTTTCGCCCTCTTCTTTGCTGACAGTCGCTAATTAAAGCAACTTCCTCCCACCTCCACGCGAGAGCGTCTTGAGCTGCTGCTGGAAGAAAGCCACTATCTGGTCCGTCTGTCCTTACCCCGTTACTCCTTTCTTTTCCTGTCTAACCGCGCCTTCTTCACCAGTCTCCTCGTTCTTCTACCGGTGGTCGCCTCTTTCGTGGCCCCTCTGACGGAGGGACGCGTCTCCTCCTGTTGCCCGCTCCTTGATTTGCTTCCGCCTCCCGTGTCGTTTATGTAAGGTGATCTTCCCTTCTCCGTAGCGCCACAGAACTGACAGATTTTAGATTCTTGATTTCCAATGTCGTCGTATATTAAATGCATCGTTGTTGTCGCCCCCCCCCCTCGTGATTGTTTCGCCCATGTAAAAGTTCCTAAGTCGCTGCGACCCTGCAAGTAGCTAGAGATATTTTATGGGCTCTGCCGCCCTTAAGTTTGTTAGTATTTCATCATGCCAGCCCCTCCATACTTCTCCCAGATCCGGAACTTCCTCACCGCCCCGCGATCTTGGATCGTATTGAACACTTTCTGGCTATCCCTCCATACTTCTCCCAGATCCGGAACTTCCTCACCGCCCCGCGATCTTGGATCGTATTGAACACTTCCTGGCTATTATGCCTACGGGGGGTTTCCCTCATGAAAACGGAAATACCATGACCCTGGTGCGCCGATATCGCATCCTGTTGGACGCCTCCACCGAATGGATGATAGACCAGGATGAGTCTCTGGTCACGGTTCGCCTCCTGTTAGCGCGTATCTTGTTTGTTGCTCATGTGTTCGCAGTCGACTATTACGCCTAGCGCAGCAAGTTTGGCGAGCCTTCTTCGGGAGACTGGTAGTTTGGTTAGTCCATAGCTCTTTCCTTCTGACCTTGGGTTGCTAATTCCATGCCGTTGCCAAGAGCCTTTCGTGGCTTCCCCTTCCGCTCCTGGTTGAGTCCCGTGCCCGTAGGGCAGTCCTCGACCGCGTGGTCTTTCCTTTCCCGCCCTCGCTTCAGCCCTCCTACGGGAGTGGGACCTTTCCCCGAACTCGCTGCCCCTCCTCCAGGCGCTCCTCCTGCGCCAACTCCTAGCGCTCCAGTACCTTCATCCTGCATTCCTCCGAACTCGCTGCCCCTCCTCCAGGCGCTCCTCCTGCGCCAACTCCTAGCGCTCCAGTACCTTCATCCTGCATTCCTCCCGCCGTATCTCGCAACGCGCCGCCTTCGAGTACTCCGGTGCCTACACCAGGCGCCCCTCTTCCTCCTCCAGGCGGTCCTCCCTCCTTTAGGCGGCCCAGGGAGCGAGTCCGAGGTTCTCGTCGCCGGTCTTCTTCAGCATAGCTCGTAACGTAGTAACCGTAGTTGATTTTGTGTTCTCGCCTGTACCATAGCTATTTATGTCATCCAATATGCCTTCCGAAAGGGAGACATGACCTAAGTTTACTTAACGGGGGCGCTAACACCTAGCGCCTCGTCCTTCGCCTTCATTTACTGTTCTTCGTCGTCGTCAACAGGGGTCTCGTCATCATCCACTAACTCCGTTTCTTCCAGTTCTCGTAGTTTAGCCGTGTCAATGTCCAGCGCCGACGAAGGTAAGGGAATGTGTTCCCGTGCTAAGTAGGGATGAGTCGAAACGCCGCTACTGGTCGATGCAAAACTGAGCCGTCCAACTCGCAGAGTACATAGGCGCCTCCCCTATTGTGAGTCGAAACGCCGCTACTGGTCGATGCAAAACTGAGCCGTCCAACTCGCAGAGTACATAGGCGCCTCCCCTATTGCGGGAAACCACTATTAGGGGTCCCAGATACCGAGGTCGCATCTTTTTGTTATGGGTAACTTCGATCTTTGAGTTGCGCATTAGTACGAGGGCGCCAGAGGTGAAGTTGTAGTCTCTGATCGTGGCGCTGTGCTCGCTTTCAAATCGTAGCGCAGCTTGTCGTCTAGTTTGAAATACTACTTTGTGTAAGCGCTCGAGATCCTCCATGCGTCGCTGTAAGTCTATAGCGCGCCTAGCAATCATGTCGGTGGAAGATAGTATCGAATTCGGGGGTGGCTGTAAGTAAGTAGCTTCCACTATGTCGGCCGGGAGGAGTGGATGGGTGCCTGTCGCCGCGTAGTAGGGTGAACAACCCATCCTTTTTCGTACGGTAACCCTCTCCGACCAGAAGACCGAATAAGTCGCTTCGCTCCAGCGACTTTCGTCACCATCGACCGCCTTAAATAGCGCCTGTCGAACGTCGAAATGAGGCCTTTCTACGATTCCGTTGGCGCGCTTGTTGTAACCAGAAACCCGTATGTGTTGAATGTTGTACTTCTTGGCAAGATAAGTGAGCGCCTTAACTATTGGCGCTCCATTGTCTGTGACGATCTCGTGAAGGGCTCCCCATCTGCAGATAACGTCCTCAAAGAGCCACTTAGCTATAGCGTCTGTATTTTCTCGTTGGAGCATACGGAACTCCGGCCAATGTACCAAGGAACACCTTCCTTGAATGATATACTTGTAGCGCCCTGACTTGGGCATGTGCATGGTGTCGATATATATTTTTCCAAATAGCGGCGCTGGAGTCGCTACTGTTGGGGGAATAAGAACCTGACGTGTCTGCTGGATTTGACAGAGATGACAAGTGCGAATATACCACGCAATATCGGCGCTAACTTGAGGCCACCAGAAGCGCTCCAAAAGGTTCGCTCTTGTTGCGTAGAGTCCACGGTGTCCCAAGTCATCGTGCATAGCGCATAGAATTCTAATTCGATTGTCCGGTTTAATTACTAGCTTGTGGGCGCCATCTCTATTTCGTCGCCAAAGTCGGTTTTCCACTATAAAGAAGGTCGTCGCGTATCGAATGAAGGTGGCGTATTCCGTATCCGTAAGGTCTGATGGTCGTCGCAAATCCTGTAGCCACTTCCTAACCTGGCCACTCGCTGATCTTCTGACTTAGCTTTGGCGCTTCGAGGTACCGCCGAATATGGCAGGTTCTGACTGTTTCTCTCAAGGGTCTTGGTTCCTCGACTATCTTTAGATCGTTAGATGGCTTAGCGACGTTATAGATACTGGCCGTGTAAAAAGCAAGGGTCTTGGTTCCTCGACTATCTTTAGATCGTTAGATGGCTTAGCGACGTTATAGATACTGGCCGTGTAAAAAGTTGATGACGCCTGATATGGTCGGGGCTGGTACGGAACAATAGGGTGAAGCCAATTTGAAACTGGTTGGTCTTCGCGAAGCGCCGGAATAGGCAGCTGAATGATATGCATGAAACCATGCAATCGATCGATCCAGTCGTCAAATACATCGTTGTCGCTATCGTCTAGCGCTTCATCTTCCGGTTGTCTGGGTCGCCTAGATAATCCGTCCGGCCCGTGGAATGCACTTCTGACGTGTACTAACTCGAAGTGAAACATTAATATCGCTACTACCCAGCGGTTCATACTGGCCGACGGTTGAATATCAGGGTTCTGAAGCATTCCTTTGATGTATCGTGCGTCGACCTCGACAATGAGATTTTGTACCCCAATGAGGTACATGCGCAGCGCCTGAAACGATCGAAACAAGCCATATAACTCTAGCTTGGGCTGACTGTAGCGCGATTCTCGGTTGTTAAGGGTAATCAATCCGAAACAATTGTAGCGCCTGATTTTCCGGTTTGCGCTATCACACTGGCATAAGAAGAAGCCAACGGCGATATATGATGTGTCAACAGCAAGTATAACGGGATCGGCGGTAGTATAGTCAATGGGTACCAATGGTTTCGCTTCCTGTAGCGCCTTTACTAAGTCCTTCTGGGCATTGATTTGATCGGGTCCGAATTCGAAGGGGACCCCTGAACGGGTTAGGCGATTAAGGGCATTTGCGCGATGAGAAAAATGGTGTATGAACATGCGCAGCACCCCTACAGTGCCCAAGAACGCGCGAACTTCCGAGAGGTTATGACAGACCCCCCATTTCTCCAACAGCGCTAATCGGCTCTTTTCTGGAATCCTGCCTTCTGGCGTGCAAACGTGCCCCAAAATTTTAAACTGCGGCGCACAAAGAACGAGCTTGTGCCCTGAAAACGTCCCGCCACAATACTTCATGCGCTGAAGTACTCGGTTAACCAGTTGAAAGAATTCCCATAGCGCCATGCGAATATTAGGATTTTCCGGGTGAACTTCGGGCTTGCCATCTACCAATCGCCAATCCTTCGGGCCTTTAACTCCTACGTCGTCTATGAAACTGAGCACATGGTGGGGTATTTCGGGCTGTAGGATAAACGTAATATCATCGTGAAATATCGGTACCGAGTTTGTCCATCCCATAGGAAGTGTGACTAGTCGTAGCGCCCCAAACGGTGTTTGAAATGTCGTCAAGTCGCGAGAGGAAGGATGGATTAAGCGCTCGTCATAGCCTACGTACAAATCCAGGGTAGCGCCACATATTCGTCCCGTGAAAGATTCAGCGACGTGATCGGGAAATGGCGGTACCCCTGAATGACGAATGGTGACTTTGTTTAGCGGTTCTAGGCTGTGAACTATACGTAGCTTCCTGTTTTTCTTTAGTACGCAGAACCACCTCGAGCGGTAGGCCGAATTAGAAGGCTCATATACACCTGCCGCTATCTTGGAGCGAATAATTTGGCAGACTTCGGCTTCGATGCCCGGGGGTATGGGTCGGTTATGCTCAGTCCAGGGTACGTGCAGTATGGTTGGGATGACCACTGGTGGAAAGAAGTCAGTTCTAAGTTTACCGCGTTCTGAGTCCTCCCATGCAAAAGCCTCATTCTGTTTTTGCATGATGTCGACTAGTACGTTCATCTCCTCCGTCGAGAGGAAGCCGGTATCGTGGGCGCTAAGAAATAGCGCCTTTCATTCTTCTGTAAATTGTCCTGTTGGTTCAAAGGGTGGTGGATTCGGATCGAGTTTTGGCAGGGTAGCCAAAGGGTCGCCTATTATTTTTCTTTCGATGCGAAATTCCTCGGGTACGGCGCTTGCTACCGGTTTTGTTTTAAGCGCTACGGGTTTATATTTCTTCTTGACCTGAACCCCTTTGCGCTTAGGGGTACTATTGTTAGCAAACGTATTATAAATAGAGTCATGGTTCTAGCGAAACCTGATATCAAAGATTCTTTAGAGTCGGGAGTAGAAACAAAATAAGTGTCTGTTGAAAGGTTTTCATTCTAGCGAAACCTGATATCAAAGATTCTTTAGAGTCGGGAGTAGAAACAAAATAAGTGTCTGTTGAAAGGTTTTCAGTAATATCTGACGCAGTGAGGTATAAGTAGGATAACGCGTCACTAGTAAGCGACGAAGAAGAATTCAAGATTTCATGGGCTAAAGGGGTATAGGATATAAAGTTTACTTGCCCAGTCCGATGGTTATAGTCCAAGATAAGCGCTTCATCTCCATGATCCTCATCACTCATCTCCTCGATGGCGCCGGAAAACACTCGCAAGGGTCGTCGCTAACGTAAGGTCGCTTTCTCGGTCCCGGTTTCTGGAATTTCCCCCGTGGAAACGTTGGTACCGTTCTTCTGACGCCCGAGTTAGGGTCGCTAATAGTTAGCGTCGTTTCGTCTTCAGACGTCGTCTTGACTACTGATCGGGCTAAGACGTCGAAGGGCCTCCCTAATAATAAGTCGTACGCAGGCGACCTAAGAATGTGTATTTGAAGGTAAAACGTAAGATTGCCAACAGCGCATGGCACGTTACGAGCCATTCCCAAGGATCGATCAATAGTGCCGTTAGCGCTTTGCATATTAAGAATGATGGTCGGGTCGTAAATGATGCCAAGCTCGTTAGCGACGTCGGCAGCCATTGAAATAATCTGTGATCCGCTGTCCACTATAGATTCTATCTCGCTTTTTCCATCAACTGTCAACATAATCGAGCGAATCGCGTGAGAGTCTTGGGCTACAGTGAGGACGGCGGGATCGTTGCTAGATCTTAGCGACTTAAGGTAAGTTTCGACCAGGTCAATGGACGTAGCTTCTTTAGGTGGCGCGGCCTCTTCTTTGATTTCCGACGCGACCGTCTCAGTTATGTACGCGAATCCAGGTAGCGCGTCGTCGCATTTGTCCACCGCCGTTACATTGTTAGCTACGTTCTGTCGAGGGGTTACCGCTGTACGCATCTGATTCCTGACGTCTGGCGCCACACTGCATAGCTCCCCTACCGACATCGTGACTTGACTTTTCATAATACGATCGAATACTTGCTTAGATTTTTCTATGTCGTAGATTGGTGCCGTTGGTCGGTAGCCTCCTGCTGGCTTGTCTGGCGCTCCAAAGTTTCGATTGATAGGCGGAGCGTAGTTACCGGCAAGTCCTGAATACGGGTGTAGTGGCGGTTCCGTGCTAGCTGGTGCTTTGGCCGTATCAGGTGTGTCGTCGTTGATACTGGAATTCGAAGGCTTTGCAGGTGCTGGATCGGTCGTAGCGCCTGAAGGTCTATAGTCTTTCAACAGTTGCTTGCTCTTTTTAATCTCGACACCATCGAAAACCTGATTCTTTAGCGACTTTAGCTCCCTTTCCAACGTCTTGATCCTCTCCTCTCGTGACAACGTCGGTCGCTCGCTAACAGCGTTAAGCTGGAGTACTTCATGGATTAGCGCCTGTTGTGGAGTTGTTTCTGCCTCTGCTGCGGCCGTACTATTGAGATTGCCCGTCGCTAAGTTCCCAGGGTTACGTCGGTGCCATTCATCAATTCGCCCCTGGAAGGTTCGGTGCTCAGGATATAGAGGGATGTTAGCGCCGGAGGGTAGGACTATTTTCCCATCGGCGCCTCGGCGTGCTCTTCCTTGGCGCAGGTATTGTTTGAGGATAGCGCAGCGTCCGCGAGTCATCGTATGTCCTGCGCGCCTCGGCGTGCTCTTCCTTGGCGCAGGTATTGTTTGAGGATAGCGCAGCGTCCGCGAGTCATCGTATGTCCTGCCTCACCACAGAAGTGACAAGGGCCGGATTGCATATTACCTCGTGGCGCATTAAGGCTAGTCGAGATTAACATTTCCAATTTGCTCATAACGTTTGCGACAGCCATGTTGACTGCGTTTTCCAGGTCCTCCTTCTTGACAAAACCTCCCTGATTGTTAGTTGCGCTAGGTGCGGGCGCCGCAACAGGTGGCGCCTTTCCTCCGTTATCAGTGCTAGAAGGTCGCTGGAAGGGGATGCCAGTATCCGTGCCTTTCAGTATCCATTTACCTGCTTCAAAGACGTCTTCTATATCGTAGGGTTCCTCAGGATGGTGGTCGGACTTAAGAATTTCTAAGCGACGAGCTATACGAGTCCAAAGTGATGTTGGAATGCCTTGTTGAAACAAGCGCCGTTCCTCGTTCCTGTAGAGTTTGCCATTCTGTACTAGCCATCTTGCAATTCGCTGGAAGTCTCGATAATAAGTAGATAGCGTGCCTAGTGTATAAATGCCCGTTGCAAAGGTATCCTGTACCAGTTTCTGGATTTCAAGGACGGTATAGCGCGTGGATTCCTCAGCGCCAGGGTACAGTTTAATGATCGCCTTTTTCCATTCCTCGTAGGTAAACGACCTTGGCACCGCCTCTCGTGTTAATCCTTGAAACTCATCCAGTCCCGTCCAGGATTCCGCGGTATCGTAGGAAACGTATCTGGCGGCGTATTCTTTCATTTGTGTGTTGTCGGTGACTCGGCAGTCGCGTAATAAATATTCCAATTCTCGGAAATACTGTGTTAGCTCGCGAGGTTTCGTCTCGTCCCATTTTGGCGACGAGAAGTGGTTTCTTGGCGGCATACGCGGTGTGTTTGCCTGCTCCATACTAGCTGGCGTCGACGTCGTGGTGGGAATAGTAGTGTTAGTGGTAGTTTCGCTTGGCGGGTTGTAGTCGGTACTGGCTCGGGTAATTCTGAGTCGCTAGGTTCTGGCGATAATGACCTAGACAGCTCTTCCAAAGGGTTGTAGTCGGTACTGGCTCGGGTAATTCTGAGTCGCTAGGTTCTGGCGATAATGACCTAGACAGCTCTTCCAAAGGAGTAAGCGGTGTATGGTTTTCACCTGCTAAGTATTCGAACGGTCGGGAAAATGGGAAGAAGCTTTCAGCCAAGCTATCTGGAGCAGCTTCAAGCTCCTGATCTAAAGTCTGCCTCGGTAGCGCGCCTGGTAAGTGTGGTGACTCAGTTAAGGTTTGCTCAAACGCGCTCTCCAATAGGAGGCGGCGCTGTCGCTGGGCTCGAGTTTCCGGCGGAATTCTGCCTCAATAGAACCCCTCGCGGTGGGCTCCAAAATGATGACGCCAACTGTGGTTGGGTGCGCTGGACGTATACGCAGTACAACGCCGTCTCCAGCGCCTGGCGTATGGGTTTGTGAGGAGTCCTGGCAGGGTCCCGGTGTGCTCGAGCAGAGGTGATAGGGCGATGCGCTAGACGATAGCGCCTCGGATGCTACCTAGCAAGTGGTAAGCGTCGTAGTTTAGGAGAAGTTATAGAGAAAGAAACGAATAGCGCAGCGTAGCGTGCCCGTAGGTGGCACCGTAAACGACGAAGACGAGATAGACGAAGCTAGCGCCGAACTTGGTGGCAAAGTCAGGCAATGCTAGCGCGATTTGAACGCTAAGTGTAACTGGGTGCTCAAGAGGTTACGATTCGTTGTTATATACATGGCGAGTAGCTAGTTTTTATACTATGCGCTACATTATTTCCAAAATAAGTCCATTGATGGCGCTACCGATTAGCGCCTCTCTTCGTGACTGTAGCTAACGGCCACTTGTCAACGGCGACCTGCAGCACATGGGTGACGGCGACCAACGGCGACTCTAAAACTACTTAGAAGTGGTACGAGTTTGCTCACTTTTTGATGTAATTTAATTGGCCATGCCATCCCGGGGTATGGTCGGGGAATCCTCGACAGACGCCGTGAGCGCTAATTCCAGCGCTAAACATTGTACCATTTTTTGATAGATTTAAATGTCGGGTCTGCGTGTATCCTGTCTCGTCGTCATTGATTCTTTTAGACTTCTGATTGAGGTGCCTCGGTGATTGACAGCGCCAATTGCTAACTCCTTCCAGTACTGATCGGGGTTTGGTCAGAGTCCCCTCCCGCCGTTATGCTAGCACTATGAGTCCTGAGTCTTCTTGGTCTTCAAAGTAACTGAGTGGAGTGCGCTGAGGGGCTGATACTGGTGATTGAGATGAATGGATAAGTCTTGCCACAGAGCGCCCGCGCTAGGGCTGCTCTGTACCCAAGGCTGGTCGCTAGAGCCTTTAGTGTGTCAAGTGTTGGTCGGCCTATAATGTCCCTTGATGCGCTCAGTCCGAGTAGAAGCCTATCACCGGAGGTCGATCTTTGAGTAAACCTTGGCTTTGCTGAGTCGGTCAACGAGGTCTCCGATGAGGGGTAGGGGGTACCGGTTCTTCTTGGTGATTTTGTTCAAGCCCCGATAGTCGATGCAGAGGCGGAGGGATCCGTCCTTCTTCTTGGCGAAGAGAACCGGTGCGCCGGCCGCGGAGATCGAGGCGCGAATGAAACCCTTACCAAGCATGTCATCGAGGTAGTCCTTGAGTGCCCGGAGTTCGACCTCGGACATGTTGTAGACCTTGCCGAGCGGGGGACTTGCGCCGTCCTCGAGGTCGATCTTGTGGTCGTACGGCCGGTGCGGGGGGAGGTCTTTGGCGCTACCTTCGGAGAAGACGTCAGCAAACTCGTGATACTCAGGGGGAACAACTTTGGCGAGGAGTTGGTCTTCAGTCTTCGCATCGGGGCCGGTGTTTTCGGCCCGGAGGTGTTCCTCGGGTAGCGTCGGGGATACCTGGAGTTGGTAGGCCGGGGTGCCGTCCTGGAGAATTCATGCAAAGGGGGTGCAGCCGATGATTTTGATGTCCGGGCTTCCAGATGAGTCAGGGGGGTCGTTGGGTTCGGAGCTGGGCCTGGGGGGTCGGTGGTTCCGGGCGGGGTAGTGAGGTCCCTTGTAACGGTTTTGAGGGACGTTGGGGGGAAACTTGATGGGTTCCCTTCGGGGAGTTTCGGGGCGTCCCGGGTCTTCCGAGGCCCGTGGGTAGAGGTGGATGGCGGCGGCGAGGCGAGCCCCTGGGTTAGGGAAGGTCATGGTGAGGTCTTCCCAGCGGATGTCGGGGTTCACTTCTCGGAGCCAAGGGAGGCCTAGGACGATGGGGGTTGTTTCGGGGAGTTGCGTGACCAGAAAGTCAGCCGGGAACGTTAGGTCGTTGTCGAGCGTTATGGTGGTGGAGTGTGTCTTCATGATAAGTCCGGCGGTAGCGTCGTTCCCATCGAAGAGCTGGAGCCCAAGGGGTTTGTCGAGCTGGATGTGGGGAAGGGCGAGGCGGTCGCTGATGAACATTCCGGTGGCTCCGCTATCAACGAGGGCGGGGAGACGTTCGGTGGCGGCGCCGAGGCAGACATGGATCACAAAGGAGCGGGTGACCCGAGAGCGGAGGCTAGGGGGCTCCTCCCGGGGGCCCCGGGGGTCCTCCAGACCCGTTGGAGATGGCAGGGGTTCGAAGGGGATTGGTTCTTGGGTTGCGTCTCGGTCGAGGGCAAGCGTGAGGGTCCTCCAGTCGATTTGGGGATTGGTGGCACGCAGCCATGGGAGTCCGAGAACGAGGGGGGCGGCGGCATGGAGCCTGGTGACTAGGAGCCAGAGTGTCTGATGATGGCTGGAGGCGAAGGTCACGGGCATTTGCACAAAGTGGGTGATGTCGCCAGCGGAGGAGGAGTTTCCGTCGAAGAGTCAGAGATGGATGGGGATGGGGAGTCTTTGGGGGGCTGGGGGGCAAGGGCCGCCCAGGCTTCGTCGATGAAGTTGTCGGTGGTGCCGCTGTCAACGAGGGTGTTGACGGGCTCCAGGAAGGAGGCGAGGGTGGTACGAAAGAGGAGGGACTGTGGGGAGTGCGAAGAGAGGTGGGCCAGGAGGGTGTCCAAGGATTGTTGAGCCATGGCGCGAAGATGGGAAACCGGGGCAGAGAAGACGTCGGGGTCCGGACCGCGATTCAGAATGTCTTCCATTTCTAAATCGCTGGGTTGTTTTCCGTAAACTGGAAGTCGCAGTCTTCTCCATCGATGGTCCAGACGGCCCGACCCATGGTCTGGCGCTTTGGGCAACTGCCGATGAAGTGTCCGGGTTCCCCGCAGAGGAGGCAGGTGCCCTTCTGGCGTCACTGTTCCTGAACATCTTCGGAGACATCGATCCAGGGGCGGTCGGGGTTCCTGACTCGATTTGCACAAAGAGCTTCTTCTTCGTCGTCTTCGGGGTGTTCGTCGGCTGGGGCGTCAGGGTCGTCGGGGTCTCTGGGGAGGGGGTCGGGGATGTCGTTGATGTCAGCTGCATTGAGGGCGGCTGGTGGTCGTGGTGCCGGGGCGCGGGGCGGTCCAGGGGGTCCTTGTCCTGGGGTCAGACGCGTGGTGGGGTCTTGCGGCACCTGGCTAGGGACTCCGGAGTGATTAGCTTTCCAAGAGGGTCCTCCCAGAGGGGCCCAATGGCCCCGAGAGCCAGAGTATTCGTTGCGATCTTCCCAGTACCTCTGGTCGATCTGGGTCACTAGTGCCTTATAGCCGTTGTATGTTGCCTGCTTGGGTGCGAGGCGGAGGACGTCCTTGATTCGCTGAGGGAGCGCTCGCCAGAGGGCGAACCGGAGGGCGTTGTAGTTCCAGCCCGTCTCATAGGCCTCCTTCTCGAATCGGACGATGAAGGTGGCAAAGCACTCCTCGGATCTCATTCGGAGGTTGAAGAGGTTTTCCTCGGCTTCCGCGACGGTGTCGAAGATGCCGAAGCGGCCAGAGAATTCCTGCACGAAGGCCGCCCACTGGGACAGCACGGGGTTGTTGGGGTCGAACCGGAGGAGGGCCGTGTAGTGATCGAAGGCCAGCCCCTGCAGGTACGAGGCAGCGAATGCGACGTGGGATCCTTCGAGCTGAAACGTGACAGGTTTGGCTTGAAACATGTTGAGGCACTGCATCAGGAAGGTTCGCCACTTCCGGGGGTCGCGTCCATGGAAGGGTTCGGGCTTCTGTATGTCGAGTTTATCTTCCTGGGCGAGGGCGTCCTGGGTATCATCCTGCGGGTTCAGTGGGCGCGGAGGAGGAGCTGCGTAGTAGTAATAGTAGTAGTGGTTCCCTCCTCCCTGCTGAGGGGGGAAGGCTCCGGCGGCGGCGCCCCATCCTCCGGGGGGTCCTCTGTCTGGCGGGCCTCCTCTGGGGGGCTGTCCGTGCCCTCCGGGTGGGGGTCCGGGGGCCCACTGGGGGTTGGGGAACTTCCGTGGGGGCGGCGGGGGGTGGACGGCGGGAGGGGGTCGTCCAGGGGGGGGAGGGGGTGGTGGGGTCCCTGTCCGGAGTGCTGGGGGGGGGTTGACCGTAAGGGGGTTGAGGTGGTCCCGAGTCGGGGCCATACGGGGGTCGGGGAAGCCCGGGGTCGGGGAAGGCCCGAGAGGGTCCTGGCTCGAAGGGGGGCCGGGGCGGGGCTGGCTGTGGCCGAGTGCCGCCCTGTGGTCCCGGGGGTCCGTCGCGGACGCGGGGAGGGCGCAGGTCCAGGTGGGATGGACGTTCGCGGTTGAATTTGGGGGCGGTAGCGGGAGGGGGGTTTCCAGGGTTGTCGGGGGGAAGTCCCAGGTTTTGAGGTTCGTCAATGTATGAGAGGGTATCATCTGAGGTGTCGTCGCCCTCAGGGCAGGGGTTACCTTCCGGGGACAGGGGGTTGCCTTTGGCCGCCTGTGCCCACGTGTTGAAGGTGCCGGGCACTGAGTAGGCTCGGGGACGGGCGGAGAGTCCAACGGTATAGGCGGCGGGTTGGTCGAAGAGGCCCCCAGACGGGTTTAGGGACCGTAGAGTGGCGGAGGCGGCGTTGAGTTCCTCCTGCCGTCGTTGGTCTCGTTGCGGGGGGTTCCCTCGGGTACCTGAGTGGGGTTCATCCCTTTGGACGTGGAAAGAGCGGGCCAGATCCAAGGGGTCCTCGAAGCGGCGGGGGTTGGGGCTGGTGTGGATTTCGTCTATCAGGCTCTGGAGTTTGTCCCGGAGCGTCGGGTCCGCTTGCAGCGTTCTTTTGGTGTTGTTGGAGAGGGTCCCTTTTAGGAATTAGTCGTGGAAGCGGAGGAGGCGATTGGCCCATTCTTCCGGCGTACCCCGGAGGTCGTGGTTGCCGAGGGTGACCAGGAGGGTGCGCGTGCGTCGGGCGAACTCTTCGGAGGAGGTGCGGAGTGCGCGCAGCACTTTGTCTTGCTGTCGGAGGTACTCTTCTGTTCATCGTTCCAGGGGGGAGGTCGGAGGGCGGGCCGGTGGGACCGCCATGGGGCGTGGCCAATTCTGAGGTGGCTCTGGGGTTTCTGTACTCGAGGGGGGTGGTTGGGGTGGGGCGACCTGCGGCCAGGGCACGAATGGTCCTCTGCTGGCTGGAGGTAGAGTGGCTCCCCACGGGGTTTCGGGGAGTCCTCCGGGTACCATCCTGTAGGTGCCAGAGTTGACGGGAGGATTGGCGTACATCCGCCAGTCCAGAGGATGCAGAAGCTGGCTGGCCGAGGGGCCGTAGGCTCCATTCGGGTCAGGGGCCCAGAATCGGGATGCAGGGTAGATTTCGGGGATCGGGGTTGGGTATACGGGTTGGGGGGTACTGTGGTTGTATTGTTCGGGTAGTGGGCGACCATAAGCATCGGTTTGGTAGCCCACGAGATAGTAGACGGGGGTGTACGTAGACATTGAGAACAGAGTAAAGGGGAGTCTTGATATTATGTCAGGTTCCGCTGACGACGGGGGCCTCTGGGGGCAAGCAGGTCCTTACTAGGCGGACTCAAAGTCTACGGAGAGTCTCCGGGTGAGTTCCGGAGTTTTGGGTAGGATGCGGGGTGACTACGGAGCGCCGGAGTTCGTAGGAGGAGGTAGAGCAGGATCCCGGCTAAGTCCGGAATATGGGGCGGAAGTGGGCGGAGCCTTGCTAGGGCAGAGGGGTGATCGGAGAAAGGGACTGAGACCGGGAGACTGAGACTGGAACCGGGAGACTAAGTTAGAATTGAAGTGAGACTTTTAGAAGACCGGGAGACTTGAGAGAGTAAGACAGATAGATTGAGACAAGTATGAAATAGACAAGAGAGTATAGAGACGAGTTATAGCAATATCAAGACTACCGTAACGGTTTACTGGCTACTAGCTATATACCTTCGGCAGCTAAGGTCCGGGGTGCCTGGGTAAGTTCCGGGGCTAGGCTTCGCGTGTCTAGTCCTGTGTGCTGTATTGTCCCGGTTGAGTCCTGTGCGGCGTATTGTCTGGGTGCGGGTGTGGTGCCGGGGGATTGGTCGGGTCCCGTCAGGCCCCGTTGGTTGGTACCGGGCGATCGACGGGGCCCGGGGTACAGGGGGTGGGCGCCCGCGTGCATCGTGAGGGCCCCGGATGAGGGGGCGCGTCAGGGTTTGCGTGGTGTGCCGGGGTGGCGGGCCAGGGTGACGGGGTGACGGGTCGTGACAACGCCGTACGTGTACGCGTGGTCCACCCATTCCAGCGGGATCCGGTTGTGTAGAAGGACGCATAACACGTCATTGTCGGAGAAGTTCCGTGCATGGTCGTCGGGCATGTGAACTTGGTGAATCTTGAGCTGCGGCCCACGTTGGGGCTCAAATGGCTGCTCGGGGAACATGGCGTCATACGAGGCAATCGCCTCTTGATAAAGCCCTGGGCGGGCCACGATGAGGGTCATGTGCCGCACGATCACCGGCTTGGCTGCGCTGTTAGTGCACAGAGCTCGACATAAGACGAACCCGAAGAGGGTCCGCCAGTGCATGCGATAGGCATGATCCACGGTAATACCTTGATAAGTATTTTCCAACCCGGGTCGGCCAAAGACCAGCGCGTACTGCGCCAGCTGGTCGAGGTCAAACGGTGTGGCTGGATCCTGAGCGCGCATTACGCGCAACGCTGTGGTGCCATTGTCTTTCCTGCACAAGAAGCACCCCGGAATGTATTGTCGCTCAACAAGAGCGAGGTCTTCAGGGCCCTGCATCGGGTTGATGAGGTCCTGGTACTGAGGCTCCTTCATCAGGAGCTGCATGGTTCAATCATGCAGAGCCTCAACTGTCCGCTGCACGAACATCTGGAGCTCTGTGATCAACATGTACATGACGATTCTGTCATGATGCGGGACGTACACATTCATGTAGTACTTATAGAGCCGGTCCAGCTCTAACAGAGTGCGGGGAAGGCCATGCGGGACGTGCTTATACACAATTGTACCTGGGATGTGGGTGCGATGGCCAGAGGAATACTCATATGACGCCGCTCTATTAGCGTCAGCTCCCATCAGCACCGTATTTGTGGCATACAAATAATAGGTGCAATGGCTGAGTGCTCCTCTAAAGCACGAATTCAATCGCTCGATATCAAGCGGCCCCCACACCTTCACCCCCAAGCCATCGGGGATCCTTCCCAAGAATTCATCCTCGGCCCTAGACTTCTGGGCCTGTAGCTCCTTGGCGTGAATCGCCTTCTTCCTTGCAACATGCTTATTGCGCGATACTCGTTGGAACTGTGTAACATATTATATTTTAGTTAATTAATTAATATACAATTATATTAATTAATTCTCATTACTTTACATACATGCTGGCTGCCTTACATAAGGCAGCCAATTTTACTGTCATACTTTGTAGTACTAGAATCGATTATCGATCTGGTTCTGTTAGTGTGACTGTAAGGCTAAACCATACTTGACTTTGTTTCAGGCACATACAGCATCATAAATGCCTTGCTCTCCACTTTGCAAGCCATACTGGCTTGCCCATCCAGACCTGGGACATCTGTTCTGGGGTCTTGATTATGCATGTGAGGAGGCTTCTCCCACTACCCTTGTCCTGCTAGAGTATGAAAAGTACTCACTGAGTTTGCCTTGGGCACCTCCTGTGCCTGTGCAAGTGCCTCTACTAGCTTGACTCTGATGTCTTGATTATGATGTGCCAAACATTCCTTAGATGTGTGGCTCCAGGAGGTTGATCTCTCCAATTGCCTTGCTGTCTTATGCTGCAAGTACATCTGGAGTTTCAAGGAGAGAACTCTCACCATCAAATTAGTATATTTAGTACTGAATACATTGGGCACTTTGTGTCCTTGTCACCTAAATGCTACTATATGCGCTAAAGCATATCACTCAAGTTGTGCCTGGATGATGTATTTCATCACCTTTGGGTGTAAATTCCAGAACACCTACAAGCACATAGTGTAAGCAGTTTTCAACTGCTAGTCCTCTGCTCTGGCATTATCATCAGTAGATGACTCAGCAACTTCCTCTGGAAGGTCTCCATCCTCCTGAACCTCCTCTATAGCAGGAGTGCATGAGAAACAATTTTCTGCAGTTTCTGCTTTGTGAGTCGCCACCTCCTCCAGTATCTTTTCTATGTGGGCTTCTGCTATTCTGGTAGGCATCAAGCCCACAGCTTATCTGGCCTCAGTATTCCAGTTTGGGGGACATATATCCCTCAATCTATACTGACAAGTTGGTAACTTCCAAGATGCTAGGGCACTTGTTAACTGCCTGGCCTTATTAGAAGGCCCTTTAGAAGCCAACTGGCTGGACTGTCAAAGTTCTTCTGGCAACTGCATAACTGAGAGAGTTAATCCCACAGCTGTTGCTGGCTTTCATGATGTGAGCTCTCAGCTCTTCAGGTATCATTCTCAGTCCCAGACAGGTCAGTGCTCCAACCCTGATCTCAAGCCTTGGGCCCTGACTGGCCCACATTGGATGTCTGTATGTTCTAAGTGTTTACTAGGTCACCTTGTGAATTGTGGGTGTTGTGCCCACTATCTGTGGTGACTGCAGATATAGTGTTACTCATTGCTCTCTTGTCTAAAATTTGCATGATGTGGCTATGCAAGAAGCTTGAGAAGCTGATAAAATTCTGTCAAAGAACTCTGCAACTGACGTTGAATGCTAGACAATAGATCTTAGCTGGTGGATTCAAAAAAATGTAACAAAGTTATAGTTGTGTGGGAGCTTAAAGTTCACACTGCACAGAATCAGACCAGTCTGGTCTATTGACTATATAGTATCAATACAAAAATAAGCTGCTTTATAAGCAGCATATAGATAGCTATTTATAATATGTAAATAAAATTATATTATAATTAATATAATATAATTTTATCTATTTTTACTAACTAAGAGCTATGTGGCCGTGGCCATATAGCATGCTATGCTACACTAGGGCATGAACTTGGCAACTCTGCTATTGCATTTCTGCATATATTTCCTCCTCCAATTTGCTGTCAACAGCATTACTTTATTATTCACACTATATGCAATCTCAGATCCTCAAGACTTATTAGTGTGCTAGGCTTAAGAGATTTTTGACACTATAAAACTATTTATTGCCTCTAAAAAGTTATTTTTAATTTCTTTTAAAACTTTTAGAGCAAGATCTTCCACAGAAGAGTCAGCAAGTGGTGGAGAAAACAGGAGTAAGATTACATGTGGAGAGAAGCTAGATTTCAATTTAAGTGGAGAAAAACCCATCAATATATTGATCATATTCATAATTCCAAATTGGATTCTCAGAAGAGCTTTTATTCAGCCCATTTGTAGATGATCCACATAAAATCAAATATATTGAACAATAGTTTTATTTGATTGTTTGGATGCACTGTCTATTTGAAGACGAAAAGCCATAGACATTTTATGTTTTATGCTTGTCATTTTTATCGAAGCTTTCCAGAATGAAGAAGTGAAGAAAGTGTCATGATCTGTGACAATCTCATAAGGAAGACTATTTTTGCAGTATCAATCTCTGAAAAAGATCTTTGCAAAGTCTTCTCCTATTTACATAAAATAACAGGGGAAAATTTAGACATCAGCACTCACATGACAGGTCATGTAGCAAAACTCAAAATTGTCATTTAAAGATAAAGGTCTCACAAAATCCAAGATAACTAAACCAAAACAACATTCAGAAATTGGCAAGGGATGCAGAGGACTGACAGGCTTCTTTGTAGAACTCTTATTACACTGGCAATTGACACATGATGGAATATAATCTTTTACAAGATCACACCTCATATTCAGCCAATAGTAAGAGAATCACAATGCAGCATATATTTTATCAGCTCCAAAGTGTTCTAATTTGTCATGAGTAATGTGAAAAAGATTCTTGTGCACGTTGTAATAGTTTGAGATAATAAGATAATCTCTGACATACAACAACCTATTTCTGTGTTCAATCTCCAGAGGGCTCAATCTCTTGTCCAAATCTGCCAAAATTTGCTCTGTGTAATTGTCAACATTGTAACTTGCACAAATTGTCTCTAATGTCTGTTTCTTATTTTCAATAACTATCATCAGAGAAATAAGCACCTCCTCATTTGAGCCAGGCCATTGTAAAAGAGCATCCACCACTAAATTGTCTTTGCCAGGGATGTAATTCAAAGTAAAATCATACTGCAATAAAAACTCCATTCAGCAAGCTTGCCATTTTAACAGATCATGCTGCATATCAAAATTTTTCAGAGTCTTATGATTAGTGAAGACCTCGAAATGAGTACCAAGTAAGTCCATGTGCTATTTCCACAATGCCCAAACAATGGCAAGCATCTCATGCTCATAGATCAGATAGTTCTTCTCTGTTGAAGAAAGTTGTTTTGAGTCAAAAGCCATTAGTTGTGCTGTTGCCCAAGAGCCACCAAAAGACAAAATGGCTCCTGTGTGTTGTGTACTGGCATCACAGATAACATAAATTTTTTTTTTACCAGGGTTTTCATAGTCAATAGTTGTTAGACAGTTTCTGCTAACTACAAGCTTTTTGAATCCCTTAAATGCACACTGATGTTTTGAGGACCAAGTGGGAAAAACCATGATTTAACTCCTTTTTTGTTAACAGTGTCAACACAGAGGTATGCTCTGCCAAGGCAGGCAGAAACATGGCAATGTAACAAACTAAACCCAAGAACTTGCAGACATGCTTTGCCTTTCAAAAAATAGGCCAGTTAAAATCTTTTCTACCTTTGAAACATCTGCCTCAATATCACATTCCAAGATATGATGGCCCAAAAGTTGATTCTCATACAAAAAAAAATCACTCTTCTTCAACAAACAGAAAAGACAAGCTGTCTTCAATGCATCTAAAACTTGTGCAACATTCCTCTGGTGTTTCTTGATAGTTTTTGACCAGATAATAATATTATCCAAATAAATATGACAGATTTTCTCAATGAGCCTTTGCAACGCCATAGTGACTCTTCTCTGCTAAGTAGCAGGAGTATTACATAAACCCATGAGCATCACGACCCATTTCCACAATCTGAAAGGAGTAAGTATTGCTGTATATTTGATGTCATTAGAGTGAACAAGGATTTGAAAGAATGTGTCATTAAATCAATTTTCTCCCAAAGCTGAGTACCAGAGTGAGTACAATCAGCAAGGACATTCTATTCAGAGAAGTGGATAATTGTCAGGCACTATACTAGCATTGAGTTTCCAGTAGTTGTTTACCCAATGGGACAAAACTGTAGGATCTGATTTTGGGATAATAAAAGAGGAACTCAAATAAGGAAAAGAAGAAGGATGAATATGGCCAGCAGCAACATGCTGATCTATAAGAGTCTTCCAACCATTTTTGTATTTATAGAGACATGAATAACTTCTGGCCACTGCAATTTTTGCCAACAGTTTCACCTGAATTCTATGATAGACACTCAAAGGAAGATCTGCTGCATTAAAAATGTCTTCAGAGAACAATCCCATGTAACGCTTCTTCATCTTGGCATTCATCTTCTATAATCTCTCCTTCAATGCCAGCTCCTCAATGTGACTCCTGAACAGACCCAATAACAATGGCTCTTTTGTGCTCATATGTTTCTTTCTCATGCCATGTTTTATCTTTGCAAACCGCTCCTTTAGCTCAAAATGAACCAGCTTCCATTGTTTCCATGCAGTGTCATGACTCCTACAAATTTCAGCACTCTTTCTCTTTGCAGCTTCCTTTTTACATCACCTCTAATGGGTGGTGCTACAGGAGGCAGTTGACTATGTGAAGGATGGAATAAATCAAATTTCTCATTTATTGCAATAGCAGAATGTAACAGAGGGTTAATGACTATGTGCGTGTATGTAACTCAACAATGACGCTGACTGTGAATATGGATGTAATCATACTATATATTAGATTAAGTGATGTAATAAATGTAGGTGTGGGTGGGTAGGTGAGAAAAGCTAAGAAGTTCAAGAGAGATGGTAGTTCAATTCAAAGATACACAAAGTCAGGTGACTGTTATGATTGTCTCAAAACATGTTCCACATTCATCCTGTGACTCCTCTCTGCAGACTTATAACTACTATATGACAAAATAGTTTCTGAATAGCAGTAGCAGACAATGGTAACAAAACAGACAAGTTTGAAGTCGTGAATAATAATTGAAAAAAGTAACTAATAAGATTTCTTATAGAAACTTCTAGAACATCACATGATCTGGGGCAAATTTTGAGAGGAGCTTGAGACATTCGACCTTGTAAAAGAACCCTTTCTCTTACTTACACAAGAGAGTTGGGGATCTAGGTTTCACTTTCAAGCTGATATGTAGAAGTGTTACATCTATGAATTTGAAATTTTACCATTCAGTGGCTGTCACTATATAGGCTAACCTTTACAAAATGACCAAACATTGGGATGGTTTTTTGAGCTACTGTAACTACAAATGTAAATTAATGTCCAATAGATAGTTATTGTAATCCATGTAACAGATATGTCCATTACATTAATCACAGCCTCAACCTCACTTCATCTAGTTCAGGTCTTGTGCCATTCTATATGCTTAATCTTTACAAATCTGCTTTCAAGTTTGCACAAAATAGCGTCTACGGCATATTTATACCATAAATCTATTGTACAGTGAAGAGGAGAAGCGAGCACTCGTGCTCCCGTCTCCGCTTCCGAGAGGCACAACATAAATTTCGTTTGTACAGATTTGATTAGCATGCGCGGAAGTCAATGAGCTCATACTGGCGAAGACTCGTACTTGCCTCCTCGAGTCCACCTCAGGATAGATATCCCTAAGACTTTGTTCCCAGACGTAGCACTTTGGAAGACTATAATGGCGAGAAAGGAAGTAATAACGATCGCCAAGAAGTACGGCAGCCATACGGCACCTCCTACAACGAGGACGGCGGCCGCCACAAAGCAATTGAAAGTATAATAAATAACTCCCCATAAAAAGGATGTTTTCGGGAGAGCATAAGCGAAGGCTACCCATTGGAATTTGAACCTATCGGATCGAACATCATTTAGATAGATTAACTGCAAGATATATCAGCGACGGTCCAGACAAGCATGTAGCACCTACTGCGTCATTTGCTGTCGCGTTCTTCAATGTCTCATGACGGTGAGTCAGAAGAATTGAAGAGATAAAGCTAGTCCAGAAACATAATGCGGATAACACTGAGAAGAGGCGGAGTGTAGGCATAAAAAAGAACAGAAAACAGCATCTAGGGACAGTAAAAATTTACAATGCGCTCCATAACCGAATACCGACACTTACAATGGTGCCAGAAATGACTAGAAGAATCGTTATCAATCTTGGATCATTTCAATGCATTAAAATTAGAGGCTCACGAGATAAGATAGAGACCTCCACTCTTTAAGGGATTGCTTCATAAACGGCTGCCACTGATGAGTGTACACAAGATGGTCTACGTAAATGTCATTCAAGCGCGAAACGTAGGTGTCCGAGGTCCCGAATGTCAGTAAGGTTGTAACGACACGAAGTAAACGGCTTTCCCGCGCTGTGTCGACGAGAATAGAATGATCACGACAGAGTCGTGCGTTCTGTTCTCCGTAAAGTGTTTCAAACCTATTTTTAACTGTTTTACTCAGCCCACACGTTCGAGGTAGCAGTGAACGGTATAACGTACAGACAAGTTGCCACAGTCGCGCTGTGGATTTCAAAAAGTTCAGCGTGATGCTACATATCAAGTACATCGCATACCGATGACACATTGTGCATACGCATTCTGCATGTGGCCTAATATGAGGCGTAAGCTGTTGAAGCAGGATCTTTCTGAAGTACTTCACCTTTGAATGATTGCAGGAGCTGAAGAAATGTGGTACATTCCCGTGCATCATACGGAAATGTGGAGGTTCTAGACGTCATTTGATCTGACATCGGTTGAGCTTAATGTTGGAAGAAAGTTGTAAACCAAAGTACCGGCCAATGCATGGGAGAAGACGCCAATCAACTCTTCAAGGACATGAGGAACCAGCCCCTCTGAGTGAGTAGGGAAGTATTCGACATGAATCCAGTACAGTTCTTCTAGAGCAACTCCTGCAACCTGGTTGTAGTCACTTTGAGGTGATGGGAAAGCAGTGACGAACTGAGGTGAGTTGTGGAGACCACTGGTTCAAGACCTATCTCATTCGTATCCACATTGTCCAGCCAAAATTCCGTGCGGGAACGATGATCGACGAAATAGTAGAAACAATCGTTGCCCTCTATCTGAATAAAGAGTTCAACGTCATCTGAAAGCACGATCTGTTTCTGCGGCACAAGGTCTTCAACCACTTTGATCCAATGTTCGACTTTCTCCATCACGTTCCCATCATATACATAGGCTTCAGTGACAACGCGAATAGTTGCGTCCTTGGAAAAGTATAGTTGGCCTTCAGGATGATTATGAGCTGCCCACTGGGGAGGTAGATAATTGGGCCTAAAACAAACTTCATTTATTGAAGCAAGGAAGACCCGGACCATACTTACGATATTTTGCTGCAAGAAGAAAACTCTCCCGCAGTAATCATAATATCCTGAAGACTGACTCTGAACAATTTCATTGAGACAAGAAGAAAGAGCATCTAAAGCGCCGTAATCAACGTACTTGGAACTCTTGAAGTATCTATTCGTTTGCTTAGAAGTGGTGTGGTAGATGGAACCAGCAATAGACGCAAAATCGGATGTAGCTAAAAGGGCAGACGAAGTGGATATGTCAAGTTTCTCCATGGTCTGTTTGTGTAGGAGTGTTGAAGGAGACGACTGCTACATCGGAAATTTTATAGTAGGTGAAGCTGTGTGTACCGCCTCTGCTTGTCACTAGGGGTGGAACGTACGGATCACGAGATAAGGACAAGAACGAAACGTAGAATAGCGCTCGAGCGGCCGCGCCGATTCGCCAGAATTGGTTGTCGGAAGGGATCGAACTCGCTGTCCATTCTTGCTGGTACTTAGGGATGGTAAAAGCTTGCATTTCGGAGTTTGAAATTACGATACTCCTTGAAGTTCCTTCTTTACCTATGTCCTTCTTCACGCGACTACTACAACGATTTCGTCCTGTAAGGCACCGAATCAATTCTATTTGATCATATTTAACTCGTTTCGCAACTTGAAGACTCGATACATGGGGCAAGACCTTGTAGGTACGTATTCATAATCCGCAATGTTTTGCAGAGAAAATTCTGAGATTGCAAACAGGAAACCGTTTTTACGAGCAGAATAATACTTTAAACGGTACACTACCACTTTCCACTCACTGCAAGTCTGACCAATACACTATTGCACAGGAAGGACCAGGCGCACGGTGCAGTATCGAAACCCCGAAGACGTATGGCAGTACATCGGCGGTGGGAAGAAGCTAGCAAGTACGTTTTGTACCTGGGTCCACAGCAGCACTCTATAGTGTTTCCGGTCTAGTTCAGTGGTCCTCCTGGCTTTCACATACACGTCAACATCCTCCGACACTCGAGGTACGCATATATGCCCCACTATATCAACTAGTGGTTTCAAACATGTGCTTTGGAATGGATTGCTGAGTAGACGCTCATTATTTACTTGCAACACAGGAGCTTCTAACAGACGCCAAACGTCAAGAGCATGTCAAGGCAAACATAGCTTTGATTGAAGCTCGCGATTACGAAGAGCGCGCTCTTCGACTACAGCAGGAGGCTAACATTGCAAAATCAATTGAACAGCCACAAAAGGCGGTTGGAACGGATCATCGACAAACACAGCATTCGCCACCCCAGCCAGAAACTTTTCTTGAAAATGACCGAAGTTCACTACCTAAGGTGGTCGTTGGTGCAGATACATATGAACCTGAGGCATGGACGCCACGTTCCCGTGCAAGAGGCGGATAAATATCACTTGGAGATGGTTTTATAATGCTCCGCTTATCTGTCCTGCTGAGCATCAGCAATTTCGTGAGAACTGCCCTAGGAGTTATGGTGTTGTTCAGGAACGAATAGAATAGCTCAGGAAGTCGCGGATTTATCGATGTATTTCATCATACTCAGTAAAAAGAGCCGAGTTACAGAAGAGGCGCTGTCAAGCATAGCATTTAATTTACAAGTGACCCCAGTTATTTTCACAGCAATCCAAATCTCTTCCTTCTGCTTTGTTACAAATCAGAAAAAGATGCGTTCCTAGTTAACTGCCGTGGGCGTCTTATCGCATTTTAGCGCGCGCTTGAGGAAAATGACATGTCACGATGAAGTTCCACAGATATTATGTGTGTTTCCAGTCAATCGCAAAGGCAGTCGCGGAGGAAGATACATAATACTGTTAATGAAGTGCATAGAAATTGCCTAAAGACATCGTATTGGCTTATGAAAGGAACTGGGTTCTCTAAATTCAATATCGCCCTATCGCTCCTGCACAAGATTGCACCTCCAGTGTCCCGAAGTTCGCTCGACAGGTAGCTCAAGTTCAAATGTATCAACTAAGTTCCGGATTGTTCCCCATTATTCCTTCGTGTTATCTTCGGGCCCTTCGGAGGCTTAGGCGGGCCTGACGGATTGGCTGGGGTCCCTTGCGCAGATGGGTCATAAGGCCCTCGAGGTCGAGGTCTGTACAAGACTATGTCAAACACTTTTCATTGAGGTCCATCAGATAATTAGAACATACTCTTCTTGCTGCTCTCTAATGGGAATGAAGGTTCAAGTTTATCAGAATTTTCCTCCTGCAATGAGCATACAGTGATATTACCTCGCTGGGGCGTCTTCGGGATGAGCTGGACGAGCTCGGACACTACAAAAAAACTCTCTCGCGCGCCTACTCAACGCATTTTGAGATTAATCCGACAGGGTAGGAGTTGGAAATTTACCTCCAAACGTTAAGGAAGGCCGATTTCAAGTTAAGACCCGATTTTGGTGACTCTGTCTGACTATGCGTTTCCGATGACGGGTCGCCCATTCTGGTGTGTATTGACAACGCAGGGGTAGAAGTAAGAGGCGAGTAGATGATTCGGAATGGCTGCTTTTGAGTTTTAATACAACGATCCTCAAGGCTCGCACTGCCAGTCCTTTGACAGCTCGCGTAGCATATGTTAACAGCAGTTCCTGTGCAACGATGTTTTGAGAAGTTGAGAATTGACTTCCTTGGAAAGTAGGAACCCGTGACTTGGATATCAGATACTGCTTGTCTTCTATTGCAAGTATAAGCAAAGTTACGAGGTAAAGAGTGTCAGCCATCCAGACCCTTTAATGATGTTGTGTACCTGTAATGTTTTGCCTGAAATGGAACACCCCTTTTCGACTGATGTGGTCTTGGTCGTAGAGAATCAGTGCTATAAGCTGCACTCTAGGTAGTGCATAGCAGTCTTAAGGCTCCTTTCATAGGCCTTAGCTCCGAGATGAACTCCTTGACAGTGTTCACCTCAGACCCAGTTCCTCATCACATATCAATGCAATGAACATATTGGAGGGAATTCCCTCAGAAACAGTCACAAATTGTAAATTCATTAGGGAACGCAGCTATTTTTTGACTATGATCCACCAATGCGTCATAGAAGCTTTGCACTCCTTCCTCTGCAGAGTAGTGCATGCAAAAAAAATGTATTGTGCATGTCCTGCATCATGGATGGCTGCACAATCAATTGTACAGCCTATAAGGATTACATCCTCAAAACTCCAGTGTGATTGAGTGCTGTTAACATGTATAACATGTTACCAGTACCACTCCGGCGAGACACAGACGATTGCAGTGCCTGTTGTTTTACGAGGTCTTGGACGCTTATTTTACAGGAAAGAAATATATAATTATCATATTTGGTAACATTGACCAGACGAAGTAAGCTTTGTTCTTCACTCCTCTTGATCGTCGGCACACTGCTGCCGTGTGATGGCCGGTCCGAGCTTCACTGGTTTGCTGGTGGTCTCAGGCTGACTTGGGGGGGCGCTTACGGTCCCCTGACTGTTGTTGGTGACAGGCCCTCGTGATCTGGGTCTGAATAATATCAGTTAGGAGCTCTTTTATTTTGTTTCAGTTGATACAACTCTGAGACCTACGGTTCTGGAGGTGCTGGTCTGATATCGGTCATTAAACACTCGCTTGAGGTCTATAGACCACTGAAAATGACATACAGAGCTGATCCTGAACCACCCGGTGTATGTTTACTCGTCGGGTCAACGACGCCACTAGAACATCTGTTGAGAACGATAGGATATACTTTATTTCGTATATGATCTTACCCTACAGTTCGGACCACAGCCGATTTCATGTCATATTTTGTTTTATCTTCTTTCTTGATAAAGGTGTCCATTTCTAGAGCGAGAATAAGAATGTGCTCCTGGGGCGAAGGAGTTTGAAAACCTGTAATCGGTTTTGATAGTAATACAGGGGCAAGTATGTTGGGATGAGGTACAACACTTGTGTTTCAGCTAAGCGCCTTTTAGTAAGTGATAAAGAACCTGAGATAACGCTGTACACGCCATGACACCAAGGAGTTCATCTGACCGCGATTACAGGAAAACCCGGTCCACTAACGTTTGTGCCAGCACAAAAAGCCCAATTCTGTCAATTATATCACACGAACCTCGCAATGTGGCATTGTGAAATAAATCACTTGACTTGCATTGATAACGACCGAAAGTTAAATTTCAAGCGACTTTCTCAAGTTTTGAGCATTTCTCACCAAGCCTTATCGCAAGGTATCGGGTAATAAACTGGCCGCCTGAAACCAAACCTAGCAAATATCAAGGCAACCTGGCACCAATGAAGACGCTATACGCAGTCCGTGAAGTTTTTCAATCCAAAGTTTCATAAGAGAAGAAAGTTTGTCGCTAAGAGCTTTGTAGGCGTGAAGTATTTGCTTTGGAAGCTTTTCTGTCGTTGCAACTGTCCGCTATCATACGAGACCTTAGGCCTTAGGCCTTAGGCCTTATCAACAAGAGAGATCAAATAAGAAGCCCGAGCTAGGGGATCCCGGTTTGTCATCACTTCTGGACCCTGGGAGGTACGGAAGGAACTTCTACATGCGCACAAACTGATTCTGTTATTGATTAGTTCTTTGGTGTCGTTTTTTATGCCTGCTGAACAGCTGGAGTCGTGGAAATGAGATCGTAGAAGTGAAAGAACTGTTTGTGGAACCAAGGTATATCTATCATTCATTGGATTCTCTTTTGAATATTTTCGTGTTCCAAATCAACCCAGTACAAGACTAGAAGTCATGCCTTGGGAAACACCGACTGAGGGGTTTTCCAGCCGGCCTTATGGAAAAATCAGAAGAAGATAAAAACCTCGAGGCCGTCCATGTGCTCTCAGAAGCAGCGATCTCCTTTCCTATGAACGGTCAGCGGATTTGCCGAAGTCCCATCCAATCACACCGCGAACGAAAAGAAATAGTTAAGCCATCGACATACCTCGATACTCTCATCATGAAGCTGCAAGCAGAACCCGATCCTACGCGCACACGCCTCGCACCTCGCTAACTTCGAATGTGTCGAGATGTTTACTCGTTTTTCTTCAAGTCCGCACCATCTTTCTGGCTCGTGCATCCATCCACCCTTTCTCATGCACGATTCTGCCCCGATAATGCCATCGCGGATGGCATTTACTCTGCGTCTTCTTCAAAGTCGAGCTTCAAGCAGATGTCGTGTAGGAGATCCGAGTGGGAGACGGATACCAGTCTTTATGACGTTCTGATGCAGTCGCACGATTAGCGTATAAGGATTTGAGTGGATTGCTTTGAGAGAGTGGTTTAGAATTTAGATGGAGAACCCGGGCGGTCGCGAGTCACCTATCCTAAAACGTTTCAAAGTGTATATATACCATATGTCTAAGTTATGTAATTGAAATATGTCAGAAAAAAAAAGAGATAAGGATCGACGAGATAACAGATAATCTAGTAACACGGTCGTATAGTTGGACTGCACAATTTCATTTGCAAGCTCATTACCAGAATTATGCGACACTGGCCTTCAATTCAGCTACAGGCCCATGAGTAATGAACGAGGCAGGCACTACTTCGTCAACCTTGCAACCCATGAGTCTGCCTGAGGCGATTTGCCGCTCGTCAACATTACTTGTCACATGTCGAAGACAAAAAGCTACTTCTCAGGATGCGTCCACATCAGCAAAATGCGAGCCAGAATCACAGGAAATGATTGCGAGGCGCAATATTCAACTCGGGCATGCCGCCGCCACGTCGAGCTTACAGTGCGGTGCAAACTCGATGCCACTTCAAGCTCCAAGTTCCGCAGGAGTAAGTAAAATATAACCTTGCTCACGAATCAATTACAACAGACTCGCACTTGCAAGATCTGGGTATGATGACATGCAGGATTCGGTGTACGCACAGTGTTGTTGCACATCATTCGGGTAGAGATGTGCTTCTGAACACCCCGCAATATCCTATCAGTTTGATATTTGTAACAGACATTGTATTGATTGGAACGCTTGATCTGATGACCCTGGGGAGGGGGGAGAAAATTATGCATGAGGGAAAGTCGTCAGAAATGTGAAAACAATATGTAGATATAAAACATTACTTGCGCCATTTCTGCTGGATACATCGATTACCTTGAATGAACGGTACGTTTCCAGGGATCGAGACAGAATGAGAAAAAGGAGCACGGATGCTGTTGTATCGCGACCGGAAAGCAAGAAAGACTGCGAACATTGAAAACCGCTATTTACACAAACATGATTGATCAGTTAGAAACCTTCAGGGCCTCCCATTGTATCATCATCAAGCTCTCCGCCTTGAATTTCCTTAGCCAGCTCTTTCTCACGTTCGCGTGCCCCCTCAGCAGCAGCCAGCTCTTTCCTATGAGCATTTAGGGGGTACTTCATTGCCTGAAGCCCGATTCAATTATACCCAACCAAAAAGAAATAAGTAAGCCATCGACATACCTTGATACTCTCATTATGAAGCTGCAAGCAGAACCCGATCCTACGCGCAAACGCCTCGCTAACTTCAGGTCCATATCCGTCTTTCTGGCTTGTGCATTCCATCCACCCTTTCTCATGCACGATTCTGCCCTCGATGACGCCGTCGCGGATGGCTTTGCCCACGATATATTCCGCGTCTTCTTCGGAGTCAAGGTGGAGCTTCAAGCAGATGTCGCGCAGGGAGATCCGGGAGTAGGAAAGTGAGAGACGACGGATACCAGTCTTGATGACGTTCTGGCGCAGTCGCACGATGAGTGTGTAAGTTTTGTCTGCTTCAAATTGGGCGGAGTGCTTTGAGAGGGTGCTTTGGAATTGAGAGAGGGAGCCTGTGCGTACGGCTGGAGGTGGAGGGTAAGCGTAAATGCTAATTTTGTGGCTCTGAATATTATAAGTAATGGCGTACCTTTAACAATCTCAAAGTAAGAAACAAGAGCCTTCTCGAGTACTGGGTGGCGGAAAAGGCCGCGCTCGGGGATCTCACCCATCAGTAACTCCACAACGATGAAAATCTTATGGACTGCCTGATAAAAACCGGGTGCTGTCTTCGGTTGAGCTGCGCGACGGATTGCCTGCTGAAGGTTCGTGTGGGCTTCACTGTAGTTGAGCTGCACGGCTTTTATACGGCCGAGGTAGTAGTGGTACCGAGCAAACTGAGGGCTGCTGGCGGACTCAGGAAAAGTTGTTTTAGATACAAGTTTGTCCGCCTGGTCGTAGAGATTGTAATGTACATAATTTCGGAGAAGCCGGTTAATTAGGGAGGCTTGTGTTTCGTCATCGTGACGAAGGGATGCGGTCCTTTGGGCGGCAAGAAATAGTCTGTGATTGCACGTAAATCAAGAACAACCAGTTATCTAGAAACATACTTACGGTCGTGCATCCGCAAGCTCCCCCCCAAGTTCATACGCCCTCTCGACCGCAAACCAGATCTTGGCAGAGATAGGATCCATACTTCTACGATTAAGCGACTGCATTTTCTGCACAGTCTCAGCGGACAATTCCAGTGCCTTCTGGTACGTTGATGGCGACGTTAAAAGGAAATGCAGTATGAGGAGGCGGAGGTATATTTCCCCCTCTGGGACAGGGACCGATACTGCTGGCGTAACAGACTCATTTGGGCCACTATTAATGTCTACGTCCATCTCATGGTCTTTAGATTTCCCGTCAGGGATCCATGATAGTAGAACACTCTTTTCGGGAACGTCTGAAAACGGTTATGGATCTTAATATGTCATTATAAAGAGGAGTGCGGACCTCTGGTGTAAATCTGCTCAATAACAGCCCTCAGAACAGTTGCATCTATCCGTTTTCGCAAGGCAGTCAATGTACGCAAAACACGATGGGTGAAGCGAGGCTCAAGGGTCGATACAGCTCGCTCGATGAGGACGATGTTGGCCTTGATTTCGGCCACAGGAGTGAGAGGAACATGCTTGACGGTTTCTTCTTTCCCTTTCTCATCCTTCTTTATGTTGGTTGCCTTCATTTCGATGTCGGCCATGATGGGTGCGAAGTATGTAGAAGGGGATTGATTTCTGAGGGGTGACGCGTCGCCTAACGCGTTCTTTGGTTCTTGTTGTCCTTTCCTTGTATGGGTTTGACAATCGCATTTCATTGTTGTCTCGATAGCTAAGTGGTATAGCATGCGATTGCAGCCTTGTTTGGATATCGCAGGGTCCGGTGTTCGAACCACCGTCGGGACTTTTTCATATTGAACTTGAAAAATTCCCCTGCCTTGATGTGATTTTCTCCAAAGTCTACATTACTTTATGACGACGTAAAATATAGTAATGAAGTGAGGAAACGTACCTGCGAGCGCAGTTTGAGACGACAAGATCGGTGTGGCCACGCCCACAGGGCGGAGAATGCAATGAAAGAAAGGGAAAGAGATAAGATGATAATGCATTCCTACCCTGGTAACGTGGAGGCCAATCCCTTCATGGAGTGCAGAGAATTCTGCCATATCCTGGCCCCTCCTAAAACGTTGAATCGCATGCTCTTAGCTGCCGACCTAAGGCTACAAATTTGAACAAAGTCCATGTAACAATCCAAATTTTGAGACCAGAAGGAACCTTCAATTTCAAAAAATTCTGTCACATCGAAGCGCTCAAAAGTCCCGACGGTGGTTCGAACACCGGACCCTGCGATAAACAAGACTGCAATCGCATGCTATACCACTTAGCTATCGAGCCTCTGCAGTTGGGGAGTTTTATAGCGCCGAAACTGGTCACGCAGAAGCGTGACCCATTGAATTGGAAAAGAAGAGGCGAAGAAGCGACTACTAGCTATTTAATAATACAGGGTGAGGAGGGAGGGTTGACGAAATTAGTGAGTAAAAATACACTAAATAATACTAGTGTGAAAAAGTGAGCGAGGGGCCAGACGCGACCTTCCCATCGCGAAACTTACTTTAGATATTTCGCTGAGAGACGGCGCAATGCAAGCGACTTTTAAAGAGGGCGAAATATCTATGGTGAGAGGTGAGCCCGGCTCACCGGGTGGCCACGCAGGGGGAGTCTCACCGATGATTTATAGAAACAAACGAGGAATAAATGAAGGATCAATAAATAAAAAGTAAACTGTAAAAAGACGGGAGACTCGGTGAGAATAAAGCAATGTGAGAGAGCGCGACAGCGCTCACCTGGGCAGCAACGGGGGAAGGAGGTGGACGGAAGGTGAGGGCTGCCCAAGATGTCTGAGACCGCATGCCGTGCTGACCACACTACGGCATCTGCCAGAACCCTAGCGCCGTGCCGTGATCGGCATACGATCTGGGGAGAGGGAAAGGTGCGGGTGTGACCGGAAGAACTCCTGAGCACGCAGAGGCCTCCGAAAACGCTCACCACCTTCGGCGCTCGCCTTTACGCCGACCTCTGCAGTTGGGGAGTTTTATAGCGCCGAAACTGGTCACGCAGAAGCGTGACCCATTGAATTGGAAAAGAAGAGGCGAAGAAGCGACTACTAGCTAAAAGAAAGCTGTAGAGGAGAGAGGTGGGGAGGCGGTGGTGATAAAGATGTTGCGGGAGCTGAGCCGAAAAAAATGCAAAATGATATTTGAACTCGGGTGTCTGTTCGTGAATCGTTGATTAAGACCGTGAATTTTTATGCGGGTGAAATTCGTGAATGATGAATGGAAGCCTGCGGTTGTGGAGAGCGGCGAGCTCAAATTCGGCGCGTACGGAGGGGTTATCCCTAAGGTACGATCTCCAAGCTTGCGAGGTCCAGCGACCGATAGCCATAATGACGTCTTCTGATAGCCCTAAAGATGCGTAAAAAGAGGCGCCTCCAGCTCGCGGAGAATGACCACCATAAGTTCGATCAAGGAAAGAAGAAAGCTTAGAATCGAACCAAGCCCGCGTCGGGATGGAACCATCTTGGCGAAGGAAAAGTGCGAAGCGTGCACCGTGTATAGCATCACGACGACATGTGTACTCGTGAAGAAGACTGACTGGGTCAGCCACTTCGTGGTGGGCGAACATGACTTTGGAGCCTGTGAAGAAACGGTCGGTTTTATGGTAGGGTAGATCGTAGGAAGCGTAGCCATGTGAGAATTGAAGAGAAGAGCGCTTAATGATTTTTCGCCAGTCTAAAGCAGACTTTGACCTAATCACAAGTTCCCCTGAACGGTGGCACGCGTAGAAAGCGCATGACATCAGTGTCGCGAATAATAAGTCGTCAAAATTTTTAGATGTTCGAGCTCGAGTGACAAATCTTTGCAAGTGAGCGAGTCGGAGAGGAAGTTTGCGATGAATCGGATCCGCACGAATTTTCTTTGCCCCTTTAATTGCAGCCTTGACGAGGGGGTGTGATCTGTTAACGTCGAAGTCGGGGAAGATATTTCGTAAAAAATGGCCAGCGCCTGACAAGTATTTCGGCGCAGAAGCTATATATCGGGAAGTAAATGCTACATATTTAGATAAAGTTTGGGGAGTGGGGTCAATCGAAAGATTATGAGAAGAACAAAAATTGACGTAGTCTCGTGCTCCTGTGGCATAACAGGAGATTGTTGATTTTTCTATGGCCTCAGCTTGAACGTGAAGAGTCCATGCGTCGAGATCGGCACTGGACATTGGTTGGCGGGCCGGTTTTCGAGACGACCCGCCAATTGCCTTTAAAAGGATTTGCTCCATCGCGCCGGCAGAGAGTCTCTAGGGGGCTCAAAGTCATGGACGCGGTAAGCAGGAAATTGGCGATGAAAATCGTCAAAAAGGAGGCGTGATAGAAGGTCAGCTCGCGTGTTGTCCTTACCTGCTATGTGACGAACACGCAAGTCTATACCAGTTTCAATGATTATTCCAGCAACTGCCTTGACTACAGAGTTATGCATGTCTTCTGCTGCGCCGAGAGTGTTAAAGACTGATACAGAGTCAAGACTATCTGTGAAGATAAGCAATCTTTTAGGAGGGTGATCAAACGAGGCAACGTGATGAATGCTCGAGAGTATTGCCAATAGTTCAAGGAAGAAGATGTCGACTTTGGGTTTCGAAGGGTCTGGATTGAGTTTATAAACAAAACCTGTCCCTGCATAGACGAATGCTAGGGCGAGTTTCAAACTAGCATCAGTCCATAAAACAAAATCAGCTGAAGCGTCATCCCAATGCGTCGCATCAAGGAATCTGATCCCTATCGCCGAGGGAAGAACTTTGAGCAGCCAAGACATATCATCTATCACCTCTCTGTTGAGGAAGACTCCGGCGTGCAATGTTGATTTGGACGCTATTTTTCTATACAACGACGACAATGCTGGACGTCCCCATGGTAAGACGTTGAGAAGCCAGTTGAGGTGGCCAGCGAGACGCATCCAAGTACGAAGAGATGGGCGACGGTCAGGAGTGTTGACGAAGTCAGAAATCTTTGCAATGATGTCATCAATGGAATCTTTGGTGAGTGTAATAGTGCCCTGGTTTATGTCGACCCAGAATCCAATAATTTTAAGGCATTCTCCAAATTCTTGCTTCTTTTCATCCCATGGGCAGCCGATGGAATCCCAAAGAATCAGAAGTTGAGCTTGGTGTCTCGGCCTGAGTTTGCCTTTAAAGATCACTAGGTCGACAGCTCGATCCCACGAAAAGAAGTCGTCCATGAAATCATGTAAATCGGGCATATCTAATTTAGTAACCGCTATCCAGCACATAAGACCGGCCAAGGCGCACCAGCAACGAGGAGAAGCTCTGTTACCAAACACCAATCTGTGCACTATGCGCCAAACGCCATCAACTTTGACGAGCTGCCGTAGTTGCCACAAAGGGTGCGCGGGGAGATTTAGGAAAGCACTTGAAACGTCAGATTTCCAAGTCACCAACGATTCGGATGGATATTGACGTTTAGCATTGTATAGTACTTGCCCAAACGTCCTCATGTCATCATATTTCACTTTTGCCTCGGTTTTTGAGATGCCCTCGTTCAGACCCGAAGCTGTGTGATCGGTCACGACTCTTGGTTTTCCCTTTTGCCAGACGACAAACAAAGGAGACGATTTCATACCCGGTAGGAGCTTGTCAATGGCGATAGGACCGGACCAACGCTTAGCTTCAATCTCTTTCCTCTGGAAGTCCCTGATGGCGATGAGGTCCTTTTCTTCCGTCGCGTAATTATCTAGAGGCTCTGCCGTGTTCGAATCCCAATTGCCATCGTCAAAGGGCCAGAAACCTTCCCTGAGACCTTTCATGACTGATGCGACAAATGGCTGGTTAGGATGATCCCAAAGCATGGCTTCAAGGGAATCAACGTTGAAAGGTGTTTCAACGCGTATGTAATCTTTCATGGCCCCTAGTGTCCTTTGTATTTCAGGGTCCGAAGATAGGGCAGGAGGAGGAGATGGAAGGGGTGTGGCTGTCATAGTATCTCGAGCTGAGGGAGACATAAGAGAGACATGAGAGGAGCTGTTCCAGACGAATCCTCTCCGGAAACGGGGCGAATTCTGAGTAAGTGAGTCGTTGGGTCGTTTGTGAACAGAAGAGAGAGATCTAGGGCCCTGGCTAATTGCTTCCTCAACTCTACGCTTCGAGTCCGCCTGCTGCTCTGTGAGATTGACGTCGTGCTCTGAGCCTAGAGAGGCACTCTTCATTGTCTCTAGCTCTATGTTTATTGCCACACTCGCAACAAACACCGTGCCGGCGATTATTCGAGCACGGATCCACGTTACAATAGCCCAAGTTCCAGTTCTGACAAATTGTCGAAGCTCTCCTTTTGTTTGGAGTGAAGCGAACGAAAGAGGACCGCTTGGTTCCCAGCGTTGTGTGAGAAACAGCTGTCGATACGCCAATAAGCTGTGAAAGGAGAGGAATATGGAGCTCGTTGGGATCGTTAAGCCTAAACGGGTTACGGGCATATCTGTTACGTGTATCCGCATCAAAGCTAATTGCCATCGAAGTGGCTCCAAGAGAGGAACGAATGAAGTCCACGATCCTGCTACGATAAAAGGCCAGCTCAACCTTGCGATGCGGATAAAAGGATAGAACTCCATCCACCCAGGCGTCGTATACCCTAGTCCAGTCGGATTCTGACAGAATCGGACGACGTGCGGTAGCATGATCCTTCTTGATAATAGAAAAACCTCCAACAAAATCCTTAGGCTCATCGTTGTAGTCATAACCTTTATCCAAGGTTGCATAAAGCTTCTCGAAGTCAACGTAATGGTCAAGTATGATGAGGCGCCATATAGATCGAGAAATGGGATCTTTAAGCTTCTTGAGTTGGGCAAGATTGACGAGAGAGTCGATGATTTTCTCCTTTCCATACTCTTGTCGGAGCTCCCACGTTTTGGCCAGGTGAGGATCGAACGAAGCTTCGTCATGAAAAGAAGCGAGATGTGGCGCAATGGCAAGCAAGGAAGGAGGAATAGCTGCAGATTCCGAATTCTTGGTTTCAATACCCGTGTTCGGGATACAGTCGAATCGAGCGGGCTGATCCATTCTCGCATCTTTCCTAGAGGTATCCACCTGGTTGAGCAGAGACGCCCATGCAGCTGACTCGATTGCTTGGGCGTGAGAGGTCGATTGAGAGTCTGAGCTTTGATCAGGGAGAGTCGCGCTTCGATCTGGTCCTTTGGATTGTTCGAGAGGTACTGATGGGGTACATGAACGAGAGAGATGAGGCTCTTCTCTAGCTTTTGCTTGTCGAATTTCAAGACGACGCTTAGCTGCGTCGACAAAGTCCCGAGCTTCATCTGGTCTGAACCCCAGCATTTGGAGGGAGACCACAAGACCCGAGAGGGTGCGAACTCCCTCAACTGTTTCATCGACCAGTTTTTGAGCAGCCTCGGACTTAGCACGAACCGCTTCGAGTTCTTGATCTTGAACCGAGGCATGACCCTCTGACATCTCACGGGCATGACGGATACAAGTTTCACAACGACAGGATTGGACATTCTCGAAGCTCATAGATAGATGATGATGACGAGGGCGAACGAGTAAATAGTTGACGAAATTAGTGAGTAAAAATACACTAAATAATACTAGTGTGAAAAAGTGAGCGAGGGGCCAGACGCGACCTTCCCATCGCGAAACTTACTTTAGATATTTCGCTGAGAGACGGCGCAATGCAAGCGACTTTTAAAGAGGGCGAAATATCTATGGTGAGAGGTGAGCCCGGCTCACCGGGTGGCCACGCAGGGGGAGTCTCACCGATGATTTATAGAAACAAACGAGGAATAAATGAAGGATCAATAAATAAAAAGTAAACTGTAAAAAGACGGGAGACTCGGTGAGAATAAAGCAATGTGAGAGAGCGCGACAGCGCTCACCTGGGCAGCAACGGGGGAAGGAGGTGGACGGAAGGTGAGGGCTGCCCAAGATGTCTGAGACCGCATGCCGTGCTGACCACACTACGGCATCTGCCAGAACCCTAGCGCCGTGCCGTGATCGGCATACGATCTGGGGAGAGGGAAAGGTGCGGGTGTGACCGGAAGAACTCCTGAGCACGCAGAGGCCTCCGAAAACGCTCACCACCTTCGGCGCTCGCCTTTACGCCGAACATACACATATTACCCCGCCAACAGAAGCCTGAGAGTGCCAGTTGCTCGTCAACTTCTTGATCAGCCGTTCAGTTTATACTTAGTTCCACTTTGCCTTCTACAAAATTCCAGCAATTTGCAAACCCTATCCTTGAACTGTGACATGCACCTGTTCCTAATCCTAAATAGGAAGATAAATATATATTACTTCCATCTCAAGTCATCCTGTTCAACCTCTAAGGGTTAAAGGTTGATAACGGTACAAGGGGATTAAGGTTCATGCTTAAGAGCACGGAGCGAATGTCAAGGCTCAACTCAAGCCTTAAGAACTGAGGACTCAACTCACTCACAGGCGAAATTTCAGAATATTGTTGTATCTGCAAAGCGTGATGGTGTTTGTGCATTTAGGTGAATGAAGCCTGAATTAAGGGCATATTTGAGCCCTAAAAAGAAATTGGTATTAACAGCTCTTTAGAATCCAACACTGAAGATCTCTTGCACATTTTACCGCAGCAATGACACAACAGGGTGAACTGAGGTTCACACTTCATCCAAGATCTCAGCTTGTAGTCAAAATACTTTTATGAAAGACATGCTTACCTTCCTGATAGTCAGCAGCAACGAGCCTTTACACCACATAATGAGATTAACGAAAGCAGGAAGACGCTCAAACTCACAGCTCTAACACAATCTCTGGAGGCAGACGTTCCACGTATTCTTGAACAGGTATATCCTCCTTAGGTCCAGCATCCTGATAGTGTAACTTGAATGCCATATACTCTAGCATCTTCTCTACAATGATACCGCTTGAGGTCGCATAAGGACCTACACGGAGTAGATTATGACGCTTTCAGCACCTACCGTTCATTGATATGGCACGTTCGAGTCACGGCTTCCGCATAACTACCTGGAAAAGAGAGGACGCGATCAGTGGCAAGCAATGAAGATATGAATTTGGGACGCGACGTACTACTTTCATCAAGCATACTTCGCATCGTGCCACTCACATTGGCAATTTTGCGCCTGACAAGGTAAGAGAACCCGTCTGTACTGGTGACGCGAATCCACTCCAAGTCATTGGCTTCTGACGGCTAGTTGATTGACCGTTCAACTTCAATTGAGAGTTCAGCATCCGACAGAAATAAGTTTACACGCATGTCAATGTCTTCAGTCATGGTTATTAATTGCGTAAAATCCAGGAAGAAACGGAAGAAACTGGCCACGCGGTGAAAAGTTTAAGATGAGATGGAATCCGTAATTAAGGATCACGTGAGAATTCATCACTTAACACGTCGACTGGTTCTATGTCCATCTGCGCTTAGCTTTGTGCTCTCACAATGTTTTTCTTCCCTATCGTGGCGTTGTTGATTGCCAGCGGGCAGGCCGCTATCCTTACTTTACAAAATCCCCAAGCCGTTGTTACCTCCGCTACAGGTTCGCAGTTACGATCCGAACCGTACGTACTGCCTTCGTCATCGGTTCAGCAAAGTTGGATCAACTGAAATGAAATGAGATCTACAGAATTTCGTTAACGCAACCATTGTCGACACATGTAAAGCTAAGCAAGGGTGACAAGTTAAAGCTGACATTCCGAATCGTGGAACAAGACGGTGGAAAAGGCGTCCAGCCTCACCAGACGTTCCTTCGTTTCTACGATGAAAGATCAGGCGAGGAGGGAATTCAACCTGTTCGTGTGACGAACGGCGGTAAAGCAAAGTTTGAGCTGGTGCGTCGCATCTTCTCTATCTCGTGTACCTAATTACGGAACGATGCCACCCAGGACATGGCCAAACCTCCATTGTCACTTCCACCCACTTCTGACGCGCCTCTCAAAGTAACTCTTTTGATTGGATCACCCCTGCACTCTCCTTTGAAACTCGAGCTCTTTGACCTTGTTGTTCCCGCTTCTCAAGCGCCGCCCGTTCATCCAGAAGAACCTAACTTCCATCCATTACCCGAGATCCACCATACTTTCCGTCCAGACCAGAAAATGCCCCCTCGTCCTATCTCCGCTATATTCTCTGCTGTTGTAGTCGCTCCCTGGGCTGTCCTTCTCGCTTTGGTAAGTATTTGACACCATCTAAATCCTTGGTATGTTAACCGGGATATCTAGTGGAGCCAAGTCATACGTCGCGTCCCGCATCTCTTCTCGCCGAGTATCTTCCCCTTTATCCTGACACTAGGGGCCTTTGAAGCGCTCTTGGTATGGTATTGGATCGACCTCAAACTTGGACAAGTTCTCTCATATGGCGCTGTCCTTGGACTGGTCACGATCTTCGCTGGCAAACAGGCACTCTCAAAAATCGGTGATGACAGAATCAACCGTAGATAAAGTTGTACCATCGTATATCTTTGTTAACATATAACCATTTGCTACGTGACAAGACAGATTATTTCTTTTGGTATCTCATTTTCCTCCAAATTCCCTGTCTTATTACTGAGGGGTTCTCAATCCCTTTTCAAAGCGACTTGGGCTGATGGCTGGAAGTGGTGGGCCTGACTGCACTTTGAAGGGCTTGCCTGGGAGAATTGTGTTGTTGCCATAAATGGGCTTCGCAGGGGGTGCCTTGAAAGGATGAGCCTCCGTGTTAAATACATCTGCCAAAAAAGTGAGGAAAAGGCGAAGCAATGGTGGATCGACTTACAATCATCCAGACTGATGTGATTGGGGTCGTCGAATGTCAAATACCTGTTATATCCGACCACAAATAAACCCGACTATTCTCAACACGCACAACTCCACTTACAGATACTTTAACACCTCCGCAAACCAGAAGCTCTCCGTATCATCGAAAAGACCGTTTGCCGCGTTGTTTACATCAACCAATCCAGCATATCCTGTTGGTGTCTGCAAGAATTTATTGAAACTTGCAACAGCACTCGCTGCCCGATCAAGGTATTTTGTATCTCCTGTTGCGCGCCACGCATAGAAGTTCGTCTCCAGCACCTCCGGGCGTAGGACATATACCCCATTAGTGATATAGAACCCATGCTTTGCATTGAATCGAAGTTCATCATCACTGGCTGGGCTGCCACCTGTGAAGTTTCCGTCGAAAGAGATGTATGCGAAGCTTTCAGGCCCGATACCAGTCCTGGGACATCGCTAGGTTTCAGCAAGAATTCTGACTGAGAGCCCCCTACTCATACATACTGGGTGCTAGCATAGGTATTCCAGCATGCGTCGGCGAGCTGCAGACCAATATTGACAATAGTATTATTGTTGAGCATCTTTCCGCCTGTTCCCATCAGAAGATGAGGTCCCCATCAGAGTCATGCACAAGGAAAAACAAACCCAAAATCCAATTTCCGCCATGGAAACAGGCCAAGTGGGAACCAATGTGGAGTATTTGTCTCAAGTCGTCAAAGTCAGCCAGGTAGACATGATTTCCTACTGTCGAAGTCTATACATCTCAGTACGATGGAAGTCGAACGAGAACAAAATAAGTGAAAAACTTTTCACTCACTCTCAAAAGAGTCTTGATCGAAGAGTCAACAGCCGTTTGCCATGTGTTGACAAACAGCGGGTCGTTCGTATTCGAAAGCCTTGCGTACTTAATGAGATATTCGAAATAGCTGTCAGAGCCGCCGCCCCATGTCTAACGGGTGTAAAAGCATAAGAAGGTAGCGGAAAAGAAGCAGAGGAATCATTACTTACGACATAACCCCCGACAGATGTTCCACCATGTGGGTCTATCCCTTGCGCGGCTAAACCTTTGACATAAGTCATATTAGCTGTCAGAGCTAGCTCGTAAAAACTATCCATGCCTGGTAGGGGATCAGGCTGGAAGTAGAGTTCAGGATGAACATAAACACAGCAAGTCCGTAAGGGTACGCACGAGATTTGCAATATGGCGAACTGACCCAACAGCAAGGTCAGCATATGTCTGATTTCCGGTGTGAGATGATAGTGTCGACCATTCCAGAGATAACTTAAAGAGCAAAAGTAAATTTGAAAGATAGATACCGCTCGTATGAGTTCTTTACCGTGCCAGCTTCTGCAATGTTCGACTAAAACCATCTCTAATATCGGTGACAGACAATAAAAAACTTTGTTTCATCCACGTACAGTCGCGATAGTAGGAGAATTTGAGGAAAAGTTCATGAAACCGAAAGGAACCACGTTTTTCTTTGGCATTTTCCGTGGGACATTAGACTTGGAACGTAAGGACAGGAGAGGCAACGTAATTGCTCACCCCAACCCACGCAAACGCCATTTTATCGGCGACTTCCTTGGCCTTTTCCAGAAGGACAGGATACTTCTGGTCGCTGAGCTCAAAGGCACTCAACAGACCTCCCAAGTAGCGAATTGTGGTCTCGAACACGCTACGGACCCATTGATATTAAGTTTCGGGAAGAGAAAGAGCAGGACAGACCTGACAGTATCAGGAGTTTGCGATTTACTAAAGTCAATATGGCTTGAAAATTCGACCGCTTCTTGGAAGAGGTCCTAAAGTAAGAGAGAGGAGGGGGGACAGTCAGGATTGTTGCTGACTAGCGAACACTCAGGGACCACGATGAAAACGCACATCTAAACCCATGATAGACTTTTGCGTAACTTTGAATAAACTTCTGTACGAATAGGGAAGCATGCGTACCATAGTACTCATCGCGTCCACGATGCTTGCACCTTCGACAGCATATGGGTATGAGCCCTAACGTTAAAAAGGTCTATACGACGCACCCCAGCCATTTCGTCCATCCGAAAAACCTAACGTAACTTTATGGGTAGTCCTTGTTTACCGAGAAAAGAATGAACTAACTCTGACTCAAGGGAGATAAGTCGTCATGCCCGAAAGCGAACTTTCTGAGGTAGAAACTCGTGATTAGAAACAGAAAGAGGGAAACAAGACGACGAAATGCACTGGTAAGCGGAAAAACTATCGGTGAAAATCTTCGTAACCGCGGCTTTATGCACAGCAGCATCAGCAGGCAGTTGGAGATTGGGATTTTGGACGTTGGCTGCCAAAATGGCTGGAACGGAGAACGCAAGGAGAAGCGTAGGTGGTCGATAGGTCAACATATGAACGTGGAATAGAAGCGAAGGGCTCGTAATTGGCGAGTACATGAAGTTCTTCACTGCTCTTATAGGAATCGCGGAGTATCCTCCGGATCACCTGGCACTTCGGGGCGAATTGGGTAAATATGAGCGCGGTGTCGTTTTGACGTCGACATTCCATCAGTCTTGGTGAAGAGAATTAGAAAAATGATCATTCCTACGTTTCGTCAGCGAGCATCTCGCCGTAACAATTCCCGAAGATAATCAATGAGACCGAGAGATTAATATCAGTAATGGGCGAGCCACTGTTTTGAGGTTATTTCAGATGAGTTTCCAGAGATAAATTATCGTCAGTAAAACTTTTACAAAAATGCATTTGTCAACACATGACGAACTTTATCGGGTGTGAATCCCTCTTTAGATCTTTTGTCACATAAATGATAACTCATGACCGATGCAACGTGTGGTTCGATGACTAGACGTGACGTGCACGCAGCGTAGAGGCCAATGGGTCGGGAGATAGAAAGGCATTGGGCATCGGCCCTGGACTTGGATTAAGCCATTTGTGTATCATATGGGGCAGGATTGTCAAACCGTGGTTACTTCATGTCTTAATATTTCCAAACTCCATGCGTACGTAGCCTTAAACGCCTTTCCTCTAGCGTCACGACTTGTATCTCATATCCTACAGGACCGGAGGAGATATGCTATATATCTATGCTTATGGGAGGTAATTGATGCTTGTGAGGAGCACTCTTGAAGGGGAGCTTACATTGGTATCGTAGTCAGTAACCTTAGCGCCTGCGCCTGACACCTAAACAGGCATAGCGACACAACCCTAAGAGACATTGATTTGGAGAAAAACGAGAAACAGGGCACAAACCAAAGCCAAAATGAGCCGCATGGGAGGACACTCTGAGCGCCCGTAAATCGTCAAAGGAAACATGTGCAAAGTAGAGGTTCTAAATGATATTTATGGAGCCAACAGGACCGATTTAAACGATAAGAAAGGTTCTTATCATGAACATACTCATGAAGCAAAACTTTAAAATCTCACTGTCCCGGAGAGACTTGAACTCTCGATCTTCCGATTGAGAGAATTAACAGTCGGACGCCGTAACCAACTAAGCCACGGGACAGTTATTTCTTCACCACCATTCAATAGACTCTAGAGGAGCACCATGTACATGCTTGCAAAGTAATTTGACCTGATTACTTAATTGTCTGTCGTTTGTGACGCGTCATCACCTAGTTTCGAGGGTTGCGTGTAGATCGCCTAGCATTCGTCTAGTACACCATCATACACCTTTCTAGTGTTCTGTTATCTTCCCGCGCTCAGAATCTCTGTCTAATCCATGGCACCAGGTCCTGTTTCATTTACGGAAGAAACTTCAGAACTTATTTCAGCGTCGAAGCGACGCCAGAAGGACCTTGTCGATTTTCAAATTCCTCGTTTACAGTCATGTCAAGGGCCTTTGTCCTTACAGCAGGATCTAGCTGCAGAACTGAGAGAAGACATTCAATCCTTCGCTAGGCAAGTGGAGGTATGTTCCGCTTTGGAGGTGACATATGTAGCTCAATGCGAAGACAGGCTTTGGAACTATCTGTTGGTGACCAACGAGGAGAGAAGAATAGGATCAAGTTGAGTCGAATAGTGGACGAGTTTCGAAGCGATCTTGCGCAGTACGTGTGATTTCGCTGGTTGTGAGGTGTCGTAACCAATTTTGCATTAGATTGCGACGAAATTCGCGAGCGGCCCTACTCGCATCGAAAAGAACAATCGATTCACAGAAAACATCTCACAGAGCTGAATTGTTAGGTTCTTCGGTAGTCACTGAGAAGGCAAACTTGAATGAGAAAGTCACGTCAGTTACCTCATTCCTCCCGGAATAAATACCATCTGAAACACATATGCAGTGAGGACGCCCTTATGAAAGCAAATGATAATGTTACTGAGGCTTTACGGCGGACGATAGGCCTGATGCAGAGCGAGCTGGAACGCTCTGTTCTTTCAACACAAATGCTTGGTAGGGTCGCTCCACTACTTTGCACCTATTGGAACTAACGATATGTGTCTTGAAGATGCATCGACTGCATCCCTACATGCTACATCTTCAACACACGATCTGCTAACGAATCTCATGGGGACGTCGAGACAACTCATAACAGCACTGGAGAAGTCTGATTGGATCGATCGCGTCTTGATACTCTCAGCATTTGTCTTCTTTCTCCTTGTCGTTATGTTTATTATTAAACAGCGCATCGTGGATCGTGGCCTTCGCATGGCTTTTTGGTGGACGCGTTTCCTACCGGACTACAGCGGAGACGCAGCCATTTTGACCATGGAGAAACAATACTCACCGTCTGTATCCGCATTCACGACTTCACTCGTATCTTCTGTGTTTTCTGTCGCTACAACAATGGCGGCATCTTCCATCCCTACGTCATTGACGGAAATTTCTGGTGTTGACAAACCTGAGCCGTCAATATCAATAGAGACATCATTGGTGACTGTACCCTCTACCATTGCTGAACATAGTTTGGATGCGCCTCATCACATCACTGATGAGCTGTAGTGTCGTCTTTACATTCTCAAGAAAGCGGTCATAAGTGTAATCAGCCAAACGACAACAATATGGAGACCCCAGAGCTCGTTTATGGTCCCTTATTAGCTTAGGATAATTTCAGTTGTCCCCTGTGGTGTCTGGCAGAAATATTCGATGTTATTGAAGGTGCGCTCGGGTATACACGGTCGATGCAGAATTTCGTATATTGGCATGGAACCGACAATCCGTTCGAGAGATGCTTAGAGTACACATAATTTCTTCTTTCGTACTGAAACAACGGTCCAGTCATTTAATGGCCAGCAGTGTAGGTTGCCTTAATCTTGATACTTAGAAGATGTGTGTTACAATATCAATCACTCTGTCTTGTCATTGGACTGAAATTCCTCCTGAGAACGAGGCACAAAAAATCCGGATTTCGCGGAACGTCCATTTGTTTACTTTTCGACGTAGTAAATAATTATCACCATATCTACTCCGAAATTCCATGATAGACACAGTCACCGATGGTGGCTTGTTTCCTCACAAGCAGGCTGGCAGTCATCGTCGACAGGAATCATCTGAAGCAGACAGCCAGAAACGTCGTCGAACAGAGGAACCGCTACAAGAAGATAGGGCCGTTCTTCGCCACCTCTTCGACACTCTGCCTTTCGAGCTTATAGCAGAGATTCTTCTCAACACAAGCTCGCCTACAGATGTGCTAGCCGTCGCTCGATGTAACAAGTCTCTCTGTAAGGCTTTGGTCCACCCAACCTCTAATTACATATGGAAAAGCGTGCGGAAGGCTTACCCGTTGCCACCGCCGGAACCAATGTCTATTTTTACTGAGGCAGCGTATGCTGCGTTCTTGTTTGGAGGTGGGAATTGCGAGGTTAGTAGGCTCGTCAATATGCACCTTTGGTTTTCAAGTCTTACACGAGGTAGATTTGTGGGAAGCACACAGAAGAGCTGTATACTGCCTTTGGAACTAGGACTATGTTATGCCAGGACGTACGTGCTCGTCCTTTCGTGGGTCATAAAGTAGACATCTTTTATTCTTCTAGATTATTTGTAGGAATAAATTTATAAACGAGGGGTAAGCATTGGTTTTTCAAGCGGAATTTGATTGTGCACAACTGGACAGAGATCATATCAAACTCGAGGGAATGCTGCTGCATAATGATAAGATCAAGCAATGTCTCACGTATGCTGAAAACGACATGCAATTTTGTTAGCCTTATTTCTACATTGATGGCATATCCGTCAATTGATCCATAAATGCCCCAGTGCCAAGCAAAAACAATAGAAAGAGACGCTCTCGTGAGCGTTGTTTCCACCTACATAAGGTATCTGCTCACTGATTGCCTCTCTAGTGCTATGGACAGGTGGTATGTCTCTTCACTTCTTTCTTGGGGGATGTCAATCGATTATATCGTCTCAGGTACAGTCTATCGGAAATCAGACGTAACTCGTGAGATACATGAATGTGCGGCAGATTCGAATGGGTATCTAGAGGTCTGATGTCATATCCTCTCAGCATATGGAGAATTGACATCAATACCGTATATGTAGAAGAACAAGGAGAAGATTACGTTTATAGCGAAGTATATGGAGGTAAGATTTTCCCTCTCTCTAACGATTAGATTCTATCATGAAGTATAGTTCTGTACTTCATTAAACGAGTGGAAAGAATCCCGGCAAGAATTGTACGACGATATAGTGGTTGCTAATGAAGCCTTGTAAGCAGTTCCTTAATCTAAATCCTGAGACCTTATGACCTCTTTTCTTTCCGACAGTTCCAAACAACTCGCTTCGAAGAATGGCTGGATCCATTGGGAGTTAATTACTTCAACGCCGTATGGATCCATGCAGAGGTTAAAGAATAGTAGAATAGAGCATGTAACACAGCAAGGTCAATTTCCGTGTTGTCTTCCCTGAAGTTTGTCTGATGGATGTCTTCAGATTATGATAACATTGCTGACGAAGTCAAAAGAACATTCGTTCGCTTAAAAGCGCTCAGAGAGCGGAAGGCACGTGAAGCTGCATATGCCAATAACCGTTATGCTGTCAAGCAACATCATCAAAGGTTGCGATCTCAACAGCCTCACATAGTGCTTCCCTCACTCGATGTCTTCCGACGTCTTCCTATCGTCCAATTATTGCAGGGCACGTCGCCTGAAAGGATCGAATTTCCTCAGAAAAATCCGCCCCATGACGTATCGACAACGCTGCTCAAAGAGGTTTGGGTAGTCGAGCGCCTACACACAGAGCTGAATCAGTGGAGAGAGAAGGCAAGAAAGGATCTCGCCATCGTACTGGGTTACTCGGACTGGACAGCTTTGAATGGGGAAGCGAATTCTAAAGTCCTACACCCAGTGGATAGAGTGACTGCGCGCTTTTTATGTAAGACATGTTCAAAGGTAGCGTCCCGGTATCGTGAAGACGATTGTTTGGATTTTGCGGGGGCTTGTGCACATCTTTGCCCCGGAAAGAAGGACAAACGAGTTGTTGGCGTATGGACGGCTGAGCGGTTTGTCAAGGACGAGAAGGTAGGAAACCTTGAACTTGTTCCCCTGAGTCTAGTGACTAATAACTTGATCAGGCCATAGCAACGTTACAAGATCTTCTCACATTGTGTGCAATAGACGCGTCGTCACACGAAGCTGCTACGACCCTTAAATCCCTCGGCACGAATATCCAATGCACAACCTGCGGACCTGGGATTGTTATGGACTTTCGATCTTTGGTGCGTCAATTGATTCCCTCCAAGTTCCCAATTGACCGTTTCGGAGGTTGGTCATTCTCATCGTCACGATAAGATGACGATAAGGGTGATGTCAAAGGAAGAGGTTGCCAATATCCTGCTTCACCCTCCGCAACCATTGATTATCCGCAGCGTAACTGGTTCTCAGCCTCGATTAAAGGCTGTTAGGTCAAAGCTAAACTTTGGGTGCCGTCATTGCCCGAATTCAGTGGGACACTCAATGGCCGTAGTAGAGACCCAACCACAACAGGTCCAGTTTAATTCTGTGGAGGAATCACCGGAACAGCCAAAATCGATATTGCCCGCTGTGGCCAGCACAAATTGTCATTCGAAGACAAAGCATGCTGAGAAAAAGTTTTCATTTCCTGGCATCAATTCACACCTGAAAGAGAAGTGAGTTGACACGATCTCAGTGTTTATCAAAGTTAACAACACGCGTCAGACATGGGGTTCTTAATGTTCGGGATGAAGATATTTTCTCTTTCGACCCCATTGATTTTATTTTGTAAGAAAGAAATAGCTATGTAACTTAGTCGAAATAGTGGCACGCTCATCTGCTCGCAAGGTCTATATGATGTCACGCCAAGTGGGAGGCGAACAAACTTCAAGATCTATATTTAGTTCGCGCAACCTTGCTAAATAGGAGCGTCCGCCCGCTTCCTCTTCTCTCATTCCTTCCTCTCCGTCACGCTCTTACATGCTTTCTATGAGGTCTAGCGCCCTCTGTGCCCTCCTTTCATCGTCACTCGTTTATGGCGGATTTGTTCAGAACCCGAACCTTGTCCTTCCCCCTGGTAGCTACGGAAACCGTGACGCGGTTGTAGACATGTTCAAGAGGAGCTACGAGTCTTACAGGCTCGTATCACCGAGTTTAGCGTGTTGAAAGTAATCTGTGAAATTCTGACATGTTCGTCGTCTGAACAGGAAATACGCCTGGGGACATGATGATCTACTTCCTATCGACAAGAGTATGTCGCTGCCACACTCCACGTTACTACTGAACTTGAATTCTTGTTAAGGTTTTGCGGACAGTCGTAATGGTTGGGGTGAGATTATCTGTACAGAGCGGGATATAGGAGGCTGACCGTCTTCTCAGGCGCGACTATTATTGATGCTATGTCCACTATGGTACGCATTCGCTATATTTTGAGTGTGTTGCCCGGCTTGACACTCAACACAGTATATCATGGGCCTCAATGTAAGGTGTCTGTTTTTGTACGATTCGTCATTGCTCTTACCATCGCTGAAGGATTCCTTTAACGAAGCCGTTGCTCATGTCTCTAGTGTCGACTTCAGCACATCTAGGACGGACGATACAGTCAGGTCAATGCTTGTCGAGATTTTGACTTTGGCGATGTCGCTAAGTATCCACTTTAGTGTCTTCGAAACCACCATTCGTTATCTTGGCGGCATGCTAAGCGCATATGAGTTGAGTAATCAGCAATATCCAGTGCTCTTGGAAAAGTCACAACGCCTCGGAGACAAGCTGATCAATGCTTGGACTGGAGTATGTAATATTTAAATTTTTTTCCCCGCGGAGCGCTAATGTCATATCCAGGACAGCGATATTCCTTCGAGTCGCCTAGATTTTGCGTCCAACAAGCCCGTGGAGGGCACGGTAATATTCTTCTCTTTTCTTAGAATTTAACTTACGTTTGTTCGGATGACAGTCAAACATCGCGGAAGCTGGCACAGTAATTGTCACACTTTTTAGCAGCAAAACAGAACAATAATAGTAATATTGATAGCTGACCATGGAATTTGGGACTTTGTCGAAGCACACTAAAGACCCAAAATACAGGAATCTGGCTGAAAGAGCTGTGCGCCGTATTGCTAGCCAGGTGCGTAAACAGTCACTCACCTTTCTTCAATGAATATCTATGGTATCACAGCCAGCACCATTACCAGGTGTGTACCAAGTATCTTGAACGCCAGATCCACTCACACTCCAATAGGCCTTCCAGCACAAGGGATTGATGCAGCAACAGGCCAGCCAGTCGGCGATTACGTGGTATATATTATTTTTATCTGTTGTACATACATTGATCTTTCACTTGAGACCTGGGGAGGAGGCTCAGACAGCTACTTTGAGTATTTAATCAAGTATCCTCGCTTGTTCAGTGACGCCGATGACTCCTTCGTCGACAATTGGCGTCTTGCCGTTGATTCTTCCATCAAAACACTCCTCCGAGTGAGACTACAACGCACGCCGCTTGAAGACACTTGAATCACTCACAGTTTTGCGTAGATTTCAACATCTGGAAAACATGCCTACCTTGGAGATTATGACGGAGAAACCAAGCGAATTAGACATGTCTCTTCTCACCTGGAATGTTTTCATGGTGGGAACTGGATACTTGGTACAAATCACAATTCTCCTTGAGGCTGTATCTTCTTACTTCAACCATCGTAGGTGGCAGTTTGTTGAACAACCAGACCATTGTCGACATCGGACTTCAACTTGTCGATGCGTGTTGGAACACTTATGCGAGTACTGCGTAAGCCCGCTCAGTTTCTTCCCGTCCATACTCTGTCATACCCTTACCAGAACTGGGATCGGTCCAGAAGGGTTTGCATATGTAGCAGAGGACGGAGACTATACTGGTGGCGACGCTCCTACAGCCAAACAGCTTGAATTTAGTGCACGGTACGGGTTCTATCCAACTGCAAGTTATTACCTCTTGCGCCCCGAGGTCCTTGAATCCAATTTCTACGCGTGGCGGAAAACGGGTGACCCGAAGTACATTGCTCGTGCTGCAAGCGCTTTGGACAGCTTTACCAAGTATCTCAGTTTCGACGGAGCTTATACCGGGCTTTGGGATGTCAACAACAAAAATTCGACGCGGATCAACGACATGGAGAGTTTTTGGTTCGCCGAGGTGCTGAAGTATCTGTTAGCATTTTATCTCCATTCAGTATGAAATTTTCCTAATGCGGCATTCAAAACGAACAGATACCTGACCTTCGACGATCCTCGTCACATCAGTCTTGATGAATGTAAGTTATCCATTCGCTAGGCGTCAGTTGCTTTCCAACCTCTCTTCAGACATCTTCAACACAGAAGCCCATCCATTCAGTTTGAAATCTTCTGCTGCAAAGAATCGCTATGGCAGTCCTGGATTCCCGACTCCAACATCTACCAAGCCTTTCCAGACGAACGAAGGCAATACCCCCGAGATCAGTCAGATAGCGGGTATGCCTTCCATCAAGGACATTGTCCAAGGCATACAGGATGCTGAACGAACGGTTCCGATTCATTGATCACCAGATCTAATGCTCGACGATTTATTTAGAGTCTCTATTTGTACATCTACTCTACATTCTTTCACTAGTCCTTCTTTTTACTATACCTTGCATCATCCATATAGACGTATATAAGATATCTACAGAGATCTCCAAATTTTACAGGATGTGAATGAAGATCCGATTTTGAGGCAGAGTCACTTCAAATTATGGTTGAGAGAGATGTGAGCAGTCGAGGAGTATATTTTGCGACGAATGCTGTGTATACTCTACGCTACACTATAGCCATGGTTCTTCATTTTCCAACATTTTAAAGTTTGCATGGAGGTATTTATTAGCTCCCAACGTCATCGACGACTTGCCATTGGTGGATCATAAAAACTACCCTTGGGCAGTCTGAAAGGCCCTTTCTCCCCAATAGATACTGCATCTGCTGATTCAGAGTCCGCGCTTTTCTCCTGTATCCTGTCCAATTTACGCCAGCTATGCTTTAAATCGTTCTTTCCGGAAGGTCCAATCCTCATCTCGGAAGCTTCTAAGTGTGTTCTAGTCCGCCTCATGTGAGGGGCCAGAACGGATACCTTCCATCTAATAAATATATAACCCCCTGACCAGAGGGATCTGGGCTCCTGACACCTTGCTACGATCAGAATGCACTTTGCTCTTCACACTGTTTTGTGCAATCTTCTCGTTCTGTCGACCGTCTCCGCTGCAAGCACCAAGTCTTGTGTACGTTCTCGCACTTTACAAGTGACTTTTCAGCGGCACTGTTCAAGCTGTTTTCATCATAGCATAACAAGAGAGACCTCAAGTGAGATACTTTATCCTCCTGCTGCCGCACGACTTACTGATTCGTGTACAGAGATGCTGCCACATCTCATAGTGGACCTGAAGCACCATCGTAGATCCTCAGGATAATTCTCGTTAAGTTATTTACTGATAAATTGTGAAATAGCCCTGGGGATGCGGCTAGAACGACGCAAATAACGGATTCTCTGAGCGGAACGTCTTGGACTTACAACGGCTGCTACACGTAAGACTTGTGCAAATTTTCATCGAGCAAAAGTTCCCGAGTAAAAACTGTGAATCTAGTAACAAGGTCGATCATGCAATTAGGCTCGCTGTACAGACCACCGCGGACGATGTGACCGCGGAGTCTTGCATCGCGACCTGTGCAGCGAAGAACTTGTCTATTGCTGCCGCTGGACTAGGGGGACGTTGCCGTATGTCATGATCTTTGCTGCTAAAAAGTGATGTATTACCTGACATTATGTCTATCCGTCTTGTCAGTGTGTGGACGGACCAATGGTGCAAGAAAGGTGCTGGACGAAGAGTGTTTGAAAGGAGACGACAATTTCTTGCGTGTCTGGGAGCAGGATCGTCTTGCGTGATTGTTTGGGCAGATATTGTGCCAGGATCAGGATCAGATTCTGTGTCGACATCAGAGTTTCCGGACCTCAAACCTTCGAGCATCAAATGGGGAATATTGTATAACCCAGATACTTATAGAGGCTTTCAGCATTGATCTATAACTTTGATTTCATCTCTTCATTCTCGAACCACTTCTCTAGTCTCTGCGTCATATCAACCCACTCATGTACTCCCCCTCGTCCAACTCCCTGAACCCATTCCTCTGCCTTCCCGAGCTCTTCTACACGTCTCCAAGCTTTTCTTAGTATATTCTTCTTGCAATACATCTCCTTCTCCCATTCCGGTACCCTGGTATATGAAGCACTTCTCTCACTTTGTGCACTCAACCATGCTGCATTCAAATCCCCGTCTGATGCCATACAAAACTCGTACAAGGCATCCCGGTACTCAAATTGTTCCAAGGCCTCAAAACGATGCCATGCCTTTGCGATCGCCTGAGGAGTATCACCAACCTGGTTCCTCAGTCCTTCATAGCGCGTCATGATGTCCACAGCTTCTTGCATAGGCTCTAGACTCTCTGGATTTGCAAATACATGCAATACGGCCCGTGCTTGGGCCTCGACAAGTGGAAAGGGAGCTACACGCACGAGTAGACCAAGAAATGCGAGACTCGAAGACGGGAAGGTCTTAGTCAGAGGAAATAGATGTCGTGCCAATGGAAAGACGCTATATGTGGAATTATAGAGGGCAATAGGAAGAGGGGGTAGCGGTGGAGGTACGGTGGATCGGATGACATTCTCCGAGAGGAACGGAAAAGAGTATTCGTACCCCGTTGCAAGGATACAGTGATCGATCCCAGTTTCTATGGACCCATCTTCGAATGTGACCTGCCCATTATCTCCGAACTGGGTGACGCGACCCCGTCGCTTAAGATTCCCAAATTGTTCCGGCAGGGCAGCAGAGACAGAATGAATGACCATACGAGCGGCGGAACACATCTCAGCTGAGATGTCTTGGCCGCTGGGCCCACCACCGACGACGAGGACTGTATCGCCCATATTGTATGGGTGCCTGTATGTGGCTGAATGGCTAGCTCGGCCTGAGGAAAGCCATTGAGTCACGCCAGGAGTGTCGGGATATCGAGGGATCCTGTAATGTCCACTGCACACCATCACTAGATCGAATGAAAGGATAGTGTTTGCTGAAATTGTTACTTCCCATCGCGAGCCAGTCCAAGCGACTGCTTTGACAGTCGTGTTGAACTGGATATGGGGCCTTAGTTGGAAATTGTCGGCGTAATCGTTCAAGTATTGGACCACAACTTTTGCACTAGGAAAGAGGGCTGTGGATGGCGCAAATGGGTAGCTGGTGTACGCCATCACGGGATGTGGTATGTTCGTAGTAAGAGAGTCATATATTGCGCTCTCCGGGGGTTCCCCTGTTGGAACTACCGGCGAGGGGAGCCTAAGAAACGTTCAAGTATTCAGTAGGACAGTCCAAGACTCATTGCGTACCATACGCCTCCTAACTCGTTGCGAGCTTCAAAAACTGACGGTTTCCACTCCCCAGATTTATACTGTGATGAGTCAAGAAGTATCTTTAAGGCTGCAAGCCCAACAGGACCTGCGCCAATGATGCAAATTGATTTCGCGTCTGGTGTCGCCTTGTCGTCGAGATCAGACTCAGATTCCGGCTGGATCGCTATACTTCATAGTATGAGCATGTCGTTTCCTGCACACAAGACCAAATATTATACTCGGCAGATCCATTGAGACAGCAACTTATAGCCAACTTTATCGTTGCAAAGACTCGCCAAGAAGGTCACGTCTTGGGAATAGCTGTGAAAGAAAATTAGCATATACTGATAATTGCATGCATACCTGAACGTGGATTTACCACGAGAAATGGTTAGGTAAAGGTCAGGTGATCTGGATTGATTTCTCGCGTTGTGGTTTATTGACGCGAAAGAAGCATATATGTCATTTAAAGCACAACACGTGGGGGAGGTTCACTTATCCTGGATCGCCTTTTTCCAAGCTATGTCTGAGAGCAGACCCAACAGGATACTCAACTTCAATGTCTCCACTTCTTTACCTAATCGCCAGACCATCCAGCCCTCTCACCAACAAATCCAACAGGTTAGACCTGCTGCATACCAGCAACCTCTCGCTCCTGCTCCTGTGAATCATCCTGTAGCCGCCACTGTTCCTCCGCGTCCCATTGTTGTCCAATACGCAGTACCTCATTATCCTCCAGGTTATCAGGTGCTCCCTCAGGCACATCCCCAATATCCGCATGCAGTACCACCGCCGTCTCCGCCACAGACGCGAAACAACACAGCTTCCGATTCAACCATGGAAAGGCTTTCACAGTCACTTGTGACTACCCTCACACCCATTCTCGTTGATTACGAGAAATCTGTTGTTGCCAAAACAAAAGAAGTCGAAGGGTCGATCGAAAAATTTGCCGCAGATGTCAAGGAGGCAAGAAACGAGACCAATAGCCGACTTTTACAGTTAACGGAAATGATGCACAAGTTACTACAAATCCAGCAAGCACACATTAAAGCGACAAATAAGAGAACTGAGGAAATAGAAGCTCTTATCATGGCTAGCTTTGATCGTAATGATGGAATGTCACTCGCTAGCTGCCTTGAAAATATACAAAACACGGTTGGAGAGCTCTCAGAGCGCATAAAAGGCTCTGGAGCTCAAGGTGACCTAAATAGCGCAGTTCTGGGTCTTATGACGACTAAATAACTCTCTAGATTTTTTCATATCGTCACAACCAGCTCCAACAGCAAATACAGCCGAAACATGCGTACTCGCAACTCCGCTGGGGTCAATAGAAGAACATATCTCCACCTTAGTTCAGCGTGTATACGAGGATAAAGCCACTTTTTGTGATATCCTTGAACCACCCCCAGAACAAGATCCAGGTCCTGTAGGACCAACTTACAAGGATGCTGCTAGTGACGCAATGAACTTAGAGCCTGAATTCTCTGCTCTGGCTAGTCTCATTCAACCTGAGTACCAAAACGTTGGTCATGATCGGCTAACTCCGTCCCTTCCACCTCAAGCAGGGCAAATTCTAAACGCAGTTTTTGAGCGTAAGTGGTAGATCGCAACATTCTTCTTCAATTCAAAAGCCATATCTGACATGCGCAAGCAGTTTTATCAAGTTCGGAGAGCGACTACCCTCGTTCGAGTACTCCCAGTTCCCACGGAGAGTTGTCAAAAGTCACTACTGCCTTTGGTGTGTTCTACTTAGAGCTCCATTTCACATCTGACTACATTTATCTTCTTTTCAAACAAGAAAACCGCAATGATACTGAAATTCTTGGAGATGTTGAAGAGGTCAATTCAAGCCCAAGGTTGGAAAGCCAGCAGGGACAATTTGAAGGTGATAGTTCACTGGTCATCGACGTCGAGTCGACTGTAAAACCAGAAGGACCCGACAAGATGGTGACTGACAATGAATGTATGTGATCACCTTTCGTGCATTAGCTGTCAAAGATTGACACATTAATTTTGCAGCTCATGCTGATGCACAAATGGACGACGGTATGGATTGTGCGCCTTGATGAACCTTTGTTACTGATGACGGACAACAGAACGAAAAAGCGACTTTCCAGCAGAAGTCACCATCGGACATCAGCCCAACTTTACCTCGACGTCACTCACGTCTGACGACGAGAGTGTTACAGTGCCACGACAGACAATCTATAACTCTTCAAGGGAGTCTAGCCTGTTCACTCCATCGCAAGAACAACGTACTCTTCCTTCACCAGCTACAACGCCATCCGCGCCCGCATCGCCCAAGTTGTCGCCACCTGCTACCTCTACCCTCGCTACAACCCCAGGAATGCCTGTATGGACTGTATTGAGTCCCAATCCAAGCTCCATTTCAGAATTCGAAACAACTCTTCTACCAACACCTGACTATGCAAAGTCAACGCTAAACCGAGTGCCCACACCGTCGACTCCAGAGTCCGCGCCTCTATTCACCGCTAACGCGACTCCACGTTCCGATAATGAGTCCGAGATCGTGGTGTCGCACATAGTTACTGACCAACGTTCCTCGCCTGAGATCCCTAGGGTTTCTAGCCCTGATGCTCCAGCTCCCGAACACGTCGAGCAACCTCAGGCCCAAACGTCACTGGATGATATCCCGCTATTCTTCCCGTCAAAGTCCCAATCACTGCCTCCAATACAAGTCGATGATGCATTTCTCGAGTCTTCCGGTCCTTTCTTGGAATCCCCACTGTCCTCACCCAAACCCATTAATTTATCCGCATCCAAATCCCCATCTGTACGTCCATCAACGCCCGTGGTTGACGTTCAACCGACTTCTCCGACTAAGGCCCCTGCCTCTGCTACGATCTTCAATACGCCTTCCAACAAGCTGAGGGGTGGGAACAGTGGACATAACTCTCGCTTTGCCGTCTCAACCCCACAGAAAACACAGACGATCAAACGTCCGATTGTCGTTTGCACTCCACGGCTGCATGTCTCTTCGCCAAAAAAATCCGTCCCTGAGCCAAGACTCTCATCGCCGATCTTCGTACCCTCTCGCTCGCTGTCCCCTCTTTCGGTCATCAGTTCCACATCGGAACCCGAACATGAAATCGATCCTGTTCTTGATTCAGTGAAAGTCATTCGGAAGAAGCAGCGGAAGAAGAGTTCGAGTCAGACTGAGCCGTGTATGAGTACAAGTACGAGTGCGTCTGTACGGCGTATTGATCTCTCGCAGAAGATTCTGGCGAAAAAGGGGGTGAGTACTGCTCTGACGAGGGTTAAGAAGAGGAAAGCGCCGACGGCAGAGCAGATGGAGCCGCCTCTGAAGCGGGCCCGGCAAAAGGCAGTTGCTGCAGAGGCGGAAAGGGAGGTGCGTGTCAAGCGTGAGAGGTTGAGTCCTGGGTTGCCCAGTGTCAGTGCTGGTAGGAGTTCTAGCGCGAGAGGGAAGGGGAAAGCAAAGGAGAGGGCGGATGATTCAGGGTATAAGCTGCCGAGTATCAAGATGAAGGTGTTGCCCGAGAAAGGGGAAAAGAAGCTGAGACCGCGTGCGCTGCCGCCAGGTGTGAAGTGGCCACAGAAGAATACGTCTGGGAACAAGAAGTTGGATCAGCAGGTATGTAAATGAGCTGTTTGACTCGTACCAAGGGCTCACAAATGGGTTTTAGTTCATTGAATGCGACAAGTGAGTGATTTCATCTCAAGGGTGTCGGTGCGGGGTTCACGTGTTTAGGTGTTATATGTGGTACCATTATGGATGTATTGGTATAGTGGACTCGAACGATGCCATTGCAAAGCGCGAAGAGATGTTCATATGTCCCCCATGTACAGGTGGAGGGTATGTTCTCTTCTTTTCACCTACGCGATTATATCCAACTGACCATCCTCTCCTTGACTCCTTGACTCAGTGCAAGTACGTGTCGTTGACTTTTGGCGTTGTCAGCTCTTCGGCAACTGATTGAGTTGCATTTTTTTTACAGATCCCATGCTTCCAAGCGACAGCATAGTCTGCGCACGCCCGGACTGCGGAAGGGAGGGCAAGAAAGACGATGAGTATTTCATGACAGCAATTCTTGGTCGTTGTACGAAGGTATCAAGCGGGGTTGGGAGGACGTACATGTGGCTTGTTAAATGGGATGGGTGAGTATTCTTCCTGTATTTATGCGTCTTTTTACGATCTCGAATGTAATGTCCTCCTAACTCCTCCTAATAGATACTCAATTCGTGAATGCACATGGGAAGAAGAAGATGGGATGTCGGATCCGCAGAGTTTCATCCAGGATTTTTACCGGAAGGCTACGAGGCAGGGTAAAGACCCAGATGAGGACCGATTATCGACTATCTTGCTGCGTGAGGCTATCTCTGGAGGCTGGACTGACCCGAATGCTTGAGAAGGATTTGATGATCCCCGTTCGCTGTGAAAACTACAAGCTGTTGCAAGCACGCCAGGGACTGACACACAGGGGACAACAGCGATTCCGGCTCTCCATGCCGCGACTTCCCTCCTAGTCTTCGTTTTGGCGGATTAATACTGCATACCGCCTAACTACTGGGATGGTGTTTCTATCGATCTTGTGCTTGATCGGCCAGTGAATTTTTTACTAGTCTTTGTATATGACTATTGGAATCTTGGGGTCGTTTGCTATTCTGCGCTGCGTCTCGTTCTTGCACTACATTCACATGGCTATCTTGCATATACTTTCTATGGCAGTGTATATGCACAATTGTAGTCAGTTTTTGCATTTACGTTTGTTCTTTTGCTATACCGCGATAGTATTGCGTCCAATATATACCACTCAACTTGTATCAAGTTTGAATTATGACATTTTTCCAACAGTGCTTATAGCTTGAGTAGACACATTCAGATACCAAAATCTTCAGGCTCTCACTCTTGCATCCGCTTCGCCCAATTCGTATATGGAACCACTCATCTTCTGCCCAGTCGCTACCGACTGGGTTTGCATTTTCATCGGGTTCTCTTTTAAAGCCTAAGTTCAACAACTGCCAGTCGTGGATCAGAAAACTTAGACCGCCGGTGTCCTTTGCCTCGAACCATTTCACCATGGTAAAGTCTTTCAAGCATGCGCTGTTTCAATGCTCGCATTGTGATCCAGATTGATGATTCTTGCTGTAACGAGAATACAACATGTCTCGTTCGACAGTTTTTAGTTGGTCAATTACCCACATCCAAATTGATCGTGCCTACGCCTGTGTCCGGTACAAGCCACGCGAGATGATAGAATGTACCGTGGAATGCATTGCGGTTCTTTCTCGTTTATAGATCGACCGTGACAGAGATACAAACGCGAAACATGCTTTTGCCGGTCTTCAGTTTTGGTAGAACCTTGGATTTCCCAGATCCACTGCCAGTACCTTCTGTTTTCATGATTTTGTGCTGCATAAAACAGTGTGTTGCGGTCGACTGTATGTGTGAAAAAAGTCTTCCTCTATTATACTACAAATGAGGGTAGTTCTGATGATTTTGCATGATTCTAATTCATGCCGCAGCCATATGCTTCGCTCTCCCCATACGTGAGTCCTGTTATTATCAATCATATAATGTGTACATATAATTTAAACACTACTTATCAACCATTGTGAGAGGCTCGTTACTAGCCTGCCACATCGTCCCATTATGGCACAAATACGGTCTTCCATGGCTCTGACCTGCATAACACGTGAATAACTGGTTTCCATCAAGCCCAGATCATAACAGTATAACAGCAAGGAGAAGAATCATCAGTATTATGATGAGAATGATGATGCACCAGCCACTGCCTTTCTCTTCAGACTGGCGCATGAAATGACGCAGTCGTTGCATGGCATTGCTGAGCTTTGAGTCTGTTGCGTCAACACCGCGTTCGAGGTCGTCAAGGAGCCTAAGTAATCATAAGGTCCTCAAAACAGAAGGACGAGGGCAAGAACATACTCATTATGCTCAACAATTTCTTGCCCCATAAGGCCTGCCTGTCGAGCAAGTGTATGCAACGTCCCAGATAATGAGTCCATCGTCCGGTCTTGTTCACGCATAATGAGCTGCTTAACCATTCGTAAAAAGGTACGGTTGGAGTGCGGTTGAATGGACGTACCTGTTGTTCTTCCCTGGCCCAAGCTTCTTGGTGATTCTCCCCTTCCCCTATCTCCCCAGGCGACGTTATTCCGCTTCTTGAAGGCACACTTGGCATTGATGCTCGAGGGGATGATAGATCGGCTCTCATGCTCTGAGCTTACAAACAGGTACCATTAGTGGTATGACTCTGAGGAGTACGAGTTTCAGGCGCACCTGTATTTCTTTGCGCACGTCAGTGACATATCGCCGCCGTCGTTGCACCTCCGCGTCGTCTAACCCGAAGTTCCGTGCATCTGTGGACTCAACAATCCTACAAACGTCAAGGAATATCGGAGTGAGATTTCGTGTATGATACACACTTCACACTTTCGTCCAAGTCCTCCAGGTCCGCTTCGAGCGCAGCAAGTGTGCCCTTCAACTATAAAAGGGTGTCAAGCAAGTGATTGGGATTCTCGGAATTTGACATACCTCAGAAATCGTATATTGGAGCTCTTCGCTCCCCTCCCTTGCTGTACTCCGTATTCGTAGATACGACGACCGTAGTTGCGCAGCAGCCCGCAGAGTGGCTTGAACTTCCTGTTCCACCGCATGATAAGGGTCAATGGACATCGTATCTTGTCACAAATATTCAGAGGCGGTTGCTCGACGAAAAAGCCACCTTAGAGAATACGCAGACAATGTTGCACAAGTCAAAAGTCTACACAGACATCAAAGATCTGAACCCCGGGCCGTTGGAATAGACAGGGCTTATGTAAACATATTTCTCATCCATACTCTCGAGCCCAAAATTTGTCCAAGGTCGCACGCTGCAGCCTCGCAGAGTTGACGCGGGCTTTTACTAATGTCGGATACGCTGGGAAAACGGAAAGAACGCGATGGTGAGGAGGACTCAACGAAATTGGGGTCTCATGGGTCAGCAAAACAAGTTCTTATTTGAATAACTTTTTCTAATAATGTCCACTTCCCAGGTCCACACTATTTGTTTCTAATCTGCCATACACTGCGACCTCTGTAGATCTACAGACGCTCTTTTCAAATATAGCACCTGTCAGATCTGCTTTTATTGTCACCGAGCCTGGTTCTGGTGTATCTAAAGGTGTCGGTTATGTCTCGTTCGCAATCAAAGAAGATGCTCAAATGGCATACGACACAATAACCAAGGATGGACTGAGCTTAGTAGGAAGAAATCTACGAATAGATTGGGCTGGTAAGAAGGTGTGTTTTCTTATCTTAGCATCACATCTGGTTAATGTAGAGCCATTCCTTAGCACAAGGATTTGGGAGACAGGACGGTGAAAAAGGAACCAAAAATGGAAGCCTCATCGAAAACACAACGACCACGATTGCCCCAAGACCCTTTGGCGATTCGTACAATTGTCATTTCTGGCCTTCCTCCTTCCATTGACTCTAAGGTTCTCTGGAAAAAAGTACGAAAATACAATGGCGCTGAGAAGGTTGAATCACTGAGTGGAGACGGTACTACGGGTACGCTCAGATTTCTATAACATTAATATTCGTCTGCTTATACTATCGAAGCCAGTATCATCTTCACAACCCCTGCGGCTGCCTCTGAAGCAGTTAGCAAACTTCACGCACACGTCTTCAAAGGATGCCTCCTTTCAGTGACCCTAAAGAAACGTCTGGAAACGTTGTCAAAGTCTGCCGTAAAGAAGTCTCTTAAAGATGATACTGGTGTCTGGAACGGTCCCGCCCCAAACCCTTCTAGCCGTCTCATTGTACGGAATCTACCCTTCAACGCAACTGAACAGGACATTCGCGCCGCATTTTTACCCTATGGCCCCATATATTCAATACATATACCCAAGAAGCAGGACGTTACTGGCGAAAGTGAGGTCGAAGTCGAAGGCAGGGTTGAAGGTTCAAGCAAAATGAAGCCACTACGGATAAAAGGGTTCGCGTTCGTTTGGATGTTAAGCAAGAAAGATGCGGAAAAAGCGATTGAAGGTTGTAACGGCATGACCATCCGAGCGGGATCTGCGGAATCACTCGTGGCCGATAAACAAAAGAGAAAGAAGCAGCGGCGAGAGGAGAAGAAGGCAAAATTGGCGGAGGCGAGTGGAGTAGAGGGTGCAGAGGGGAAAATGGAGGAACTTGTGCCCGAAGCGGACGTGGAAGAGAAATATGGGACGGCGACAGAACGAGTGATTGCTGTTGACTGGGCTCTAAGTAAAGACAGGTGGGAGGAAGAGAAGGCGAAGATGGAGGAGAATGCAGATGTCGAGATGGACGAAGCTTCAGGATCTGCGGACAGCGATGATGATAGTAATTGGAGCAGCGATGACGAAAGTGACGAGGAAGGGAGACTAGGTGTCCACAGAGACGAAAACGGCTATAACAGTGAGGGTGATGAAGAGGATGAGGACGGGAATGAGGACGAAAATCGAGAGGAACCTGTCAAACCATCACTTCCACCTCCCGAAGCTGGAACTACAGTATTCATCCGCAATTTGCCATTTACCGCAACGGAAGATGAGCTACGGACAATGTATGTCTTTTCCCCGTAAAACAAAATAATGTCTGACAACGACGGCAGGTTCAGTTCTTTTGGACCGCTTCGTTATGCGCGCATCGCCATGGATCACGAGAGTGGGCGTTCACGAGGAACTGGCTTTGCGTGCTTCTGGAACAAGGATGACGCAGATAAAGCTCTTACTCAAAGTGACTTGTTGCGAGCAGAGACAACTGGTGCTGCAGCAGTACGTACGGCCCCTTCGAATGCCATCAGGATTAACTGATTTATCATTTTCTTTAAGCCCGTGAAGAAAAATCCATTTACGATGCCCTCAATACTGACTCCCGATCCGTCGTCTTCGTTAGCCCAGAGTCTTGTCCTCCATGGGAGAACTCTCGATGTCGTACGTGCGGTGACTCGGGATGAAGCTGGAAAGTTGAAGGAAGCTGGTGAAAAGAGCCGGCAGAAGGCAGATAAGCGCAATATGTATCTTCTCCGAGAAGGAGGTCGGTCGTTTGTGCAACCGACTCCTACCACCTAGACTCATTTCTTTTCAGTGATCCTTCCGAACAGCTCTGGAGCCGAGACACTCTCACCTAAAGAGGTTGAGCAACGGACAGCTTCCTTCAACGCTCGCCGTCAGCTTCTCAAGTCCAATCCCTCACTCTTCATATCAAAAACACGTCTTAGTGTCCGACAGATTCCTCTTTTCGTTAGCGAACGGATGCTCAAACGTCTTGCTATCCATGCGATCAAAACATTCGAGTTTGAAGTGAAGAAAGGTGGTCGACTCCCTCTCAGTGCCGACGAGCTCGCAGACATTGCGCCACTAGAAGAACGGAGTCAGGAGCAGGAAAGTAACAAAAGTAAGAAGAAGCGATTGATGGGACGACAAACAGGTGTGAAGCAAGCCAAGATCGTACGACAGATGGAGCGTGTTGATCACGTCACTGGGAAGGGCCGGAGTAAAGGGTACGGTTTCCTAGAGCTGCATACACATGCAGATGCTCTACGTGTGCTCCGATGGGCGAACAGCAATTCTGAAGTGGGATCGTTGTTTGAGGAATGGTGGAAGGATGAGTTGATAGACCTAGTAAAACAGGAATCGTCCAAGGAGACAAAAGATGATGCGAGGCTGGCGAGACTGAAGGAGGAGTTGGACAAAGATGGCGCGAAGAAGAGCAAGGGCACTTTGATCTGCGAGTTCTCTATTGAAAATATTCAGGTCATTCAACGGCGGAAGGCAGCACAAGATAAAGGGCCGGTAAGTTGTAAAACTTGTATTCCTACAGCAGCTGATATATGTCTATACAGTCAAGCGACAAGAAGAATGGCGAAAAGAAAAAGGATAAAGAGGAGCGGTCTCCTAAAAGACAGCGGGTCAGTCAAGAGAAGTCAAAAACTGTGGAACCAGAGAAGCCACAAAAATCGAAAAATAACTTTGGGGCACTAATCGGGCGAAAAAGGAGGGAACGAAAAGCAAAGAAATAGACATAGCTTGATTCTCTGTTCCATATACTTCCGCTCCAAAGTCGTTATAGTCTGTAACGTAGGCCAAGTCCCCGTTAAATGGCCGTTGCGTCAATCGGACCCAAGTTCCACTCGAAGGAGTGAAGAACTTCCGTTCTCTAAGGTATTTTGGCCAATCCGATGGGTTAATTGGGTGAACCTGCCACCAGTAAACGTCGGAAATCTCACACCCCGGAGGACTTCCCGGTCCTCCTAACAACCAATCTTATATTACTATGTTGCCCGTCGAGGTGAAGATTCCCTCTCTCTCGCGCGGAGATTTATCATAGATGAAGAAGCTAGAGATTGATGAGAGCATATCCATAAAAGAATGAGTGATGCACACGAGAAAACTCATCGCGACGGTCAAGCCTCTCCAGCTGAGCTTTATACGCCAAAAAGCCTGTAGAAAAGTAAAATTCTGCGTGCCCGCGAGAGAGACAAGGAGTTTTACTCTGAAAGTCTGTAAAGTTCGAGGTGTAACCTAGAGCATAGTGAGTTAAAGAGCTGTTAATAATACAGAGGTAGAGCACACACCACTCCTTCGTTTGAATTTCTTCCTTGTTTTTCTGGATAATGGCTCTTACGGCCTCTTTATGCTGGACATAATGAGCGCAGACTTGCTGGAGGAGAGAGATGACTGACTGCTTTCACAAAAATGTGTTCGCGATTGTGGTAAGTGCGCGGTATAGATCCACCCACACCGCTCTGTCTCCTCGAGTTCGGTGGCAAAATTCCATTGACAGGAGTTTTGTTGTGATATAAGGGTGTTTCGTTGTCAACTAAGTGGGTTTCTGGAGTGAAAGGTGCGCCGGGACCGTTGTGTTGGCTAGTGACGTGGTTAGTAGTCGAAAGAGCTGAGTCGAGCCGATGTAGTTCCCTATCAGGAGCTGGGGGACTGCGTCGTGGACGAGGACTTTTAGGCATGTTTCGAATCTGTGGTCGCTGACTCACATTAGGGCCTACGCTAGAAGTACTAGCTAAGGACACATCAGTAGATATGCCTCGATGAACCATTAAGAGATAATGATATGGCGAATGAAGAATAAGAAGATAAGTATGTAATAAATGGGCATGTGGGGTAGCATCAAAACCCTCGTAAGGGAAAGCTTGCCACCACAGCAGAAGGTAACCAAAAAACAAAGGAACAATGAAGCAACAATAAAGAAACAACCCATGCGTCTAGTCAGCTCCCAGGCGACCCGCCACTATTCTCTGGACTTGACCCCAAATATGCCCCGCCAGTCGGATGGATGCAAGGTGCCAACTCACTGCAATCCTGTGAGTAAATCTCCTCTTTTCCAGGGGCAATGATCGATTCGCGTTCTGGTTAACCCCCAGGATTCTTAGCACATCCGGAGTTCGACCTAAGTAGAAGGCAGAACAGTGGAGAGGCCACACAACAGGGTTATCCCGAAAGAGAGACTCAGCTGCGTCCATTAGACTCTTGGCCTCTTTTTCTGTGATCAGCCCCTTGACTCGCATTTCGGAGCATTTCAGATGCGTGGACATTTCACTCGTCGTTTTGAGCCTCCATGTCGTAAATCTCGGGCACTCTATAAATATGTGATGTTCGTCCTCGATAAATAAATATACACCTCACTCTTTACTAACGGCGCGGGGCTCCATATCCTCCACCCCTAGCTACATCCTCCAGACCTAGCCTGGGATATCGGCTCCGCCGCTCGTCCCCACCCTGTCCGCACCCCGGACATTCGTAGCACCCACGCGTAACGCAAACAAAAACCCCAGCCACCCATCTCGGACACTGACAGGGGAGTGTAGTCTAAACGGCGCAAGGAACCGCCGAATCGTTCTTTCTCCACGTATGCGGGGGGACGAGGATTCTGCAGCTCTTGTAGATTATGTAGTCTGTCGTATGTACCGTGCAAGATGAGCGCCGCGCTCGGGCACGCTAATTGAAAAAAAAGCGTCGGAAACGCCTCTGCAAAGGTCTTGTATGTTTTCAGAGTCTGAGAGCCTCAATCACTATACAACCTGGTCGGGAAATAGAGCCGATAATTGATTTGACATTCAAATCAAAGCGTCATTTTTGCTACGAATGAGCTTTTCCATTAGAATAAATGCAACAGTTTCCTCATATCCTGGCTGAAAAGAAGGAAGATAAGATAAATCAAAGAGAACTGAAAGGCTTACTTTGACGGCAACTCTTCAGAGTCCTGTCAGTCCTTCAAAAGCTATACTGACACATTGATGAGGTGATTCGATGGATAAAAGTTGTTGACTGCTAGAGTGGGCATGAGCAGAGCTAGTAAAGCATTCCATTCGGTGACGTTCAACGGCAAGTAAGTGGCGAGAGAGACTTCGATCCAGTACGACAGGTCCACTGTCTTCAATAAAGTCGTCTGGAATCCATAGTCAGCCATAGGTAAATAGCATGAATGTACCAACTACCGTTATCATATTGTTCTTCCTCCTCCTCAGAGTCTTCTTCTTCGACCTGGGCCTCAAGATCGAGGAATTGAATCTGCCAAGTAGTGTATCAGTCAGTCAGCCCCAGCTCGATACTTTAAAACATACCTCACGCCTAATTTTCTTCTTTTGACGCACGTCTTTACTTTTACCTTCAATCCGAGACATATTTTGTCGTCTAAGTTGAGAAACGCAAAAATCGTTGAAGTGAAAAGTCAATTCTAATAATCTAACTATCGAAAAGTATCAATACAACAACTAATTACTCGGCGTAAAGGCGAGCGCCGAAGGTGGTGAGCGTTTTCGGAGGCCTCTGCGTGCTCAGGAGTTCTTCCGGTCACACCCGCACCTTTCCCTCTCCCCAGATCGTATGCCGATCACGGCACGGCGCTAGGGTTCTGGCAGATGCCGTAGTGTGGTCAGCACGGCATGCGGTCTCAGACATCTTGGGCAGCCCTCACCTTCCGTCCACCTCCTTCCCCCGTTGCTGCCCAGGTGAGCGCTGTCGCGCTCTCTCACATTGCTTTATTCTCACCGAGTCTCCCGTCTTTTTACAGTTTACTTTTTATTTATTGATCCTTCATTTATTCCTCGTTTGTTTCTATAAATCATCGGTGAGACTCCCCCTGCGTGGCCACCCGGTGAGCCGGGCTCACCTCTCACCATAGATATTTCGCCCTCTTTAAAAGTCGCTTGCATTGCGCCGTCTCTCAGCGAAATATCTAAAGTAAGTTTCGCGATGGGAAGGTCGCGTCTGGCCCCTCGCTCACTTTTTCACACTAGTATTATTTAGTGTATTTTTACTCACTAATTTCGTCAACTATTTACTCGTTCGCCCTCGTCATCATCATCTATCTATGAGCTTCGAGAATGTCCAATCCTGTCGTTGTGAAACTTGTATCCGTCATGCCCGTGAGATGTCAGAGGGTCATGCCTCGGTTCAAGATCAAGAACTCGAAGCGGTTCGTGCTAAGTCCGAGGCTGCTCAAAAACTGGTCGATGAAACAGTTGAGGGAGTTCGCACCCTCTCGGGTCTTGTGGTCTCCCTCCAAATGCTGGGGTTCAGACCAGATGAAGCTCGGGACTTTGTCGACGCAGCTAAGCGTCGTCTTGAAATTCGACAAGCAAAAGCTAGAGAAGAGCCTCATCTCTCTCGTTCATGTACCCCATCAGTACCTCTCGAACAATCCAAAGGACCAGATCGAAGCGCGACTCTCCCTGATCAAAGCTCAGACTCTCAATCGACCTCTCACGCCCAAGCAATCGAGTCAGCTGCATGGGCGTCTCTGCTCAACCAGGTGGATACCTCTAGGAAAGATGCGAGAATGGATCAGCCCGCTCGATTCGACTGTATCCCGAACACGGGTATTGAAACCAAGAATTCGGAATCTGCAGCTATTCCTCCTTCCTTGCTTGCCATTGCGCCACATCTCGCTTCTTTTCATGACGAAGCTTCGTTCGATCCTCACCTGGCCAAAACGTGGGAGCTCCGACAAGAGTATGGAAAGGAGAAAATCATCGACTCTCTCGTCAATCTTGCCCAACTCAAGAAGCTTAAAGATCCCATTTCTCGATCTATATGGCGCCTCATCATACTTGACCATTACGTTGACTTCGAGAAGCTTTATGCAACCTTGGATAAAGGTTATGACTACAACGATGAGCCTAAGGATTTTGTTGGAGGTTTTTCTATTATCAAGAAGGATCATGCTACCGCACGTCGTCCGATTCTGTCAGAATCCGACTGGACTAGGGTATACGACGCCTGGGTGGATGGAGTTCTATCCTTTTATCCGCATCGCAAGGTTGAGCTGGCCTTTTATCGTAGCAGGATCGTGGACTTCATTCGTTCCTCTCTTGGAGCCACTTCGATGGCAATTAGCTTTGATGCGGATACACGTAACAGATATGCCCGTAACCCGTTTAGGCTTAACGATCCCAACGAGCTCCATATTCCTCTCCTTTCACAGCTTATTGGCGTATCGACAGCTGTTTCTCACACAACGCTGGGAACCAAGCGGTCCTCTTTCGTTCGCTTCACTCCAAACAAAAGGAGAGCTTCGACAATTTGTCAGAACTGGAACTTGGGCTATTGTAACGTGGATCCGTGCTCGAATAATCGCCGGCACGGTGTTTGTTGCGAGTGTGGCAATAAACATAGAGCTAGAGACAATGAAGAGTGCCTCTCTAGGCTCAGAGCACGACGTCAATCTCACAGAGCAGCAGGCGGACTCGAAGCGTAGAGTTGAGGAAGCAATTAGCCAGGGCCCTAGATCTCTCTCTTCTGTTCACAAACGACCCAACGACTCACTTACTCAGAATTCGCCCCGTTTCCGGAGAGGATTCGTCTGGAACAGCTCCTCTCATGTCTCTCTTATGTCTCCCTCAGCTCGAGATACTATGACAGCCACACCCCTTCCATCTCCTCCTCCTGCCCTATCTTCGGACCCTGAAATACAAAGGACACTAGGGGCCATGAAAGATTACATACGCGTTGAAACACCTTTCAACGTTGATTCCCTTGAAGCCATGCTTTGGGATCATCCTAACCAGCCATTTGTCGCATCAGTCATGAAAGGTCTCAGGGAAGGTTTCTGGCCCTTTGACGATGGCAATTGGGATTCGAACACGGCAGAGCCTCTAGATAATTACGCGACGGAAGAAAAGGACCTCATCGCCATCAGGGACTTCCAGAGGAAAGAGATTGAAGCTAAGCGTTGGTCCGGTCCTATCGCCATTGACAAGCTCCTACCGGGTATGAAATCGTCTCCTTTGTTTGTCGTCTGGCAAAAGGGAAAACCAAGAGTCGTGACCGATCACACAGCTTCGGGTCTGAACGAGGGCATCTCAAAAACCGAGGCAAAAGTGAAATATGATGACATGAGGACGTTTGGGCAAGTACTATACAATGCTAAACGTCAATATCCATCCGAATCGTTGGTGACTTGGAAATCTGACGTTTCAAGTGCTTTCCTAAATCTCCCCGCGCACCCTTTGTGGCAACTACGGCAGCTCGTCAAAGTTGATGGCGTTTGGCGCATAGTGCACAGATTGGTGTTTGGTAACAGAGCTTCTCCTCGTTGCTGGTGCGCCTTGGCCGGTCTTATGTGCTGGATAGCGGTTACTAAATTAGATATGCCCGATTTACATGATTTCATGGACGACTTCTTTTCGTGGGATCGAGCTGTCGACCTAGTGATCTTTAAAGGCAAACTCAGGCCGAGACACCAAGCTCAACTTCTGATTCTTTGGGATTCCATCGGCTGCCCATGGGATGAAAAGAAGCAAGAATTTGGAGAATGCCTTAAAATTATTGGATTCTGGGTCGACATAAACCAGGGCACTATTACACTCACCAAAGATTCCATTGATGACATCATTGCAAAGATTTCTGACTTCGTCAACACTCCTGACCGTCGCCCATCTCTTCGTACTTGGATGCGTCTCGCTGGCCACCTCAACTGGCTTCTCAACGTCTTACCATGGGGACGTCCAGCATTGTCGTCGTTGTATAGAAAAATAGCGTCCAAATCAACATTGCACGCCGGAGTCTTCCTCAACAGAGAGGTGATAGATGATATGTCTTGGCTGCTCAAAGTTCTTCCCTCGGCGATAGGGATCAGATTCCTTGATGCGACGCATTGGGATGACGCTTCAGCTGATTTTGTTTTATGGACTGATGCTAGTTTGAAACTCGCCCTAGCATTCGTCTATGCAGGGACAGGTTTTGTTTATAAACTCAATCCAGACCCTTCGAAACCCAAAGTCGACATCTTCTTCCTTGAACTATTGGCAATACTCTCGAGCATTCATCACGTTGCCTCGTTTGATCACCCTCCTAAAAGATTGCTTATCTTCACAGATAGTCTTGACTCTGTATCAGTCTTTAACACTCTCGGCGCAGCAGAAGACATGCATAACTCTGTAGTCAAGGCAGTTGCTGGAATAATCATTGAAACTGGTATAGACTTGCGTGTTCGTCACATAGCAGGTAAGGACAACACGCGAGCTGACCTTCTATCACGCCTCCTTTTTGACGATTTTCATCGCCAATTTCCTGCTTACCGCGTCCATGACTTTGAGCCCCCTAGAGACTCTCTGCCGGCGCGATGGAGCAAATCCTTTTAAAGGCAATTGGCGGGTCGTCTCGAAAACCGGCCCGCCAACCAATGTCCAGTGCCGATCTCGACGCATGGACTCTTCACGTTCAAGCTGAGGCCATAGAAAAATCAACAATCTCCTGTTATGCCACAGGAGCACGAGACTACGTCAATTTTTGTTCTTCTCATAATCTTTCGATTGACCCCACTCCCCAAACTTTATCTAAATATGTAGCATTTACTTCCCGATATATAGCTTCTGCGCCGAAATACTTGTCAGGCGCTGGCCATTTTTTACGAAATATCTTCCCCGACTTCGACGTTAACAGATCACACCCCCTCGTCAAGGCTGCAATTAAAGGGGCAAAGAAAATTCGTGCGGATCCGATTCATCGCAAACTTCCTCTCCGACTCGCTCACTTGCAAAGATTTGTCACTCGAGCTCGAACATCTAAAAATTTTGACGACTTATTATTCGCGACACTGATGTCATGCGCTTTCTACGCGTGCCACCGTTCAGGGGAACTTGTGATTAGGTCAAAGTCTGCTTTAGACTGGCGAAAAATCATTAAGCGCTCTTCTCTTCAATTCTCACATGGCTACGCTTCCTACGATCTACCCTACCATAAAACCGACCGTTTCTTCACAGGCTCCAAAGTCATGTTCGCCCACCACGAAGTGGCTGACCCAGTCAGTCTTCTTCACGAGTACACATGTCGTCGTGATGCTATACACGGTGCACGCTTCGCACTTTTCCTTCGCCAAGATGGTTCCATCCCGACGCGGGCTTGGTTCGATTCTAAGCTTTCTTCTTTCCTTGATCGAACTTATGGTGGTCATTCTCCGCGAGCTGGAGGCGCCTCTTTTTACGCATCTTTAGGGCTATCAGAAGACGTCATTATGGCTATCGGTCGCTGGACCTCGCAAGCTTGGAGATCGTACCTTAGGGATAACCCCTCCGTACGCGCCGAATTTGAGCTCGCCGCTCTCCACAACCGCAGGCTTCCATTCATCATTCACGAATTTCACCCGCATAAAAATTCACGGTCTTAATCAACGATTCACGAACAGACACCCGAGTTCAAATATCATTTTGCTTTTTTTTCGGCTCAGCTCCCGCAACATCTTTATCACCACCGCCTCCCCACCTCTCTCCTCTACAGCTTTCTTTTAGCTAGTAGTCGCTTCTTCGCCTCTTCTTTTCCAATTCAATGGGTCACGCTTCTGCGTGACCAGTTTCGGCGCTATAAAACTCCCCAACTGCAGAGGTCGGCGTAAAGGCGAGCGCCGAAGGTGGTGAGCGTTTTCGGAGGCCTCTGCGTGCTCAGGAGTTCTTCCGGTCACACCCGCACCTTTCCCTCTCCCCAGATCGTATGCCGATCACGGCACGGCGCTAGGGTTCTGGCAGATGCCGTAGTGTGGTCAGCACGGCATGCGGTCTCAGACATCTTGGGCAGCCCTCACCTTCCGTCCACCTCCTTCCCCCGTTGCTGCCCAGGTGAGCGCTGTCGCGCTCTCTCACATTGCTTTATTCTCACCGAGTCTCCCGTCTTTTTACAGTTTACTTTTTATTTATTGATCCTTCATTTATTCCTCGTTTGTTTCTATAAATCATCGGTGAGACTCCCCCTGCGTGGCCACCCGGTGAGCCGGGCTCACCTCTCACCATAGATATTTCGCCCTCTTTAAAAGTCGCTTGCATTGCGCCGTCTCTCAGCGAAATATCTAAAGTAAGTTTCGCGATGGGAAGGTCGCGTCTGGCCCCTCGCTCACTTTTTCACACTAGTATTATTTAGTGTATTTTTACTCACTAATTTCGTCAACCCTCCCTCCTCACCCTGTATTATTAAATAGCTAGTAGTCGCTTCTTCGCCTCTTCTTTTCCAATTCAATGGGTCACGCTTCTGCGTGACCAGTTTCGGCGCTATAAAACTCCCCAACTGCAGAGGGGGAAAATATACGAGATCAAGTGTTCGGCAAATCCCGAGTCACATGTACCGGTCACATGTGTTAGTTTCACGTGCAACTATGAGTGTGATGGGAAAACTTACGAGATCATGTGCCCGGCAAATCCCGAGTCACATGTACTGATCACATGAATTGGTCTCACGTGCATCTATTAGTATAGTGGGAAAACTTATGAGATCATGTGCCCGGCAAATCCCGGGTCACATGTCCTAAGCACATGCCCTGGTCTCACATGTAATTATTTGGATGGTGGGAGAACGAAAGAGAACTTGAGAAGCAAGCGACGTGTATTTAAGCAGCCCCTTAACTTTAGGGGGGGCTTTCTGAGACTGAACTTGATCATGTGCCCGGGAGATCCCGAGTCACATGCACTGATCACATGCGCCAGTCTCACGTGTCAGGACGCGTCGCCTGAGGAGAGCATCATTTTATTATTATTTTGTAGCGGTGTCCAGCTTGCGGGTTGACATGAGACTGACACTTAAAGTTTGTCGGTCAGCCACTCGACATATAAGCTGACATGAAAGCTTCGAGTAACCTTTGTGTTTCCGTCACCCTTCATTGTCTTACTCTTTCATTAGCCTACACGGCCCCACGCTCGTTCAGAACAGTGCTATGCCCGCCCAACTACGCCTCGTCACCGCGCTCATCCTTTTCCTCCATATTATCGTTGTATCAACTTCACCCGCTCCATTGTGGTCAGTTCAACGACCGCAGAAGCATGCAAAATGGATGTGGGCACGACAAGTACAACAAACGACTCCATCGCAGGCTCAGGATGCCTCAAGGTCCAGAAATCCCCCGCAGGATATGGATCCCACCCCTTCTCACCTTCCTCCTGTTAGCGAAGTATTCAAGATGGTGGCTGACGCCGAGTCTCCTCAGATTGTCAAGCCGGCACCAGATCACGTTGCCGTCCCCTCGAGCCCTACTCTTCCAGCCGTTCTGAAGGTCGATGCTGCGCTGGCTCCGACCTCCACTGTTTTGCAGCTTGCGTCTCTAGTCTCCCCCAGTGCGTCTGGTCTCGCTATCGCTTCAACGACTGCGGCGCCTAAGGCTCATATTCCTGAGCGATCAGCTGCAGTCACTGGAATTCCTGCTCCTACTGGGTCGAATTTTTTGCCTGAGGGTTCGCGGACCCATCCCGGTGATCCCACTGATGTGACCAACCCCAAAGCATCTGGTACTATCTCGAGTGGGGGCCACACGAAATCAGGGAACATGTTGGACGCCGCGAAGCCCCCGTCCACCGATGTCAATCCACACGGAACTGCTAGCAGACTCCTCATGATTTGTGCAGTGATGGCGAGCTTGATAGCATTGATGTTTCTGGTGTATTTCATCTTGAACTACCGGTTATTTGCCTTTTGCAGAAGAAAGAAGGAGGAGGAGGAGGCAGATTCCTGGACAAAGATTGCTTCGCCGCCACCTCCTGGGACTTATCAGGGCGCAGAGAAAGAGATTGTGTACCAACCTCCTTTGTTACAGCGCTCGGCGTCATCAGTATATTCAAGTCACAGCATCGAAGGACCTGCGTCTGCTTCGAATACTCGCCTCAATTCTACCTTTCTGAATGAGGTTATCGACATCAACGCGAATTATCCGAGAAGCAAATTCTCCCTCTGTTCGTCAGAATATCCCCCTTCCATTCGCTCTGAGTCCTCCACCTGCTCCGTTTTAGCTCCTGTACCCAGAGAACACGTTGAATCATCAGCCCTTGCACCAGAATACGAGTTTTATTACCAACCATATCAGCCTTTAGAAGATAACCGTCATTCGAGAACCCACAGCGAGCCGATCGTCAAGCCTGACGCCACCGATCGAGCTTCACAACTTTTGGTACGTGCGATTCAGCATAGAAGGAGTAGGTCAATCTCGGGCCTTACGTACACGGTCAAGGAAGAACAACGGGAATCAGGATCATCAGGAGATTGGACCGGGAGCCCACAGAGTCCGAGTGTGTGGCCTTCCGCATTATGACATTTGTAGTATCTACCATATTAAAATCATGATTTACGCCCTGTAAACTTTACCTTCGGTACATAAGTATTCAGACATATCGTCTCATTCAACCAGACATGGGATGCGTATGAAGGCGTATTAAAGACGGATTTTCATCTTTAGTCACGATCAATTTGAGTTTTCATGTTTTTGGACATGATGACAGAGACTTAGTACAAATACGACGTAGCAGCACTGGAATTGTAAACCGAGTCGCATATCCTCGCACTGTATTGCGTGTCAACGATCCTTCACACTATCAAAGTGATCACCTGTGTAACCGACTACATCGAGATCGTGGGCACGAGTTTTTTGAAAGAAGGTTTAGAACGTATCATGGGTCCACTTCCTTGAGACATTTCCACGGTATCCTTAGAACGCAACGTCCGCACATTATTGAGTCTCACAATGTCTTCCAAAATGTTCGTTTCCAGAACTCTTTCCAATCACAAGAATACCTTCTGCAGAATTGTCGGATACACGAGGTTGAGAACCCAGTCGACACAGCCCGCACACCGTTGAGACAAGAATGTATGGGATATTCCGAGTGTGCTGACGTCAGAAAACTCGCAGCACTTGACGAATCTCAACAGTCCTGTCTTGAGGACGTAAATACAATGGCAACCGGCGACGGAACGTTGCTTAACGGGGCGAATCGCTACCAAATGGTGACGTTCCTTGTGTCAGATGAAACTCTCCTGAATGCCAGCCGTCTTCTTGTATGGAAGGGCAGATAAGGACCTCTTTTAGCTGTGAATCTGAAGAAACCGACGAGGATTTTGTTATAAACACAGTGTCCCTGAGGTCAAAAGGAATCCTGGATATCGAAATACAGGTTGCCTTGTGAGTGAAGCCTTTCAGTCTTATTTTTGTATTTCGCAGCGGTCAGATAGCTTGATATCTCACCCTGTCTCACCAGAGTGACTGAGAAAATAAGGAGGGAGAATGGTCAGATTCTTAACAGACAAAAATAGTTAAAGATTGCGGAGATAGCTTTGCCCATGCCGCGAGCCGGGGTATCGACGTGTACGTCGCGGATCGCAAAAGGCAGGGTGGACAGAGGCCTTGTAAATCCCGGAAAGCTAGGGTTGCAGATGGAGTCTTCTATTTGTGATTTCAACCTCAACGAGAATCATGACAGGTGAATCACTGACGGCATCGGCTGTCATCAAGAACAGAATCACTTACAATCGTAGGCACTCTTGGGTCGGATTGTGAAAGAATAGTCATGCTTCCGGGTCACCTGAAGTGTTCAATCTACGTGGAAAGAAACCTTCGGATTCAACATTGATTGACGGAAATAGGTTAGACTGCATTGTGGGATCGTGACATTTGAGAACGGGAAAACTACTTCGTCCTATACAGTTTGTTGCCGATGTGACATCCGATGTCCTGTTGACACAGAGAGAAAGGCGGGAATTCATCATATATCGAGCTCGGAGAGAATAAGGGTCTGGACAACTAATACTCGACTATCCAAGGGACCTCACGAGTAAGTGTCAGTCAGAAGCGAAGGAGTGAAAACTAACTTTCGAGACTGAATATGCATTTGTAGAGCGCAAACACGGAGAAAGTGTATTGAAAGGGTATTTTGATATTTCGAACGAGGATATAACAGTGTCCCCATCGAGTTGACTCTATAAGGATTGTAATATGAATAAGTTAATAGTAATCGACAGCGATAAAGCATAACAAAAGCAACGTGAGAGGTATAAGTACAAATGGAAAGATGGTGTGGATCAGGATTCACAATCATTGTGTGAGAAAAGTACACACAGAATAAAAACGCAACCCGTCATCTGAGGGTTTCGTCTAGTCTTGCGAGATCCTCTTTGGCAGCTAGAAGCACTTCCTGGAGAGATTGTAAAAATGATGATCTCTAACACGTGTTTACACTCACTGTTACAAACGACTGTCTCGCTTCATCCTTGATTTCTCTCCATCTCTTTTCGTAGGTCCTCAAGAGTTCGTCGTATTCATCCCTCTGCCTCCGGTCCCCTCTCATAGCTGTCCGTATCACAGCCCGTAATACGCATATCCCTGCGACCCATTCAACTTCGTCGGACTCCCAGACCGCATCCCGCGCTACCATTTCAGAGAAAGCACGACCCATGGCATAGGCGTATCCACTGTTATCAGCGTCCCCTGCGTGTCCCATACCAAGCATGCCAAGCTCGAGTGCAGCAGCGTGGATATTCGCCCATTGGATATGATCCTTGCGACGTTGACGGTCACTCGCTATCCGTTGCATCTCGTCGGACATTGAAGTCGACGGGGGCACGGAAGACAGTACTGGCGATCTCCGTTCTTGCTTATTCGTTGCATTCGGTACCCACGTGGAAAATTTCCGGACTTGCATTTGGATGGCTCGCGGGCCCGCCAATGGTCCAGAAACACCGGCGTGGACTACTGATGGTGGAAAATATGTTGAAGACTCAAAGTATCGCCTAAGGTAGGCGATCGCTTCTCTGTTTTCATTGAAGTGGCCAGATGTTGTCTCGGTAGAGAGCGCTTCGAAAAGTGCTTCGACAACGGAGGTCAATGGCGTTGGTGATGGATCATTAATCACGAATGCCTCGATCATGCTTGCAAGACTAGTGGCCTCGCGGTTTCGAAGGAAGGCATCACGGATTGTCGATTTAATTATGGGTGGCTTCAGGTGAGGTGAGGTGACCGGCGGCAATGGCTGTGGAATAGATGCCGCGGGATGAAGCGCTGCATACTGTACCGGAGACACAACGGCAGGACGAGTGGAGTTTGTGGGATTAGAACTACTTTCTGCATGGGTATATGGTATAATAGTCGTTGTCACCGGATTCCAAGGTATGTCATTCGGATTCCCTGGGGCTGTGAGATAGGCAATAAGACAATAGTCATGATTGCAAAAGATTTATGAACCTTGCCTTTTTCTGTTACCTTCTTGGTACCAGACCTCGGTCTGCCTTCAGTCTTGCGTCGATTTCTGCCAACTGTATTCTTGAACCAGTTGTAAATTTGCTAAAACATAAATATCAGAGTTAACGTGGATAACCTTGCACGGCAAGAAGGATTTGCAAACCTCGCGAAACTTATTATCCGCTTCAGGAACGCCCATGAACTCAGCCGGCAGTCCAAATTGTGTGATAAAATCCGAGGCCCGCTCCAGAGCGTATTTCTTTGCATCTCCTCTGATTGAACCCTGAGATCTTCGTTCAAATTCTGCGAGATTGCTGCGGAGGAAAGATCGTCAGGGAGGCAGCTCCGAGGACCTAAATTCATTCTACCTCTTAAGAAACGTCAGCTGTTGGGGAGTGTAGGCTTTCGGAAGCCTAGGTTTGTGTACCCTAGGATCGCTGGCCATCGTACAAGGCGGGCACCCTGGTCTTGAGGATTTTAGATATTGATCGGAAGATGCCGAGATACCTCATATTTGGATTTCTTTTCGTAGGGGGATTCCACTTTATGTAAAAACTTGGCATGCGAATATAAAATCCGTACTAAATCTACGGCGATGGATATTAAGGTACAAGGTATATAGGTCCTCTAACAATGTCCACATCTCAATTGGTAGGTTTTCGACAGACAGCAAGGTACATAGGTGTGAAGAGCTGTCAAAAGATCGGTGAGAAGGATGATAAGGACCATAAAGAACTCGAAGAAACCTTGGTCTGACCGCCCTTCACGAGAGCGTCACCAGCGACCTTCAACGATTCACCGACAGAATGTGTTCCTTTGGGAACAAACCCGAGCCATTCGAGCACGCGGATTGCATTGTGAGTGACAAGTTTGCCGCTCCAGCTCATCCGCCAGACAGTGAAGTAATCCCAGAAGGTCTGCGCTTTCGAGATATCACCCTCCAATGGGTAGTACCACGGGATAGGGTCGGGCCGGGTAGCTAAGTCCTCTTCATGTTCGACTGTGAAACCGACAGTCTTGAGAGCTTCGCGAGCCAAGCGAAGAGGGCGCATTTCAGGAATACCATTACCAAGCTCGATCTCGTGAGCAAGGCGTTTGTGCTCTGGGTTAGAAGGATCCCATGTATCAGTCATACACCACTCGTACACGCCAAACTGTGCTAAATATAAACGCATGAAGCAAGGACGTAAGGTTCATTACTTACAACTCCTCCAGGCTTCAAAATCTTAAATATTTGGCTGTAAACACCCTCCCAAGAAGGAGCATGGCATGTGGCCTCAATGGCATATACTAGAAAAGGAAGGTCAGTAGATACACGAAACGACCATCGCCATGCGCTTACCTGCGTCGAAGGAGTTCTCCCCAAACTGTTCAACAAGTTTCATAAAATCACCCTTAACAAAGGTGACCTGTTTCTCAAGGCCAGCTTTAGCAGTGAATTTCCTCGCTCGTTGGATCTGGAAGTCGTTATTATTCAAGCCGATAATATTGGCATCGGAAAACTGGGCAATTTGGCGAGCGGGTCCACCAACACCGCAGCCGACATCGAGGACGCGCATTCCTGAACGGAGGCCCATTTGGGCTGCAAGGTAGTGCTCGTGACGCGCGAGAGAGGCGAGGAACGCCTCTCCCTTGGAGAAACGCGAGAAATGGAAGGACTGGGCCCAGCCGTACTCGTACAACTCCGTCGCACCGTCATAATAGCCTAAGATATAAGGGAGTTGTTAGAAATATGTGAAAACCTTGAATAGATAACCGACCGTTTACGACTTCAGTGTAACTGTCAAGACGCTTCTCCGTTGCACCCTCATCTTCCCTTCTCAAGTCCTCCTTCCAGAATCCGTTGTAATTCTCAATACGGTTGCCCACACGACCATCGGCAGTAGAAGTAGTCATTTTTCTACAAACAGGAAGAGGTTAGAAATTGTGGTCCCAAAGTAATAGAAAGTTTAAGTTGTGAATGACACCACCGTGTACGATCATAGCAACACACAACAAAATACGTGCCTAACAAGGCGCAGAGTGAAAGATATCACTTACATGATTTAGTAGAGAGCGGGAGGGGGAGAAGGAAAGGAATGAACCAGTGGGAATGCAACTGGCAGATATGGACCGACTTTTTAGGAGACTCCAGAAGTCAGGTCACTCCAAGTTTTTTTTGTACAAGGCACGTGATGTTGCAAATCCGAGATTCAATGGCCAGTGGATTTCATCGTACGACATCGTGCCTAGTTCCATTCAAAGCGACATCCGACATTCATGACTTCCTTCTTTATATATGGTGTTGTGGGTGTCATATACATATTTCAACATTTCAAGTGGATCCGGTTTCCTTTCATTGAAAGCGACGTACTGGTGAGCAAAATATGCTATTGCTCAAAAAAGTGAACACGAAAACAGTAATAGTACAGAGAGGGAAGCATATAGAACCGGCTAGTAGAACCATGGGAAATAGTATTACAGGTCGTAAACAACCCGTCCTCCTACCCAAGGATACGGATAATTATGTTGATAAAAATTCCGCACCGTCCTGCGACTGGCTATTCGAGGAATGGTAGCGTAAGAAGCTCCCAGCTGTTCAAATAGGGTCTGATTAGAATCGTTCGAAGTAGGGGACGATAAAGACATACCACGACACGGTGTTTGGTATCGAAGAAATCGGTAGAGTATCTGTTGTACGGTCAGCAAATACAACTGATGAGCATAATGTCCTTACCCAGTGAACAAGTTCGTTGGCGAAAGACCTTCATGGGTTTCAAATAGGGTTGAAGTCCACTCCCACACACCCCCATTTGAGCCCCTGCCATCATTATATTCCAGGCCAGTCGTTGCACTGGTATCCATGCAATTAGCGACGTAATTAAAGGAAGAGGTGAAACTCACGGGACAGGGTGCCAATTTCTGAAACCCGTGTTGGACCCGCCTTCGTGCCCTACCTCGTATGTGTCAAGGAACAGCCGGAGTTCAGCTTCCGTCGGAAGACGACCACCTTTCGATTGGGCATATGCCAGGAGGTCATCGTACGAAGTGAGTACAGGCCAGTGCTGGGCAATCTCCATTGACACTGGTCCATACATTGTTCTGACCTACCAATTACTCGCGGTTATTATAAAGAAAACATAGAAGTCCAAGAGGACTAACCTTTAACTCGCAGTTGTCGTACACCCAACTGGCAGGGATAGCCGAGAAATCTGCACCTCTCTTCCTCCAAAACGCCTCGAACTCGCCATTGGTGACAGGACGCCATTCAGCACGGAACGGCGCCACCTCAAACTTCCTCTCAGGACTCTCGTTGTCCCAACCAAATACATGGTTGTCCACGTCCTCTGCAACGCCGGGCAACAAATCGTCCCCCTCTGAGTCCTGATGGCCAATCAGAACGGTGGCAGGACCGAGGACAACGGTGGAGGTGGACGGCACAGGGGCTACATCCCATTGTTGGGCGAGATTCTCCCAGGCAGGCGCGGTAAATCCCGGAGGTGGAAGCGTTCCAGTGCCTGCGCGTTGGATGAGCATATATAACAATGTCTACAATACGAGGTGGTTAGGCGAAAAAGACGTAGAAGACGAATGAAGTAGATTGTACCTCGATGTGGAATCCTTCGTGCTCGATGGTCATAACAAGTGTCCTCGCGATGTTCCGTGTGAGACGTCGTTTGCCAGTTTGAAGATCATTGTATAAACCAATGAGCCTGGAGCGAACTCTGTCGCGGAAACCGATGATGGTTTCAAGGATGGGCCAATCTTCATCCTTCTCTGGAACTTCAGAATGGCTCTGATGGATCCTACATAAGCGTTACTTCTATTCCCTGGCACGTAAAACTTACGTGGCAATGATCTGGATCGTCGACGTGAGGATCGATGCCTCGCTGTTAAGATGGGGTGTGAGAAAGGCAAAGATAGGTAGAGGGTAGGACGAACATACCTCAAAGATGTTCCAGAAGTGCTGGGGCTCACTCGCACCTCCACCAATGGCCTTGGATAAAAGTATATCGAGGAATCTACGCAACACGAAGGTGTATATGAGGTGGACTATGACAACAACATCACCCACGTTGGTATGTGTCCAATATAGAACAAACACTTGTGGCGAAGGTCGATCGGCTTCTGGTGAAGCATCTCTCGAGGGATCATCTGAAGAGTGATCAGGTCCCAGGTAGCCCAGACGTTTTTCCACTCTTCGAGGGTAGGGACATTTCCGCTTGAAGTCGTAGAGGAGGAAGTAAAACTAGGGGTCGTCGAGAGAGGGATGTAGTTGAAGGGGGGTCGTTCGAGCGTGAAGATGATATAGCCACCAACTAACGGTGTGCAAGTGACAACCCGAAAGCCCGCAAGCGAGAAGGTTGTAAGGCACCGGGCAACATTGGGCAAGGTTGTCGTGGGCTCGAGAGTAGAGTCAATTCGGGAGCGTCGAATTGGGTATCAGAAGAGGCTTACTGTTGACAGGTCTACGTCCTCTTGCTTCAGATAAAATTGGTTGGCGTCAGAGACGGACAAATTGACTGTTCTGCCTTTAACGGTGATATTCGTCTGTTTCCACTTCTTAAATGGCATGTCTTGTAAACTCGCACAATTCGGGACACAGAGTCCCAAATAGTTGTCTTGGGAGTAGGTGCTAAAGGCGAGAGTTACGAGATCCGGTTCAACCGCGGTCGACTGCACAAATACACAAATCGCAAAAGCCTGTGAGGCATTGGCCCCAGTTGACTTGCGAGAAGACAGTGAAGAGAGGATAGATGACGGAGTGCTTGCTCCAGAGTTTGTACGGTCAAAGACCGAATCAAGAGAGGAGGACGAAGAAGAAGGTGAGAGCATGGCACAAGCTGTAGGGGGACGGACAATTTGAGGCTTGAACGATGGCTCAAGGAGGAATAGGACAAAATAGTGCAAAAACGGGCATTTTATAGGAGAATTGTAACTAACAAACAACACGTACAAAGCATCATATCCCTTCAGGCTCGTCCTCGGAAAAGATTGGAATTGGTCCAGCCTATCGCACGAATGGTGCCACGCGGAACGTCAAAATGACAACAAATATGGATTTTTTCTTCAAATCGTGTTTGATCTTGACGTGAGGAAGGATTGGCGCTTCCTCTCCAAAGCATAGTCACCCCAAAAGCCTCTGTGACTTCACGTATCAGAACCATGGAAGGCAATGAATGAGCCTGTAAGATAAACGCGTCCTTCTTGAGTTTGCTTGCGGCAACACGGCGTCCCTCATCTCATACAAGCGCGATAAGCCCCGCCCGAGATTCCATACAATCATTACGATCGGAAGTCTTCGGAACACACGTGACAGTAAGGGAGATAGGAGACCCCACTTGCGGTGATGAGAGAAGAGAGTACTGAGAATGAACAAGAAATTCTGCAGAAATAAAAAGCTTATAACTTCGATGAAAAGATCACGATGTTCACCAAGAGCTGATGACAACTTCAATAGCTGATCCGCAGGCAGGTTATAGGTTATATCGGTGCGGAATTTGAGCAGTTCAAAGGCGACCGAAGTAATCAAAGCGCAGACATTGTAAGGAAGGAGAGAAACTGCACCATTTCACGAATCCACGCTATATCTACTCTGCTTCAAACTCAGACGATGTCGTGCTCGACGCGCTCGATTGCGTGCTCAGTGTCACGTACGTAATCGAGTGACGCGCATTCGGCATTTGCCGGATATGACTTCCAAGAAATCCGAGGACAACTATGCATTGCTCGTCCGATTTCTGAGAAAAGAAATTACTTTGTTGTCAAGCATATTGTGAGCCGCTCCGCATACTCTGGTATCACTTCCGTGGTTTTCTGGACTAAATCATCAACTTGAGCATGACTCGTATGCACTGAAAGGCATTTCCGGTAGTTCGACCTCTTGTACCTGTTTCTGTCTTTGAGGGATGCTCGAAACACGGCCTCTCTAAATGATCATCTGAGTTTCTGCTTGTAGCTTTGTTTGCGGGATAGCGGGACGCCGAAAGTTCGAAAAATGCAGTGGCCCAAAAATAGTATGTTTTCCCTCCGGCTTGTAGCCGGATTTTGTTGGCGCAGAGTTAGCACTCACCTTCAGCCTGTCAAGGAAAGCTCAAGCGCTCATGCTTGACTCGGCCCGGATTTCTGGCGCACCACAAGCATATGCGTCATCGAAGCTGGTTCCTGATAGCCAAATCGGAGAGTGTCTTCGATGAAAAACACACACGTTTCGGAATCTTCCTCCGATGGCTTCTGACGGGATGGCTCTGCTGATCATGGACACTACAACCCCAGTGACTAGGGGTGAGGCGTTGCAATGGAGTTGTACGGCCTCATATCGTTGCTTCATCGGTACGTCTAAGTCTCCGAATGTTCCATGTGTTCAGCGAAGCCAAAAAAAATTGTTGCCAAGGGCATCTGAGTCGTTTCCTACGAAAAAGTCCTACAATGTTCTCAAATGCCTTTGCGAGCCCTATTTCAAACAATAGACTCCGTCGGCAAAAATGACAGAGCGTGGCGCATGGAGGTCTCGTGCTATTGCTACGTTGGCACTACAAGTATCCGATACTTATCAACTTGGAGACAGTCGGGAATTTTACTGTTAGATTTTGTCCTGATTGAGCGATTTTTTCACATCTGAAAGTCTTTTTTTCCGACGTGTTTGAACATACAACGGATAAATCAAAGGACTGCGTTCTAAAAGGAGACTGGTCACAATATGCTGCAGCAGGCAAAGGCGAATTAGCGGGGTACAAGTCGTGACAACATGTTTTCCTTCGGAGATCTCTTTGTCGACTTCGGAGACACTTCGTATACTCAGGGGCTACACACAACTGCAAGGAAGCAACAAATTGCCAATGATGTCTTTTCAGGTCCAAACCTGTTTTTGCGTGTCCTACTCCATGCTTTGTACAATCTAGCGGAGAGAGTTATCTAGAGTTATCTCCTTGCTTCTTTGCTATACCCGACAACCAAGCCGCCCAATGATTTTGATTGGTAGACGTTCGCTACGTAATCGGCCAAAGTCGCTATATCAGCCGCTTCACTTAAGTCCGTCCTTTGAAACTGACCTTGTGAGTCGAGGAAGCCTTCGATATCGTACGAACTTTTAATTCCTCGGTGGCGTACCTTGTTTCCATATGACACTCGCGTGTGCATGAAAAGCGGACTCGTGATTGAAGCATGCTTAATTTGTCTCACCTGACAACGTATCGATATGCATTCACGTACGAATCGACTTCCACCGCATTTTCCGACTTGCTCAGCGCGATCCAACGTTTATCCGGCTTTCTTACAAATCTCACGCGTTTGTGTCCTATTTTTAAAAACAACAACTTGAAAGCTTCTTTTGCCGAGGGTTGCTGATGGAGAAGATACAACTTACTAATTTGGAGCGTGTCGATCGGACGTGCCCTGAATGTGCCTTGGATATACTGAACCATGTGAAGGATATGAAGGAGTCGGCCGACTTTTGCTACATTTCCTGTTGTCGTAAAGTTGCTTGTACTCAACCCATTGAATGGACTGATTAGGGACGATCGGACGATTGTACATATGCATCACGTACTTTGGACCTGAACAACTTTTCTAAGCTTTTCATGAATTGGGTCACTCGGGTTAACACATCGAAGGACAGGTATACGTGACCTACCAATACGTTCAAGCGAAGGATTTTTTGGACCACTGATTCCTTCAATCCGAAGTTTTTGTTCTGACAGAAAGTTCCGCATTTTGGGTCCGAGAGCGGAGTCCCGCAATCATTCATCAATATTCATCGATCGTGAACAACATCCCAGTGAATAAGTCAATACCTTGACTTTTGTGTCGCTTGCCCTGCATAACTCGCTCCTTGCGCCTCATATGCTCACTGCAAACTCACTGCGCGCGAGGGGTTGATGTTTTCGTGCGGAGGCCGGGCCGCAAGAGTGGGTGGGACCCCTCGTGACAAAATCGAAAACGCCCCTATCCCATTTGCTCAGCATGGTGTATGGACCCATAACCCTTGAAACACACGTACACAATGTGAGAAGGTACACAAACGAAGTTATGTTACTGTATGGATCTCCATTTTGTTGGTCGACATCTTTATCTATAGTTAGATCTCATAACATGAACAGAAACGGCACCTGAGAATTCCGGAATCAACTTGTCCACGTTGATGACCTGAGCTTTATATCCGTGCTGCCCTTCGCTAACTGTCACCCTTGATGGTAGGAAGTATGGTCGATACGGTCACAAGGCCAATTCTGGACCTCGTCTTTGGAGTGAAGGGTCCAGTGATTAGAGGCGAATACATTTTGGTGAGTTGTGACGCGATATCTCGATTCTGGGATAAATAGGCGCTCTGTCGAGTCGAGAAGTTTGAACCGAGCTCTTTCGTTCCTCTTCTCAACCTACCTGTCTTCGCAAGACGTGTCGTACGCCCACTCGAGTCTCTACCATGTCTGGCGATAAGCAGGATTATAAACTGACGACCGATGATGAAAAGCTAGAAACTGTATCTGAGGAGATACCACAAGTCGAACTTGAACGGTTGTTGGAGGAGAAAAAGCTCGTTCAGAAACTCGACCGCCGGATCCTGCCCATCGCCTGCCTGCTCTATCTATTTGCTTGTTGGTCTGCTCTCTAGTAGTCGTACTCTTCTACTAATGCTCTCTTCTCCTATTCTCCTATCCTCCTTTTCAGATCTTGATCGCTCTAACCTCGGTAATGCTCGACTTCAAGGTCTGGACACAGACATCCTTGGAGGAGATCCAACGGGAGTATTGTTTGACTGGATTAACTCCATATTCTTCTTTTCCTACGTGAGCTCACCGCATCCAATTGTTCGCGGGCTCTTTTAACCTCGTGACAGATTCTAATTCAAGTTCCGGCCACCGTCGTGTCCAAACTCTTCCCGCCCAGAGCATGGATGGCCTCATCTGCTGTTGGATGGGGCATTTCCTCAACTCTCATGGTATGTATCAACATATCAAGGTCAATTCCCTCTCAATAACTTGTCAATATGTCAGTCTACTGCCTTTGCTTTTGGTCCAATGATGACGGCTAGGTTTTTTTTGGGTATCTTCGAGGCTGGGTTTGGACCCGCGATCCCTCTTTATTTCTGTGGGTTCCTTGTTTCAGTACCTATTTCATGGCCGTAATTACTGTCAATGATAGCCCTATTTTATACGAAACAAGAAATGGGACTGCGGGTAAGCGCTTTCGAGTTGAGGGTCCCTTTGTCTGTGTGCTAATGTCGAAAAACAGATGGCATATTGGTTTGGTTTTGCAGCAGTAGCGGGCGCTTTTGGTGGTCTACTTGCGTTCGGTGTTGGGCACATCCATGCTACCATTGGGAACTGGAGAATTTTGTTTATCATTGAAGTAAGTATACTGAATTAGTATTTCTTTTTTTTTTTGTTCGACGTAATTTTATGCAGGGAGTACCTACAATTTTCCTAGGCGTGTTGACGCTTTTCCTCCTCCCAAATCGCCCCGAGTCCACCACATACCTCACGGAAAGGGAACGTCAGATTGCCGTGGAGAGGATGAACAGGGCGACCAGCGGAGATACGGGAGCAATGATCAATCGAGGTGTGTTCATTTCTATTTACGTTTTAAGTTAATTGTTGTGACTCATCGGACACAGCACATGTTGCCCTCGCTCTCAAGGATTGGAGGGTACGTCTTTACTCCAGCGTCGTAATCTTGACTTGACCAAGTGTTTCTTCTCGCCAGATATATACCGCCGGTGTCATCTACTTTGGATTGAACTGCGCTCTGGCTTCGATCTCCGCATTCCTGCCCACCATCCTGAAGACCCTTGGGTACAGTGAGTTTCCACGCATAGATACAGTCGACGCCAATCAGCTGACACTCTTATGAGATAACGCGCATGCCCAACTATTCACAGTTCCACCATACGCTGTCGCCGCTGTCGTGCTTATCATTTTCTGCTATTCCTCCGATAGATTACAAAGTCGTGGTCTTTTCATGACAGCATCCTGCTGTATTGGCGGAATCGGTTACCTGTATGCTGTCTTTCCTCATCTCACGTCGTTCGAATGACAGATTCATTATAGTCTGTTATTGACCGTTCACGAGAACATTCGCGTTCGTTACTTTGCAACTTTTTGCATCACCAGTGGAACATATACGACGATTGGTCTAATCATTGCCTGGTGTGAGTTCCATGGTTCTCAAACTCTCTTTGTGTCGTTCAACAGGCTCCGAAGTCGCTCATAATCTCGGCTCGGAGACGAAGAAGGCCACAGGGATACCCATGTTCATGGCTATCGGCCAATGCGGAAGTGTACTCGGGTCTCACATATACCCGAAAACCGAGAGCCCGACCTACACGTAAGTTGCGCGACGTGAACCCTTGTATACATACTCACTAAAAGCTCGGGACTATAGTAAGGGATTCGCGAGTCGGTGTCAAATTTTCCTTGACAGATGGTAGCTTTATCTGACGCTTGATACCTACAGTTGGTTGTGCGCTCGAGTTCCTCGCTGCCATTCTCTGCTTGCTACTCAGTGTAAGAACAGGAAATTGATGCTCCTCGCTTCCGCCTCTCAATCCCATGGTATACAGATCTCTTATCGCATGGAAAATACTCGTAGGAACAGGATCTACGGAAAACCCGACAAGAATGCTCGTGTTGACACAGGCGAATTAGCTGACGAGGTAAGTGCACCAATACCCCTTATAGTACCCTTGATAAACTCTATTGAAGGCTCCGGATTTCCGTTATGTTCCATGACTAAATACTACGTAGCAAACCCTGGAATGGAGTTATGTATATCTGTTATGAAATTTATGTCTTTTTTCACGGCAAAGATCTAAAAAGAAGACAAATGGAGGTCATCGTTATGCCACACAACCTGTTGAGTTTTCATATCAAGTAGTCTAAAAAGTCAAGATGGGGATGGTGAACAAAAGATCCTGTACGATACCTTTAACTTTTGAGTAAACAGGCCCCAGATTTTCATCATGTTCCACTCCACAAACCCTACGTAACATATCTCTGAAACGCTCGTTTTTTTCAGAATCAGAGTTATCTGAGATCATCGTTATGCCGTACAACCTGTTAAGTTTTCATATCAAATATAGTCTAAAAAGTCAAGATGGGTGAACAAAAGATCCTGTACGATACCTTTAACTTTTGAGTAAACAGGCCCCAGATTTTCATCATGTTCCACTCCACAAACCCTACAAGATCCTGTACGATACCTTTAACTTTTGAGTAAACAGGCCCCAGATTTTCATCATGTTCCACTCCACAAACCCTACATAACATATCCCTGAAACGATCTTTCCCCCATCTGAGTTATGTACATCTATCACGAAAATTCACTTCACGGCACGGATCCGTTAACCCATCATCTTATGTCATCGGGAGTTGTACACAACCTTCTGCATGAGCAAAATAACAATAATGCCAATAATGCTCCGGATATCCATCCTCTTCCACTCCTACACACTACGTAACAGATCTCTGAACACTCATTTTTCCCCATCAGAGTTATCACAAGTGCATCCATTACAAACTATTCTCCCCGCATGGCACGGCACAGATCCAACCCAAGATCATCTTCACGTCACCACGAGTTCCACACAATAACATCTTGTGCTTAACCTGAGTCTGTCGCGTAAGCAGGCACCGGCAGATATAAGTACATTTATAATGTTCTCACTCCAAAACACTACGTAACGTTCAGAATCAACACTCATTTTCCTTTCCCCATCAGAGTAAAGTACTTCCATTACGGAAAACCCGGGTCTCCAACGCAAGAGCATAGTATGTCAAGCAGTGAGTATCACACAACCTCCTGCTTAACCCTACTAAGTTTTCCAATCAACTCATCTGAGAAGCCCAGATGGGCTTTAACGAGTGATGACGGGGTGAGCGCGAGCCACTGGGTAAGCGAGATGTCCTGTACAATGCCTTTCGAAAAAAAAAACTGTGTAAGCGACTCCACGCCGTCGATGGCCAGGATGCAATCGACTTGCCTCCTCGGAAGATCTCAAGGAACTTGAGCGTCGTATTGCCTGTGTTCTCGATGTAATGGCCTATACAATCGACTTGCCTCCTCGGAAGATCTCAAGGAACTTGAGCGTCGTATTGCCTGTGTTCTCGATGTAATGGCCTATAGCATGTACCCATCAACATCAACATCATCATCATCAGCAGCAGCAGCAGCAAGGAGCAAGGCGACTTCAGTCGGCAAAACCATATCCGCTGTCTCAAAAAAAGACTAACCAAAAGTCGGCGGAACATACCCGACGTCACCTGCCTACAGACGGGGGGACACACAATACACTGGGTATTAGACCGCGGACGTGAGGGGTGAGGGGGGATAAACGGGTCACCTGGAAATCAAACGTATGGGCGTTGGATTCTGCGGCGAAAACTGTCACGCGTGCTTCACCAGAGCTATATAACCGCGACCGCGGGCGAAAGGCAAGAGAAAGGATGCGTGTCAGATAGGAGTTGTTAGAATTTTTCTTTTTTTTTGGCGTTTGGTGTATTTAGTGAGCTGCGACCTACATGTAGAATGTCCATTCCGGTTCCGTCGGATGCCACTATTAAGATGGGGGAAAAAAACACCCCCCGGGGTCAATCAACCACGCCCATGCGGTGATCTCGAAATCTTACATGAAGTTCTCTAGATCCACAAGCAAGTGAAAAAAAAAGAAACCACAACCCGGGTCTGAACGGAGTGGTGACGGTTACTTTGAGCCACGTACCTCATGCCCCCGACTTGAACGACAACCTCCACGGCGCTAATCCTATCCGCGACAGTAAACGACCTCGAGTCGACGAGCTTCACGCTTCCCCCGGGCGTCTCGGTAGGCTTTACCGCAGAGAGGGGGAAAACATACGGGTTCGGCGTATCGTTCGGAACAACCATGTCCGCGGTGGGATCTTCAGGAGGCGGAACAGCTACGAAGCCTCGAGGTCAGAAACGCGTTCCAAATGTTCCATTACATTCTGGAAGAAAAAGAACTCGTGGTCCTTTCTTTTTTAAAACGCACCTGGAAAGATGTACAGCTCCTTTTCAGGGATATGATCAAAGAGCGTTAAATCCGCTACTCCAAAGTTCTTTGCGAGGACGTTTTTAGGAACGTGTGTGAGCCAGTCGGTGAGGAGGAACGTGGAGTCTTCGGAGAAACTTCCAGAGTCGAAGATTAGGATAAACTCAGCCCCGTCGGTTTGGGTTGTGTTCTTCGCTTGGAGGGAGTGCGGAAATCCAGCGGGGAAGTACCAGAGGTCGCCTTCGTTCTAGGTCATGGATTTTTAACATTGACGTCAATCGCAGGCGCATCACTCACGACATCACCAACAAAGATTTGTCCCTCAGGAGTCATAGTACTGATCCTGACTTGACCCTTGACCGGAATGAACAAAGATGGAATATCACACGTTACAAGGTATATATATACCTTTAACACATAGGCCCACTACGTCACATAGCTTGTTTGTTAGTTTGATCGGTTTCTGGAATGAGGCAGCCATGCTTACCTCTGCAGTCTTATGCCAGTGCAGTTCACTGATAGAAACACATGAAGAGTTAGGCGATTACTATGTAAATTTAGGATGTTGCTTGCCGAATGGCACCTGCTTCCAAGCGCATATTCACGCCTATCGTCACGAGTGAGTCGCAGGTACACCTTGGAGAATCCGTTAAGAAGCATCCTACCAGCCAACTCAGTCGCAGCGGGCAAATCATCCACTTCAAAACAATACGCATTATACATCATACATCAACGCTACATAAGAATTATAACAAACAAGAAACACACCATCCTGCTGGCGCGCCCACCCACCATCACTAAGCCTATTATGACTCATCGCAAACGGCCACTTGAGGTTACTCACGCGCCCATGATCAGTCACAGGCGGAGCAAGAAGATCCGCATTCTGTCGTTCCAAATCAGGGTTCTGAGGACCGAGGATGGACGTTCCCAGGGATCCACGGACGGGCTCAAGCTCAGGGACGACGTCAACGCGCGACGACGCGCCTGCAGGCGCGGCGGATGTTGTCTGGACGAGGAAGCACCCGATCGCGATCGCGAGGAGTGGGGATAGGAACTTGAGTCTGGACGAATACGACATGAAGGAAGTCGAGACGGGTGTCTGTTGGTTTGCCTTTACTTTTAAACATGTGTGGGTTTTTTAATGTGAGCGGTGAGGTAAGGATTTAGAGATTGTATGACGTGTAGACCGGCGAGTATGAATTATCGAAGCAGACGGGAAAAGGGCCAGGAGAAGTGGTATCGTAGCCCCTGGAGTTAAAGGGTTTTGTAGAGGGGCTCTTCTACCTTTAGGGACAGAAGTTCTTGTCGAAGCTATCTATGCTCCTGACGTAGATTACTCCGAGGTGGCTTGGGTACGGCGGACGATGCGCCGTGCTATCACATGAGAATCCTGATCGTGGGTCGGGCGAGGCACCGCCGACGATGAGCCTAGAGGCTGGGTTAATGACCGGCGCTTGGTAGGAACCCAAGAGCGCGTTTGTCTTCAGGGCGGGCTCTGTATTTGTCGCGATCACGTGCGTTTTTTCAGAAGACAGGGGGGTGCAATCGTACATATTTTACGTGTTCGATGTTCTTAGGCCCTGTTCTGCAACCCAAGTCCGTAGGATTGACTAATGTGATTCTTTTCATGCTTTCTGGTGAAATCGACAAGGAAAAAAAAAAAGAATTAATTCATCTTCCTTCCAACTCGACGTTTTTTTGAAATTGCTCAAAAACTTCAAACATCGTCATTTTATAATAATTATTCTCGGTGTACATGTGGTGGATGATGTTCACTCTCATGCTCATGCTCTTGTCTCTGCAGAGCAGATGTCTGCATTCCACAACTGTAAAGGGTTATTATATATGAGTATCACAGAACAGAATGTCCTGGCTGCATGCAAAATTAAATTTGTGTTACACACTCAGTAGAAAATACACGTTCGCCTGCCTCATCACGAATTTGCGAATTCAGCAAGAAAAATACTATTCTACAAATACTAGATTTCCAGGACGTGATGTGATGTGATGTGGATGTACTTCTCGTTCTGATAGTTATTTATCAATCGAAAGACAAACTCTAAATAAACTGAAACTGAAAGAATCATTCGGAACGTGAGGAGTGGGGATTACGAACTTGGACCGGCGAATACGAGCAGAGCCAGAGTCGGGTTCGAATTCAGGTTCAGGTCATCGAAGCAGGCAGGCAGGGTCTCTCTCGCCAGGAGAACACCCCGTATCGCATCGTTCGTAGCCCCTGGGATAAACATAAAGCGGTTCTTTCCCTAAAGCTTAAGGAGTCTCGTCCTAGTACCTCGCCTCAGGCACACAAGTTCTCGAAGCTATGGCTCCTGAGTACTCCGAGGTGGGTACGGCGGACGATGCGCCGTGTCCCTGTCCGTGTCGTATTGTGCTGTGCTGTGCCATCACATGAGCTCGGGATCGTGATCGTGATCGTGGGGTCTGACGAGGCACCACCGACGAGACGAGGCACCTCTGATTTGATGAGGAGGAGTCTACATATATGTAGAGGCTAGGCTGCGTTGATGATTAACGTAACGATTAACGATTAATGACCGGTGCTTGGTCGTGAGTCGTGAGTCGTGCCCGTGAGTCGTGAGTCGTACCGTGAGTCGTGAGTCGAAAGCGAAAGAAAGGAGGATCCGCGGCTTAACGTCCCTCGAAACCTTTCGAGTCGCGAGATCGTAAAGGAGGCGAGGCCTAAGCTTACATACTCAGTACCCAATACTCAGTGAGAATCCCATGCCAAGACCGCGTTTGTCGCGATTAGTATTGGTTTCCCTTCCGTCGCTCTGTGGTTTCGTTTTTTCTCTGTCGTCATGGGTTGGGGGGGCGTCGCGATCACGTGGTGATTTTAAATATTTATCCGAATGTGACAAAGTTCAACTTTGTCGATTTGATCTGAACCCACGACACGACACGACACACATAACTTGCAAACTTACTTATAAACTTACAAAAGCGAAAAGCGAAAAGCGAAAAGAAAAGAGAAAAAGAAAAGAGAAAAAGAAAAAGAAAAAGAAAAGAGAAAACCCAACCCCCTCCAACGCGACGCGACGAATGCCAACGACCGCCAACGAAATGCCACAAGAACAATCAGAAGACACACCAATAGTAGACTGCGACGTACTAGAAGCCGCAAAAGAGAACGTACAGCCACTAGGCAGGGGACGACGCGTGACGGCGCTGTCGACGATCTTGGCGACGCCGCATGTGCAGCGCGATGCGAAGCTCGTGCGGATGCGGATGCGGCTGCGTGCGGATGTCGAGCGTGCGTTGGAGTACGAGTCTGGTTCTGGTTCTGGTTTTCGCGATGGAGATGGAGATGGAAAGGGAGATGAAGATGGAGAGGGCGATGGAGATGCAGATGCAGATGAAGATGCAGATGGAGACGGCGATGGCGTTGACGCACACGCACGTGGTGCGCCCGACGCACTAGAAGCATACACGCGCCTCGTCTCATGGACGATCGAGAACTACCCCCAAGGCCCCAGCGTCGACTCTGGCCTGCTCGAGCTCCTCGAAGAAGCCACGCGCGTCCTCCTCCCCCTCCGCAGCCGCCGTCGTGGGGGAGCGTATACGTATAAAGGGGAAATGGGATACCTGAAGCTTTGGCTGCTTTATGCAGGCTTCGTCGAGCGCCCGACGATGGTTTATCGCTTTTTGGTGAAGAATGAGATTGGGACGGGCTTTGCGCTTTTGTATGAGGAGTGCGCGGCGGTGTTGGAGAGGGATGGGAGGTGAGTTTCTTGAGGGGGTGCACGATGAGATTGGGCTGACTTTTTTTTTGGAGACGGAAAGAAGCGGACGAGGCGTACGTGTTGGGAATCGCGCGGCGCGCAGAGCCGTTGGAGCATCTTGTAGCGCGGCATGTCGAGTTTCAGAAACGGATGATGGCGAATGTGGGTGTTGTTGGGCCTGCGCCATCGAGATCGACGACGACACGGCTCGTTTTGGCCCCGTCGGCGGCGGCGGCTTCGTCTTCATCGACTTCGGCGCGGGGCATCGTGGAGGGAGCCGTGCGTGGACCAAGCACAAGCACGAACGCAGCGCTGCGGATCTTTGTGGACCCTACAGGGACCGAGTCACGTGCGTCGATGACGACGACGGAGAACGCGTGGACGGATATCGGGACGCGTAAGACGCGGGTCAAGGAGAACGTGCAGGAGACGAAGAAGCTTGTTGGTACGACGGTCAGGAGGACTGGGACGAAACGGGTGACGTCTGGGTCTGCGTCCGCGGGGAGGATACCGGTGTTTAGAGACCCACCAGATGCGCTGCCTAGAGGGGATGAGGTGGTGTCTGCTGAGGAGGCCGAGGACCCGGTGTGCATGAAGAGGTTTGTGCCGTTTAGGGATGAGGTGCGTTTTGGTTTGTGTTTTTTTGGGGGGATAGGGGTTTAAGTGGTTTGTTTTAGGAGGTTGGGACGCCGGCGTTGGTGGGTGACAAGTCAGTGATGAGGCCGGGTGGTTCGGTTAGTGAGATGGAGGCTTTGAGGAAGGATCCGTTGAAGAATTATCGTGGAGATGGTTTGTTTTCGTAATCTACATACAAAAGGTACATACGGACCGGCTTGGGAACGACCGGGGGTGAAGACCGCGGTGACTGGAAGTGGGAGCCAGACCGACGATCCAAAGGTAGAATTGCAAGGCCGCGGAGGGGCCAAGAAGGGATCGATGCATTCGAGATTTGTAATATGCAAGCTGTACGGGTAAAGAACCAACTCCTAAGAGCCAAGCGACCGCGGAAGCCAGACGCCGGGTGTCAGAAGAGTACTTAAAGCAGGGCTGCGGATTGGCAAGCGACATTCACAACAATGTTCTGCAGCCGCGTTCAGATCATCCTCGCGCTTGTCTTGTTGCTGCAACTTGTGTCTGCGGCGCCAGTGTCGCATGCTGGACACCATTCTGTTGTGGACGCAGAGACCACGTGGGTTTTGTTTTGGTTTGGGAGAGACGTTGTGGCTGATGTGTGTTGCAGGTGGACGCACAATGTGATCCCGTGGCTCAAAAACGTTGCTGCGCCCAGACGGACACGGACACTTCGTCGGTGAGTGGAGCTGGCTGGGAGGATGTGCAGACACTGACAGTGGCCATAGACGACACCCATGACTGTGTATAGATATTATCATTATTTGATGTACATGTATATTAGCTAAGCTATTGGATTTTGCGATGGACGATGGACGAGGCCCGCACGGGCACCCGTATCTGCATGAGCCCCTGCTGTACATCTCCAATGTCCCAGCCCATGTCACCGACGAAGACCTCGCCCTGGCCTTTGTGTCGTGCGGCCCGTTCCGCCCGCACCTCGCCCGCGATCCCGCCAGCCCCGTCGTCGCCGGCACCATCGAGTTCCGCTTCCTCGACAAGGGTAAGTCACCGCCCCGCCCGCCCCGTGCTGCCCTTGACCCCTTGCAGCCGAAAAGGCCCTTGCCACGCTCCAGGCCCGCCCCGTCCCCGCCACCTCGCCGCCTGTCCCCCTCGTGCTCTCCCCGTACCCGCCCACGTCGCCCCCGACCCCGCTCCCGCCGCCCTCCGCCCTCCCCCGTCTCGTCAAGCATCTCCCCCCCGCATACTCGGATGCACAGCTCTACGACCTCTTCCGGCCCTTTGGCGCCCTCGCCTCGGCCCGCACCCACACCCATTTTGGCCCAGACACCGCCTCTGTCGAGTTCTGGAACGAAGACGACGCACGTGCCGCCGAGAACGCCATGCACTGCGCCGACGTCGATGGCCACAACATTGCAGTCCATGTCTACCACCCCCGTCCCCCCACCACCTCGCTCCCCGCAAACGCACCCCCGTTTGTCCCGTCCCCCCGCACCAGCCCTTACTCGCCCCTCCCCCCCGCCTTTGTCCATGGCCCAGGCCAGCAGGTCCAGCTCGCCCCGCTCCACGGCCCCGGTTCCTCCAGCCACAGCGGCCTCATCGATCCCTGCAATCTCTTTTGCAAGGCACGTTCTATCTTCGTCTCTTTTTTTCCTTTTCTTACAACGTATCCTAGAATCTCGACCCTTCAATCGATTCAAACCATCTCTTTAGCCATTTCCGCACCGTGAGTCTTTTGTCCTCCCTTTCCTCTTCCTCTCACTCCCTCCCAGTTTGGCCAGATCGTCAGGTATCCCTGTTTTCTCTCTTTCCACCCGCGCATGCTTATCATACGACAGTGCACGCGTCATGCGTAACGAAGCTGGAGACAGCCGTGGTTTTGGCTTTGTGTCGTTCCAGACTCCAACCCAAGGTCATCCTTGTCCTCTTTCCGTCGGTCTTCCTCTGACGTCCCCACCAGCGAGCAACGCCATGCACGCCATGAACGGCGTCCAGCTGGGATCAAAGCAGATCGTCGTCCGCTTGCACGAGCCAAAACAGCTCCGCCAGGAAAAACTCGCGCAGCGATTCGGCCACCCAAGGAGCGCAAGTGGCGCTACTAGTCCGGCAGCTAGCGACGCGGGAGACAGCTACGTCGCGTTTTCTAGCCCCCGCCGCCTCTCTGCGCCCTTGTCCCCCGACAGATCAGATAGAGAAAGATCAAGGCGCGGTTCGGCTAGCTATTATAATGCGAGTCGTTTCCTACTCTCCCCGTACAAAGAAAAAGCTAACGTCTACGTAGGCTGCGCTTTCGGGCACACTTAATATCCCGATGCGCTACGACGACCTCGCGGGGCTCTCGCCTGTCGTACGCAAGGAAGTCCTCACGGGCGAACTCGCGCGGAGAGTCAAGGATCTACAGAGCGTACCAGACGAAGACGTCTCGTCTGTCGTGGACGCGCTCGTCGCGCTTGCGCTTAGCGAGGTGGTGCAGTGTATCGAGGACCCGGGAAAGCTCCAGAACCAAGTAAACGCCCTCCGTGGCTCGTCGCACCCTGCGCCTGCCCTTGCGCCTGAGCCTGTGCCTGCACCGGTAGCAGCGGCGTCGGTCTCGGGGTCGGCGTTGGGGTCGGCGTCGGGGAAATCGAGCTCCAGCTCCCCCGCACCGTCCGCGACACAATCGCAGGACTCGCGGATCGACCCGAACGCTGCGACGGCGACGGCGAGCGCGCCCGAACACCCGTCGACGCCTGTGTCCGTGAGCCCGCCGCGGACGTCGTCCCCGCCTTTAGGCGTCTCTGCGTCCGCGTCCGCCCATTTGCATTCTCTCTTTGGCGGTGGCGCTGGCGCTGGCGGGGCGGGGTTAGGGTTCGGTGCAGGGTTCGGTGCAGGGTTGGGTGCAGGGTTGGGTGCGGGGGGAGTGGGGGGAATGGCGTCGGAGCGCGAGAGGATGTTGGGGGCGGTGTGTAAGCTTGAGCATAGGCGTCAGGGGGAGCTTGTTGAGTTGTTGATGAGTTTGCCGAAGAGGGAGAGGGCGATGTGTCTTTTTAATGCGGAGGTGTTGCGTGTGAAGTTGGCGGATGCGAAGGTTGTTTTGGAGAGTGAGGATGAGGCGGAGGCGGAGGCGGAGGGTGGGGGGCAGGGGGAGCGGGAGCGTGAGCGGGAACGTGGGGAAAATGAGGAGGGTGGGGAGGAGGGGGAGGGGGAGGGGGATGCGAGGTCTACGAGGTCTGCACCCACTCAGAGTCAGAGCCGTCAGAGCCGGAGCCAGAGCCAGAGTCAGAGCAAGAGGGCGCAGGTGCCGGCGACGCCGCAGATGAAAAAGGTGGCGTCGGTGGAGAGGAGAGCGGACGAGTCGCCCAAGACGCCGGAGTTGTCCTCGCGCGGGCCGTCGGCTGCGTCTTCGCCGTTGCCTGGGACGCCTGGTGTTGTTGGTTCGGGCGCGGGTGGGGGTGCGGGTGGAAGCACAGGTGCAGGTGCAGGTGCAGGCTCAGGTGCGAGCGGAGGTACTGGAAGTGGAGTAGGAGTAGGAGTAGCAGGAGGGCGGCACACGCTGACGACGCTGGCGAAGCTGCCTGCAAAGGAGATCGTGGAGCTCGCGCGGACGCAGCCGGGTCTTGTCCCCGAGCCTGATGAGGCGGTCGTGAACGCTACGGATAGGTTTGTGGATGGCCTAGAGGGCTTGCAGGTGCAGAGGCAGAAACAGTTGCTTGGGGATAAGTTGTATGTCGTTTCTTTTTCTTTTTTGGGTGTGGTGGGTTTTACGGTGGCTTATGCGGGTTTTTGTTTTTTGCGGGTAGGTTCAAGGTTGTCAAGTCGTTTGGGATCAAGGGAGCGGTGGGTGTTTTTTTTTTTGAGGGTTGTGTGGATGGCTGATTTGTGTTGTGTTTTGTGTTGGATAGCCGAAAGTGACGATTGCGTTGCTTGATCAGGAGGACTTGAGGGCGCTTGCGCATTTGATGAATAGTTATCCTGCGTTGTTGAGGGAGAAGGCGCTTGGGCTTGCGGTGGGCAAGTGAGTGTGGCATGGGAGGATGGAGTGAGTGAGATTGGAGTTGGAGTGGAGTTGGAATTGGAATTGGAATTAAAATGGACCCCCTACCCCTGCCCCTACCCCTGCCTGCCTGCTTGGATGGGGATGGGGATGGGTTTTGGAGGGTTTGGGTGGAGTTTTGGTGGAGTTTTGGTGGTGGTGGTGCGGTTAGGTAGTTACCCCCCTTCTTTTTTTTCCTTTGATCCTTCTTGTCGTTCTGCTGTTGTTGCTTTTTTTTCTTTCTTTCTTCCCATCCCCTTCTTTTTCCTTTTTTTTTCTCCCTCCTTTCTTTTTTGCTTTCTTGCCCCCCTCCTCCTCCCCCACCTCGTCCTTTTTTCTCGGATCGAGTTCGAATCATATCCATTATCAGAGGAATGCACGTTTTTCTTTTCTTTTCGTTTCGTTTTTTTCTTTTGCTTTTGCTTTTCTTGCTATCCCCTCTCACCCCCTTTTATACACACATACACATACACCTTGTCTGACGTACGTACTCGTACTCGTACCTGTACCCGTGTCGTATTATTGGTGTTTCTTGATAACCCACCCCCTTTTACTATTCCCCCATACACAGGCTTTTTTTTTCCTTTTCTTCTTTTTTTTTTCTTTGCCCTTTTGGATGTCGGTTAGCTTCGACATCTCCTTCCTTCTCCTTCTCCTTCTCCTTTTCTCTTGTTCATTTGATGATTTGATTTGATTTGATGATTTGATGATTTGATGATGATGCTAAACCTACTACACGTCTACACGACTACACGACCTCACACCTACCTACCTACCTACCTACCTACCTAGCCCACCTCGCAACCCATATATCATATATACATACACATTTGCATATATACATATATCTTGATGACCCCTCTTTTAAAATGTGATTGTTTTTTTTTGGAATTTGAAGGAGTGGATTGGGTGTGTATATATATATATATATCTTTTTCTTTGGGGGGGAGGGTGGATTGTTTGAATGATTGGATGGGTTGAGAATTGAAGCTTACTTATTCAGAGAGGGGTATGAGGGTCGGATGACATACACATACATTCTGACACATTGTAAACGATGAAGAAACTTGGCCATGGGGGACTACAAACCCAAAGTGCGGTTTTGGTTTGGTTTGGTTTTGTGCTCTGCTCCTCAAGGTTTGAGACATGTAGAAGATGAATATGACAATTCGACTTGGCAGTGCGCCGGAAAAAAAGGTGGACTGCTTAATATTAATTCAAATTCAAGCCACTCCCTCGAGTCGCGCGACCCGTGTCGCGTGACCACATTCAAGGAACGCGTCGTTCCCATCCACGTGATGAGCTCAGCTACCTGATCTTACGATCGCGATTCGCAATTTGGCGCAGCACTTTCAGAATTTCTTGCTTTCCTATACCACTTCGTAATGTCTTTTAAGCAGACGGGGATCTTCCCTGTGAATCCAGTCACGACTCGAGGAATCTCGACAAAGCTTGATGCGTCCAAGGACAAGGTCGTGTATACTAATGGAAAGACTGTCATCGTACGTATCCATGCCGCAGCATCTGACTTGTATCGTTCTTTCATCGGCTGAGAAGAACACTTGTAGATACGCGATTTGAATGTGAGCCCTCAAAATCAAACCAATAAACAAAGGCTTACTTAACCCCCCCCCCCCCCCCCCCCCGTGGGTTAGAACCCTCTCCTGTCGAAAACATATGCAGGACATGTGTACAACACAACTGTTGCGAGGATTTCGCCCTCTGGATACTACTGTGCATCTGCTGATGTGAACGGTACTGGTAAGCATCTAGGCCATTGACGACTGACGTTTCGCCCTCTGGATACTACTGTGCATCTGCTGATGTGAACGGTACTGGTAAGCATCTAGGCCATTGACGACTGACGCGGATCATGCTGATGTCTTCTACCCTCTAGTCAAGGTGTGGGATACAGTCGGAGAGGATCAAATCTTGAAGGGCGAATACAAAGTGATTTCGGGCCGCGTGTACGTTATTGACTGAATCTCACATTAACTTGGTTTAGTGACGACTTTTCTAGTAATGATCTCGCCTGGGACGGTGAAAGTAAACGCATTATTGCCGTTGGGGATGGACGAGATAAGTATGGGGCTTTGCGAGGGGGGTCCTGTTCGAAACTCATTCACCTGTTAGGTTTGGCCATGCTTTCATGATGGACAGTGGATCTTCGACCGGCGAGATCGGTGGACATTCCAAAGTAAGGAATAGTGTGGCTCTTTCGCAGTTCCGGGGTCTTTGACGCGGATGGGATGCGTAGACTGTTAATGCAGTGTCTATCAGACATCAACGACCTTTCCGAGCTGCAACCGCCGCTGACGATGGCCTGATTGTCTTCCATCAAGGTATGTGCGGTACTCTTTGTCAACCTTCCACATTATATACCTGATCAGGTGCTCCATACAAGTACGACAAGGTGCGTCATGTCTTTGATGGTCGTGCTTGCTAGTTAACTCACGTTGTTTTTGTAGACTATCAAGACCCACACGAAGTTTGTTCAAGATGTAAAATACGCACCGTCAGGGAATCATTTTGTCAGTGTGGGTAGCGACGCAAAGGTTTTCCTCTACGATGGAAAGACAGGTGACACTGTCAACGAGTTTACCTCGAACCCTCATACAGGGACAATCGTGAGGATCACCTCGATATTGTCCGGCACAACCAACTCAGATACAGCTCATAGACGGCTGTCAGTTGGGGTCCTGATAGCAAGAGCTTTGTGACTTCTTCTGCAGATTGCATAGTTGCGCTGTGTACGTATCTCAGTGCTCGATTGGGCTTCAGATTCTTTGACCATCCGTTCCAGGGGATGTGGAAGCACAAAAGTCTGTCACTACATGGAAGCTAGGTTCTACCGTCGACCATCAACAAGTCGGAAATGCATGGAGCGGAGAGCGAGACATAGTTTCATTGTCACTCTCCGGTTCTCTGAATATCTTTGATCCAAGAAATAGTGGTGTACCTTCAAGAAAGCTCAATGTAGATCAAGCCCCCTGTTTTCTTGATTGTACTTTCTAACACTTTCATCAGGCTCCACAGAAGGCTGTCACCTCGTTAGCACCCATAAGCTCTACAACTTTCCTTGGTGGTACTGCTGACGGGCGTGTCATTTCGTACTTGCCCGATACGGGCGAATCAGAACTTGTTGTAGGAGCCAGCCATTCCAATCTCATCTCCGACCTTGCGTTCAGCCCCAAAGATGGCCACGTATACTCTGTCGGATACGACGATTGCGTACGTGAAATTGAAGCTGGCGTTTCCACGACTGGTCCATCATTCACGTCCGTTTTTCTTGATCAAGCCATTAGATGACACTAGCTGACTCCTTCTACCGGCAGTCCTTCGTCAGTGTCTACAGCGTCTCAGCCCAAGTCTGCCGCAGTTGCAAGCGACGGTACCTTGTTTGTTGCTGAAATTAGCTCTGTCGAGGCGTTCCGATCCAATCAACGTGTGCTTGAGCATAGATCCAGCTTTGTACCGAGTGCTATTGCTGCGTCTGAGGGAGTCGTGGCTCTTGGAGGAGAGGTATACAGGCTTTGATCGTTCGGACACTTTGCTGACGCTGGACCTCCAGGACCAGAAAGTCCGCTTGAACTCATGGGATGGTAAGACACTGACGGAGACGGCTGTCCTCGAAGGGAACAGGGGAGTGGTTTCTGCGCTGGCTTTTTCGCCGGATGGGAAGTTGCTTGCCTCTGGGGATGTGAGTCCATTTCGTGGATGTTTTAAAAGTTTGCCTGACATTTCTGAAACAGTCTAGTGGAAAGATAGTCCTGTTCGACGTCAAGGAACAAAAGGTAAAAAAAATTATCATGAATCGCTTTTGACCTTTTCTTTCCCAACATAACGACTTTGCAGTTGATTACTTCGCGCTGGGCTTTCCACACCGCACGTATCAACTCTATTGCTTGGACATCAGACTCTCGGCACTGTGCATCTGCTTCACTCGATACCCATGTGTATATTTGGAGCGTGGCCAAGCCCATGAGGAATATAGGTATCAAGAACGCTGCTCCTGGTGGCGCTAATGCTGTGCATTGGTTGGACAAGGAGGGTTTGGCGAACTTAGCAACGACTGGTGCGGATGGATGTGTGAGGTTGTGGGCAATCAAATTTCATGAATAATGCAATTACTTAGAGGACATCAATGCGTAATATCGTAGCTTCATCTTGCATGTCTCAAGCTGGGGGATTTATGCGTCCTTTACATCGCCCGATCCGAATCATTTCAAAAGAGTAGAATTGAATGTTCATGCTATAGTATACAAGGCTTGGGTAGAACGAACATGATGCAGCCTTTATCGACGCCAGAAATCGTGTTCCTGCCAACCATCATGCAATTTTACAGCTTGTATTTTCCTCCCCGCAGCATTCGCAACCGCAGAACTTTGCAGATAGCAAAGCTCAGTAATACCTACTTCCTTGAGGTACCCAGGCAGGCGATGGTAATTGAGTCCGACAGCATGTGGTCCATGACTGTCATCAGATAATGCAAAACGACCGCCATGTTGTAGTATTAGCTATGCAGAAACCAGGAGTCAATACCATGAACTTTACCCAAAAGATGAATTAACCCACCTCCACAACATCCCGCCCAGGGTATGCCGAGTCCCACCCCTTCCTAAAGGCAGCAGCATTGACCTCAAACAACGCCCCGTACTCGATCGCAAACTTGATATTCCGTTCTGCCTTTATCCATGCCGCAGGATAATCCGCGAAGACGAGCCCTGGGTTATACAGTCGGCAAAGATCAAAGTGACCCACTATCTCAGGGTGAAACCGTTGCAAGAGCTCGTACTGCGCGTCAAAATACATAGATAGGAACGTCTCTTGTTGACTGTGCGCTCCAGAACCATTGTCTAGGCTGTCCAATGCTTTTTGGAACATAGCATGATCAAAGTCGATGGGGATAGCGTTCACATGGTGCACTGAGCCTACGATATATTCCACGCGGGATCCTACGCGCTTCAAAAGGCTCTCTAGATTGTCTAAATCAGAGCGTGTGATGTACTCCGTCTCAAGGCCGACTAGGAGGGTAATTTGGGACGCGTATTTCGCCTTTAGGCGTTGCGCTTCGTCGAGGAAGCGGTCATATTGGGATGAGAGCTCAGCGAGAGACACGCCGGTCTGGATGGGGAGCGATCAAGGAGGTGGTGCAGTCAAGAAGTGGCGGCGCACCTCCTCGGGATAGAGATCCTCCGGTCGGTAGCGGGGCACATGTTCTGTCAGGCCGTATACTTCAAATTTCTGGTTTATTGACTCGATAACCACCTCTTCTAGTGCTCCTGTAGCATGTTTGCAGAATTGACCTGAGTGGGAATGATGACTGTGAGGCATCTGAAGCAAGGGCAGTAAAGTGAAGCGAAAATCATAATCTTATCAAAATTGCTGTGCCTACCCGATCTTAACTGGGAGAACGTTTTCACATCGCGACAAGTAGCATGGAAAAATTGAGCCGAGGGGGGATACATTCATACGTTATACAAGTTCTTATAAAGCATAGAGGAAAGAAAACTTCAGGCCATCTCAACATCCTGAGTGGACTGTTCGGGCGCAGTCGGCGTTTGCTCCGTCACCACAGCAGGTTCGGCATCACCCATAAATGCATCCAATTCCTTATCCAACTCTTCCGCTGTCTTGGGCTTTTTCGGAGCACGGGGCGCACCGCGAGCAGGTCGTGATCGTATCGGGCCAGCGCCTCGGCTGCAAAAACAATTGAATAAAAAATCGAATAACCTTAAGAGGACGACATACGGGCCAGATGGTGTCTTAACGCTCGAATCGTCGCGGCTGAGGCGGTTGAGGAGCGGGGGCTTCTGCATTCTGTTGATGAGCGACGTCGGAGCGCTTACTGAACGAGGATGGCGTGGCGGTAACGTGTCGAAGACGATAGACATAGGTTGTCCTGGACACAACACGTCAGTTTCGGTTCCTACTTATAGCGTACAATATCCCGAATAAGGGATGCTGATAGCTGAATAAGAAGGGAATTACCCCTTGCTAGAATACCATCAAACTGTTTTTTCGCTCTTGTCGCTTCGGTCGCGGTTTCGAAGGAGATGATGGCGGTACCTGAAGAGCGGCCACTGCGGTCGTACTTTAAAGAGGTGACGTAAAAACCGAATGAGAATAAGCGGAGTCGAGGTTGGCTTCCATTCAGGTGAAGCTCGGGGCTGGTCGTACCCTGATAAGTGGTTCACGAACTAGCGTGCCAATCTGTCCAAAGATTGCCTGAAAACATGTCAATAATGTAAAATGGCCTCGGCTGAGATACGAACCGTAAGGTCTTTTGGCGTGATTTCGTAGTGCAGATTAGAGACGAGGAGCTTGGTGTTGGTGGACGCGATGGGGGCAGGGACGGCAACAGCGCCTCTGGGGCCTGTCGGAGCCTTGTCGTGTACCCATCGACCGTTGACGTCGCCTCGAGTTTCAGGGCGCTATTGCGTGTTAATTCATTAGCACTCAACGAGAAGATGATTTAACCGGACTGCGTAGGGCTTTCGAACACCACGTCGAAAAGAGGACATAATGGAGAGAGTTAGAATGTGAATCACAGTAAACTGCGGAAATACAAACGGAGTTGAAAATACTAGTACCGCGTGTCGTGACAGCAATCACGGTAACTGCTTGTTACTATGTTACTATTTTGTTATCTACCTCCGCTAAGTAAATAGCTAAGGACGAGTCTGTAAGGACACGCCTCGATAGACCTAGTAAGTAGCATATTGTAAAATGGGCAAGTGGGGTAGCATCAAAACCTCATAGGGAAAGCTTGCCACCACTGCAAATGAAATACACAGAGTTGTGCAATGCCTACACTAGAAATGAGATGAAATGAAATGAAATTACAAATTAATGTCCCTCGCAGCAAGCCTTTGAACTTGACCTCAAATGCGTCTGGCTAATCAAATGGCAAACATGTGCCACAAAGAGGTGAAAAGATGAGCCTGTCGCTTGATCTCAGGGGTTGGTTTCTTGTGAGAGAGATCCCTTCTCAACCAGTTCTAGAAATAAGGGATGGTATAAGTCATTTTAAATGGTTTAGTGATTGGGGTGGTGGTGGTGGGTAGTTGTTGTTGTTGTTGTTGTTCAACATGGAAATAAGAAAAATTGACAACTGAGCAGTCGGCATGTTCAAAAGGGTAAACCAAGTTTCTTCTGTCAAACAAGCTGTGTTCAAGTATATCATATTACTCAGGAAGTCTCTTCTTCCATCTCGTGGCTTCCCATGTCACACTTACCCTGCACTGAATTCCTTTTTACAATTTCCTCAAATACCAGGAAGTTTATGAAAGGTGTTTATATGCCTTGCTGCAGCTGATTTTTTGACAAATAAACCCTCTGCCAGCAGAGCTCACTCATAAAATAATCAAGGCTTTTTGTTGAACACCTATAAAGGTAAAATGGAAGCAGAACCTGAAAATAGAGGGTCCATTTGAGTGGCCTTATGAAGAGATTTGAACTGAAGGTTCAACTACATGTACAATGTGTGTCAAAGGGAAAAGGTAAGGCTATGAGCCTTACAGAGAATGACATTCCTCGATTGTGCCAGCAATGGCAACATGAGTTTTTAGATATCATCAATGGGACAAAGGAGGAACTTCCCTCTTGGAGGGAAGTGAATCATGAAATTAATCTCATTGATGAGAATAAGCAATACAAGTATCACTTGCCTTGCTGTCTGCAAGCACTTCAGAATCAGGTTCATGAAAGAACAAACAGGTATATAAACATGAAGTGGTGGAAACTAACAACTAGCAATGCAAGCTGCACTATTACCATGTATTCCCAAGAAGGGCAGGACATTACAGACAGTATTGGATGAGTGGCAGCACAACAATAATACTGTCAAAGACGTAACTCTCCTTCCAGATCAGAAAGTTATATATGAAGATGTTACCAAGGCTAAATACAGGTCAAAAATTTACCTCACAGATGCATATGAACAAGTTTGCATATATGAAGAAGACATACCAAAGACACTGTTTTTGTTCTTGATAGAGATATTTATGAGTAATATAATGCAAATTGGCAATTGTCATGCACCAGCTGCATTCCAGAGGTTGATGACCTCAATTTTCTGAGACATAGTCAGGAAATTCATGCACATCTACTTAGACAATATCTTTATTTTTTGGACTCTATTGAGGAGCATGAGAAGCACTTACAAGTTGTCTTTGAACAACTCAGAAAGGCAAGCTTTTATTTCAAATAGAAGAGGTGTGAGTTGTATGCACCTAGCATAGACTGTTTAGGTCATGTTATTGATGAGCAGGGTATACATCTAGATACTGATAAACTCGATTGTATTTGAGAATGGCATACTCCATGCACCTACAACAACATACAGTATTTCATTGGGCTAGTGAACTATGTATATTGGTAACTTCTTACCAGAATCACTGCCTACACCAGGCCATTGATGGCCATGACCCAGAACAGGTCCTCCTTTCATTGGAGACTGCTGCATCAGTGGTGCTTTGAAATGATTAAGTACAGTGGCTCAAAAAACTGTCCCAATGTTTCATACTTTTTGAAAGATGACATTGGCATGAAGGATGGGAAGTATGTAAAATCCTGATTGAATCATGTAAAATACTATGGCATCGTAGCTACAGAATGAATCTAAGACCAAAACTGATGGAGCAATAGCCATTTTAAATGAGTGAATATTTTAAAATGGCTGTTGCTCCATCAGTTTTGGTCTTGATTACATAAACTTAGATTCATTTTGTAGCTACGATGCCATAGTATTTTACCTGATTTAATCAGGATTTTAAGTACTTCCCATCCTTCATGCCAATGTCATCTTTCAAAAAGTATGAAACATTGGGACATGATTTAATCAGGATTTTAAGTACTTCCCATCCTTCATGCCAATGTCATCTTTCAAAAAGTATGAAACATTGGGACAGTTTTTTGAGCCACTGTATATTTGCACAAAAATGCCAATTATCTGGCCAATGGATCCATGCATTGATGAGCCTATATGGCTCATATGCAATGCATCAAAAACAGGTGTAGAGGCCTTGTTTGGCCAAGGAAAGACCTGGAAAATTGTAAGGGTGACCTCTGGAGGCTATGGCTCAGTCACACAGCTGGCAGAGGGAGATCCAAAGTGTATTAGAGTATATACTAACAATATCATAATAACTACTCTGGCTCAGTCACACAGCTGGCAGAGGGAGATCCAAAGTGTATTAGAGTATATACTAACAATATCATAATAACTACTCACCTGGCAGAGGGAGATCCAAAGAGAACAAGTCTAGAGATTCCCTATGCCAGGGTTGGATGCTTCTAAGGCCTCTGAAGTGTGGGAAACAACCATACATGGAAGTGGTACTGAAGGGCCCACACTTGTCTGAATGATAGCTAAAGAACCAGAACATCTCAAGGGCTGAGAATAGTACCAACAGATAGTGTTGAAAGAATAGAAACAGTAAAATGAGAGAATGACAGAAAAAATAAGAAAATGAATGAAAGGAGAGTGAAGAAATAAGAAGTGAAAGAGGGAAAAGATGAGGAGTCTCCTGACATCACCCCCCCTCTAGAGTGCAGTGTCTTGATGTGCTGGATAGAAATAGTTCTAGATGGCCTGATCCACCTTGGAAAGAAAATAGAGGCCTCTGATTGCCTGGAGAGCATTGAGGTGCTGCTGATAGAATTCCCAGACTAAGGCAGGGGTGTGGACATTCTCTTGTGGCTCCTATGAGATGTCTTCAATTCCATAGCCCTTCCACTTGACCTTGAACTGAAGCTTGTTTCTAAAAAGTTGGCTGTTTAGGATCTGTTCCACCTTGTACTCTTTTCTGTTGTCTATCAGAACTGGAGGTGATGGTGGCTGAGAACATTGACCTGGAATTGAATTATCTGGTGCAGGAGAGAGCTTCACCACATTGAAGACTGGATGGAGTCAACTCATTCTACTTGGCAGCTTGAGTTGATAGGCTAGTAGGCCCACCTGCCTTACTATAGGAAAGGGTCCTAGACAACAATGAGAGAGCTTCTGAGAAAGGTTGGGTAGCAATATTAGAGGCATCCAGATAGACTTGATCTCCAGGCTTGTACTTGAGGGCTGGAGTTTGTCCATGATTGTAGTAATAGGCCATGTTATCCTTTGCCTTGGCTAGGGCTGCTTTCATCTGATCTATAAACTTGTTGACAGCTTTATTCTCTGAAGGTTGTTTACAAGGCTCAAATCCCATCCAAGGTTGTTGACTGGTGTTCAGAAGGAAAGAAAACATCTGGATGGCAGCATGTACATAGTTGTTGTATTGAAACTCTGCCTCTGGAAATAGGTTGTCCCAGTCATTCTGTCATTCATTGCAAAAGAGCCGAAGATACTGTTTTAGCTCTTGGTTGACATACTTGGTCTGGCCATTGAACTGAGGGTAGTAGGCCATTTTGACATGGAGAAGGCAATACAGTTCTCTGGTAAACTCTGCCACAAACTGAGGTCCATAGTCCAAGATGTAGGCATCTGACAACCCATGAAGTTTCCAGACATGCTTCCAGTACAGGTTAGCAGCACCCATGACAGAGCAGATAGTGTGTGTCAGAATGAAATGAGCACACTTCTACAGAGATTTACTACTACCATGATTGCATCATATTTATGAGAGTCTGGTAACTCAACAATGAAGTCTACTGAGGCCATGCTCCAATGCTCAGCTGGAATAGGCAAAGAATGAAGTTGTTTCATAGGAGGCTGACAATGAGGCTTAGTCCAAAGGCAGAGGTCACAGGTGGAGGTGTAGAAGCCAATATACCATGACATTTGAAGCCACCAGTAATTCTGAGAGACCAGCTCCTAATTTCTAGTGCTCCTGACACTATCTAGCAAGCTGTAAGTGCTGTAATATTAATAGAAATATTGCAAAAAGAACAAATAGTGCAGCAAGATGTGCCTGTAAGTGGCACCATAAATGACAAAGACAATATAGATGATGCTAGCACCTAATTTAGCAACAAAATTAAGTCAAACTAGCACAATTTGAATACTAAGAGTAATGATGAGCTAAGAAGTTACAATTTGTTGCTATTTACATCTTGAGTAGCTATCTTTTATACTATGCACTACTATAATTTAAAATAAGTCCATTTGCAGCACTACCAAGTAGTGCCTCTTCTCATGGCTACAGCTAACAGTGACCTGTCAATGGTGACTAATAGCACATGTATAATGGTGACCAGTGGCATTACAGCCTATTGGCCATGGCAACTCTAAATCAACATCTTTTCTTAGCTAGAGCCATATCATCTGGCAATAAGCACTATGAATAGACTTTTTGTGCCCCTGTCACTGTTGCATAAGTCCATTCCTTTTTAATTTCCCTCCTTTCTGTTAACATTGCTAAGTTTGACCTCTTTTGGACTTCTCCTCCTACTGTATGCATTACTAGCAATGCCTTTTCCTGGCTCAGAAATCAGTTTTCCTATTTTATGACCACACTTTGCTCTATTGAAGAACTTTGTCACTAGCTTGATCACATTACTGATGCCTTTGATATTGTTAGTTGCAATTTATCCAACTTGCATCCTTGCATTGATACTTTAGCATGTTGTAAGAACCTTTTGTCTAGACTTTATAACAACATTACTAATGCATTGGAGTGGCAAGCAAGTAATCATATTCAGGATAGAGACTTGTTGCCATTGGACAATCCTGCCCTGCCTGCATATAATGAGTAGTCACCAGTTCTTAGCACCTTGCTTATTAGTAAAATTTTGGACTTGTTGCTTTGATACATATTTTTGATGTATGCCTATTATCAAAATAAACTCCCTCTTTTTGTGCCAAAATTGTCAGTTTGTAAGTAATTAAAAACAAAATAAGAAAAAGGAAAAAATGCTCAGTAGATCATCATAGTGTAAAAACTTCTGTGCCAGCACAGTTCAATAGCTATTACCACACTAGCCTAGAAAGAATTGGGTATTGTCTGTAAATAATAAGCAAATCCATGCAAGAAGTATAATATATAAAGAAATAGAGTGCCAGTGATCACTTGTGTCTACTTGGTGATGGTGTAAATAAGCACTAGTGTCAGGGGACTCCTCATTCCTTTCTTCTTTCACTCTTCATTTTTTCACTCTCCTTTCATTCACTTCCTTATTTCTTCTATCATTCTCTCATTTCGCTGTTACTACTTTTTCAACACTATCTGTTAGTACTATTCTCAACCTTTGAGGTGCTCTGGTTCTTTAGCTATCACTCAGACAAGTGTGGGCCCTTCAGCACCGCTCCAGGCTGCTTAGATAAGCCGGAGTTTGCCTTTCTGACTTCTAAAGTCCGGAGTTTTCCTCCCTTGTTTGCACACTTGTTTGGTTAGTCAATTTTCGAGTTTTTAAGGTTTTGTTGTACTGTACAGTTGTTTCCCATGCTTCAGAGGCCCCAGAAGCATCCAACCTGGCATAGGGAATCCCCAGACTTGTTCTCTTTGGATCTCCCTCTGCCAGGTGAGTAGCTACCTTGATATTGTCAGTATATATTCTAATACACTTTGGATCTCCCTCTGCCAGCTGTGTGATTGAGCCACAGCCTCTAGAGGTCGCCCTTACAACTAGATATTGAATGTCAACTTTTTTTTGTGCACGCTAACAATGAGTCAATCTCCTTCCTTTGTCTTGATATTTGCTGAACTGTTACCAGTCAATGTTGAGTTAATAATTGTGGCTTTTTTCTTCTTGGCTGCAGTGTATTGTTTTCAAGTCCAATATTTTATCTGAGAGCAGTCATCCTTGCTAAGAGAAGGTACTGCAAGAAGAGTAGAAGATACTGAAGAGTCTCCAGACTCAGAGACTTTGATTGCAAGAGTAAAGAATTAATTGATGTTCTAGACATAGTAATAGTCTCTTGTGACATGTCATATTTGTAGGCTGCATACCTAATAAGATATATGATTGCCTGATGAGATTGTATAAATTGCTTTGAGAGTGTTTGAATATGTATCTGCAATAGTGCTGTCCAAACATCTGCATTTGAATGAGTAACTAAGGATTCTTGAAAAGACTAAATTTAATGTATAAGTTGTTGTTATACCAAGAAGTATCAGACTTACTTTGTGTCTTGGTTGAAAATTATCTGCAAAAGCTGCAGCTGTGTTTCCTCCTATAAACAGCACCATATCTTGACTCTTATCAATAGAAGGTGAACTCAAATCTCTGACAAAGCTATATTGAGCTTAGAAAGAACATGAGCTATTCCCAGAACTAAAAGAAGAGTACTGAAAGCCAGGAGAGTGGCTGAACATCCTTTTTTGAGTGAAGTATATGCAAAGAAGGTAAGTGAAACAAGCAAAGTGGCACAACTATTATAATTGTTTGTTTAGTAACAATACAAACAAGTGCTATTACAATGACACAGAGTCTGACAGAATGCAAAGAAAATATACAAAGATAGCAGAAGAGCTTCTACACAGAGCTGATCCACATGAGGTACAAGAATACAAGAGGCAGATACTGTTCAACAAACTTCTTCACTTCTTCAGCTTTTTCAATATCTTCATGTAAGTTTCTTTGACAAAAATATGATCTTCAGAGTCTGGATTGTTATTATCAGTGGTAAGGCAATTCTTGCTATGTAATGTATGAAACCATGAGCAAGTAGACTGTGAACTTGTATCAATATTGTAATGGGGTGTCACAAGCCATAACAGGCTCAGAAACATGATATACCAAATGTAAACCATCAGGCATGTACTGTACTTGATGCAGCAAATTGGGTGTTGGAGAGTTGGATCATATGCTATGTCTGTAGTTTGAGTAAGAATTTTATCTGAATGCAAACTTTGAGTAGAGCTAGTAATACAGTTTCAAATAAGACTTGAATGCAAAAATATAGCTAGGATACCAAGAATTCTGCAGTTCCTTGAAGAGTTTCTTGTACACAGGGTTTCTGCTGCTAATGAGAGTAGCATGGTCAAGGTTCTTGATCTTCTCAAGTGTCATAGACATAATGAATGTATGAAAACAAGAGTTGATGGTTATGATCAAGTAGTGGTTTGTGTCAACTTGTATTGTTTGTCCAAAGTCACTTGCAACTTGCAATTTCAATGTGAATTTATTCATTGATATCAGAATCATCCTCATCTTCTGGTACATTCTTTATTACTCCAGCCATTATGCTGATATCTAGACCAGGTTTTTCAACCACAAACACCCAACCCTCCCAACTTTGGCCCAACAAATCTGTTGAGTGTGGAACAACAGTGACTACAGCCAGGATTGCATGAACATCAACAACAACAATACTATCATCTCTTTGATGTCTACAAGACCAAAGAGTATCAGTGGATAGTGACAGCAGCTCAGGGTCAAGTCAGCTATAGAGAGATCTTGCTGCCAATGATTGGACAACACCAGTTTTCAACTTGCACTGAAAATAGTAATGTACATCACCAAATTCAATCTGATCTTTGTACTGCAGCTATGCTTGTAAATGAGATTCATTGAAACAATTTCAGGAAAAGGCCAACATACTTTCACTCATTATGCTATTCGAGTTCTTTCCTTCAAACTCTCTTTCCACAGAGACCATGCAATCTGGCCACCATACTTCTGGCCACCATACTTCTGTGATAGTTGCAGGCATGCCCATTGTATGACAAATGCAGGCCTGAAGTTGTATGGGATATTTTCAGGTCCACATTGAATATTTTTTATCAAGTATTCATAGAATGCATCAGTTTCTGCTTCTGTCATTGCTCATTTACAAGTATCAACAGCTTGGAGCAAAACATAGCCATCACCAACATCCTTGGCACCTCATGGTAAATCAATTGAGTTCTTACCTTGATTTATATGTAATATGATCAAAATGAGGCTCACCACAATGCCAGCACTGAAGATCATTGGAGAAATGTCCAGTATATGCAAGGCAGGACTTGATGCACATGTCACAAATGATAGGAGAGATACCAGTAAGCTGTGCAATCTGCCGTTTGAGCTGGTCATATGAAAGAATGTCATGATTTCCAAATTGTTGTTTAATGGCACAAATCACATTGTTATACTTATCTGCAGAGTTGCAAGTATTCAGAAAGAGGCAGAAGCACATCAGAATATCATTGTCTGAGTGGTCTTTTGAATTGAGCTTCAAAGAATCCTTTGGTGGGTCTAGTAGTGCAGCAATTGTCTTGGCAGAAAGATCTCCATTATTAAATTCTGCATTCTTGAGATTGTTGTGCTATTTGAACTTCTTCAATATTACTGTAGCATTCCGATGTATCGTCATCATTATCATAGTTGCTAGGTGTTGGAATTGGACCTCAGAGAGGCAGTGCTTAATGCTGCTGTTTTTGCATCCCTTGATCCACTTCTAAACCAAGAAACAGAGAGTCCACAGAGGCCTAGAAAGGTTGGCTGAGGTATATCAAGCCAAAGGCAAGCAGTACTCACTTCAGGAATTGCTTCAGATGAATCTCTCTGAACCTTGTTATTCTTGAAGTGATCTCACCTGCATTTTGTAAAATCTCATACTGTCCAGCTGGAGTCATAGTGCGTGATTGTCCTACACCAGATCTAGTTACTGATGGTACCACTGACACTGGTTTCTTCTTGCTGTGTGCATAGAAGGTTGATCTCAATACTTTGCGCCGAGTCTTGCAAAATTCTCCACAGCTACAGAAGTATTGCTTTTTGGGGCCAGCACTTCGAGCCATGTTGTCCTGCTACAGTAGATACAGCTTAGTTGGGGACACTTGAGGGGAGAACACAGGTGCAATACATCGAGCGCGATGCAGAATAGTGGGTACCAGTCATATATTTAATAATAGTACATGCCGGACACGTGCGTGACTACGTCGATCAAAGTAAGGCTACGACGTCGTCTCTTGTCAGAAGGTAAGCTAGGTCAAGCAAATGTCTGAAAGTAGTTGATGAAGATAGAGGTCAAAGACAATCTCACAATTTGGCACGATCATGCTCAATTGACATCTATTTGGCACGATTCGGCTCATTCTGATTGGTAGCTGGGACTACGTGCAGCTGCCGGCTAGTCATAACCGGATCTGTTCACCATTTCCTTTTTCATACACTCAATACATGTTTTACTTATTGCTTGCACCTGAGACATTGTCCCTATCTTTCGTCCAAGATTCGGCTCATTCTGATTTCCACTGGGCCTGAATTCCAATTCTTTTTCTCTGTGGCCGGCCGCTTGTCCACATTTAGGTGGTGACCAAGCAGTGTACACGTGATCGAATGTGACTACCAATTCACCCCATCTCGTGAAATCTATCTTGCTAATGCTGAACAAGATGCCTCAAGAATGTGTGGTGTCTCTCGAATCCCGCTTCACGGTGGCCTGTCACATATTGCATCCTCAGGTCTTTGAGGAAGAAATGGCAAGTCCAGATAGATATTGTCCGACTTCTCTGCTTATGAGGATCTATACAGCTGATGAAACTCGAGTGTGCATGGGGACGGAGGTATGGAACCTTAGACTCAAGCTCTGAGGCCAACACAATATATCGTGAGTGAAGCATTTACAAGTGAATGTGCATTCTCAATGCTCTTTAGTCACGCCAGAACTTCGCTGTATGTTCGAGTCAGGTCTTTGGGCTTTACTTCCGATGGATGAAAATTTGCTTAACTCTATCATTAACTTGGATTTTACTATTGAAGAGCCGATCGAGGTGCGTATTCCTATCATTATCAATGTCCCGACAAAAAATGCGTTCCGCTAGACCCTGTACAAGGACAAAGACTTATTTGAATACGTTTTTGTTCCTCTGCCTGGAATGGAGGGCACTATCGTTCGCCTCGACGGTAGTGACGGCCTGCCACACGAGCACTTCTTCCCTTATACAACCTTGCCAGTTCTACGCCTACACGTACATCCACACTATGTTATTGTCGACCTCTATCAGAAGATTATGGAACACGAGCACTTCATATGCGAAGTAGATGAAGACAAGAGTTACAGACCATACTTTTTGAAATACTTCGATTCTGATCTTTCATGTCAGTGCGCATACCAGATGTGGGAACAATGGGATGTCCCTCCAGACTTCATTTCGGACTCTAATGCTCAGACAACATCGAGCGGTCAACAACTACAGCTTCGTCCGGGAGCTTTTGCTTGGGGCATCGACGAAGTTGAGCTACGACCCGTGGATTCCGTCACGTACATTGCTGACCGTGAGGATGGAGAGGAGAGCTCTGATGACCAAGAAGAATACATCATGGATGAAGAAAACTCTGTTTTCCAAGCACAGATGCGCCACTGGGTTTCTGAAATCCAGCCTGGTTTGATTCCCCCCGAGTCTCAGGAAAAGCAAGTGGACGCCATAGGAGGAGATGTAGGGGAGGTGACAGATTATATGCCAGACATGGACACAGGATCACAGACAATGGTTGGTTCTGTCTCGTTGAGGGTCGACAAGATAGATTCCATTGGGAAAAACCCAGTTCATGACATGGACACATCTCGTACGAAATCTATTTCTGACATGTCGCTCAGTTCATCTGTTGCTATTGTAAGATTAATTTCCCATCTGAATGATGTCCAATGACCGCACTTGGTCGAGTTCCGTGCAAGTCGGAGTGAGCCTCGGGAGAGCCCATGCGGGCTATCCCAACTCCGACGTTCATAATGAAAAAGAATTGGAACTCAGAAAATCGCGTCGCGCCAGAATGAGCCAAATCGTGCCAAATAGATGTCAATCGAGCATGATCATGCCAAATTGTGAGATTGTCTTTGACCTCTATCTTCATCGACTACTTTCAGACATTTGCTTGACCTAGCTTACCTTCTGACAAGAGACGACGTCGTAGCCTTACTTTGATCGACGTAGTCACGCACGTGTCCGGCATGTACTATTATTAAATATATGACTGGTACCCACTATTCTGCATCGCGCTCGATGTATTGCACCTGTGTTCTCCCCTCAAGTGTCCCCAACTAAGCTGTATCTACTGTAGCAGGACAACATGGCTCGAAGTGCTGGCCCCAAAAAGCAATACTTCTGTAGCTGTGGAGAATTTTGCAAGACTCGGCGCAAAGTATTGAGATCAACCTTCTATGCACACAGCAAGAAGAAACCAGTGTCAGTGGTACCATCAGTAACTAGATCTGGTGTAGGACAATCACGCACTACGACTCCGGCTGGACAGTGAGTTTTGTTTTGAAATTTTTACATTGTTATCTTGGCATTTCGAGATCAATAACAGAAAGCAAATGATATAGACGATGGTAAAGCTTAAAGACTAATAATGGAAAACAAACATAGCGCTTTCCAAATTGAGAGAGATCTTTTCGACGGTGAATGCGGAGACACATCCGGTGCTATGCCTCTAAGAGCAGACTTTGTGAAGATTGATATGACCGCCTCGCCTGCGAACAAGGAATTGGAGTTGTAACATCCTTTAGAGGTATCTCACCGCAGGATTAAGCTGAGGTCCTGTTGGCCTGATCTTGCTCGGCTTCTGGACAGATCTACGCGTTTTGACTACAAAGCTTACGAGTTGCGGCGCAAGAGAGAAGACTGATGTACCATATACGCCTTAAGTTCAAAGGCTACTGAAGGATTGATTAATAAGGGAAAAGTTATTTGAAATGGCGTTTCATTTCCTCGCTTATCCTTTGAAAAAGATGGTAGCTAAGGTATGTCCAATGCTTCAGCTTTGAAACTTCTCATTGCTCTTCTCATTACTCTTCAAGCGCTGACAGTGCTAGCATCAGAGCTGGCAGCACTGTGAACGGCACTGGCGCTGATAACGGCACTGGCGCTGGTAACGGCACTGGCGCTGATAACGGCACTGGCACTGGTTACGGCACTGGCGCCGGTAACGGCACTGGCGCTGATAACGGCACTGGCACTGGTAACGGCACTGGTAACAGCACTGGCGCTGGTACCGGCAGTTGAGGCAGAGGTGGCTTCAGTAGTTGTAGGAGTATTAAGGTTGGCCTTCAAAATGCCGGCTGGGACAGCACCTCCAGCGACAGGTCGAGCGAGTTTGTTTTCGCCAGCTTTGACGACAAAGTTTGCAATCTCGAGATGGTCAAGGTTGGCATTGGCTATGTTGCAACTTGTTAGTCAAGCCACCTTGGGTATACTGAGAAATATACGTGCAGACATCCTTCATCCCAAAGAAGGTAGCGTTTAGCGTGTGAGGATCAATAGTAAGCGTGAAGAATCCACGGAACGAGCCTTCGCTCCACTGGAGCGCATCATTTTCGGCAACAAAGACTCTGGATAACACGTCAGCGTCGGCGGGGGATATATTTGCGCCAAACGAGGAGGGCGAGGTAACTGCGGTTCCAGCGAATTCAACACCGAAAGCACCATCTCCAGTGACTTTATTATAACTAGCTGTATATGAGATGATCCAATAACTTGAATTCTATACATAGCTTACGAAGTATCATTGGGACCTAGATGATAATGAACAATTTGATTCTAAATAATAGGGAAGGCGCGTACGGGCAAGATCATAGACCCAGTTGTCATGGCTGTCTCCCGCCAAGACGACAGTGTTCGAGATCCCCTCATTGGAAAGGTGATCAAGCACACGGGCACGATTCTGGAGATAACCATCCCAGGCATCCTAAGGAACTATCCAGGCCCGTCCAGTGCTAAAGACTGCCTTTGTCAACTCACCAAGTCCACTGAAAGTGGCAAAATTAAATATCATCAGTTGTACTCATATTAATGCTCATGGCATACCGGATCCCCTCTCGATAAGCTGACTGAAGACGATTTGTTGCCTATATTGTAAGGAGTTGGTGAAAAGCTGAAAGAGTATACTGATGCTGACGAACCCAACAATGCGCCAAACGGCTTTCCTTTTTTTTGACTCCGAAAGGGTATCAAAAAACCCTGTTTGAACAGTCTTTTAGCATCTTTTCGCCGATTGACTTGTTTTGACATACATGCTTCCTGTTCAGCTCCCATGAGAGAGCGACCGTCTTCGTCCTTAACAGAATTAACAACTATGACCAGCAACAAATTTGAGGGGATGAAACTCTGCAACGGAAGAGGGAACTCACATGCTAAAGAAAATCAGGCCGAGCTTAGAGAAGGGTGAGTGCAAAGCATTTACCTCTGTTATAGCCGACCTTGAAATCCAGAATATGTTAGAGCTCATCGAATGTTTATCAGTTAGAGACTTACGTCAGTAATGTCGCGATCATACTGGCCTAAATATCGATGAGCAGTCAAGACAGAGGTCACAAACCATGAACTACTCACGGGTATCAAGCATCGTCAAGTCAAGGAGCTTGCCGACCTGAAAGTTCCTCCAGATGCGGAGTTTATCGTCTGGAGTAACCTGGCGGATGGGCATCCACTCATGATAGGCCCTGACGGCAGCGAGCTTGCGGTCCGTGAAGCAAGCGCCAGAGTCAGTAAAGGTACATCCAGCTGCAGTATCATTTGAGTTCGTGGTTCCGGCCTTCCACGCATTGTCGGCAACCTATTCAATGCAATGTTTTCGCGATCAACAGGAGGGTACCATGGTGGGATAGACTTCATACCTCATGATCATCCTGTTTGTGGCAGAAATTCATGGGATCACAAACCAGTACATATTTTCAGATTTTCCAAACTCACCCTATCTGCAAGTAAGCGCCATGTGATATTTACCTCAATTAAACTAGATTACTACGCACCAAACGGTGACCCAAGGATTATGCTGATGAGCAAAAACAAGGCTGGCGTCAGTCCTATACTGATTCAAGCGCTGGCGGTAGTCCTTTATTGTGGCAAGTTCACGGCCCAATGTCACACGACCTATGCTCGCGCTACTCACAAATAGTAAACAAAGGGTAGAAGAATGAATACAAGCACCAACCCATTTCCAGTAAACTCATATATCTTTCTGAAATCAGCATATATAATCATCTTAATTATATGGGACCTACATAATCACCGAGATGAATGAAGACGTCAGCCGAGGTATTATGAGCTGCAACACCATAAGCGTTGAACCAGCCTAACATTCTTTTTAACTGTATGATCTGTCACACAATGGGAAATTGTACTCACCGGCCTGGAACTGAGAACAGGAAAAGACAGCAAAAGTCATAGGTTTGCCGCCGTTTACTTTGTCCGCAGGAGCTGTAAACAGCACATGATCATAATTAGAATTGGATGCTTCTCGTGACACCTACTGTTGGGATCGGCAAACGTCCTAGTCACCCCAATGGGAGAGACCGAGTTGGGATTAGTGCAGTCAGCAAACTGGAACCAATACTTGGAATCAGGCGCGAGTCCAGTAGCCTCAACCTTAAGTGTGAAGTCGACGTCGTAGCTAGTAAAGGCAGAGCCAGAGTCGACAGGATTTCCAGACAATTCGGGGTTGTTGAAGATTTTGTACGAGACACATACTGGAACGCTCTGATCTGGCAAAGCGGTAGAACCAGCAGGGGAAATGGCTTCAGCTCGGGTCCAAAGAAGGACAGAAGTGTCAAGGGGATCGCCGCTAGCAACTATGTGGTAAAGATGGGGTAAGAACAGAAATTCAAGCGCAGATGCTCCATACATACCATTGTGGGTGAAGTTTACGCCGCCACTCCAGACTACCTGCGCCTACAAAGAAGTCAGAAGACGGACATGAACTGGGAATTATGTATACATTGCTGAAATTGCCACCAAAAAAGGTAAAGTAGTGCTCATCCTTGAAGGGCGAGGCATCTTGGGTCTGCCTGCGAGCGAGGGTGGTTTCAAAACGCTTTTGAATACTTCTGGTGTTGTGCGAGAGCTGCAAACCACACATGAGCACACAATGAGCTTCGACGAGTGGGCAGATATACATGAGGTGCGTTGATAAATGGAGAACGATAAGCCAAGTTCCTGTCCAAAAACTGTGTAGCTTGGGCGCCAACAGCAAAGAACAAAACTAGAGGAGACAACATGGTACTTCCGTTTGCATTATGCCTTTCAAACTTTATATATCTTTGGAGAAAGGCACGTTTACTCACTTTCGTAACTAGGGCCTGGGATATACTGGACAAAGATAGATGAATCTTGGAGTAAAAACATATCATACCGAACGTTCCCATACATAACTACCCACCATATTCCCCAAAAGTGGGACCGATAACGATTTCATATGGATCTGATCAAACCACAGCTGGAGTAACCCCTGACATTCCGAAGCAGACAAAGACTTTCTGCCATCCAGTTAGGAGGCAGCTGTGAGTCATTTTCCCTAGCAACGTGCTTGCTATCAAGTACAAGGACCTCATAGTCAGGTGGTGTGGTGATTCCATGCGAGAGAAGCTGACATAACGAGGAACGTCACACGTAGACGTGGAATTGGAGAGATTGGATTGGACGAGCAATGCTGGGTGGCCGGCGTTCCACTTTCCAAAGTCAAGAACCTGATCGAGTTGACGAAAAAGGTGTAGAGCCTGAGACTAGCTGACTCTTCTCCCCGAAGGCCGCTTTGTTTACTTCTAGCTTGCGCTTGAGCAGCTCGACTTCACAATTTGTGCACCTACAATGGTCATTCAGAGGACAACTAATAGAGTACAAGTAATGGTGGCGCACAACTCCTTCGTAATGGACATTGTTAAACGCGCCAATAAGTAGCCATTGTGAAGATTTGATCTGGCTAACTGGGGTAATTTACAGAGGAATCAATCAATCAGTGAAACTGGATGACTTTCCGATTTACTGTATTTGACGGGCCGGTTGTACAGCCAAATTGAAATCAATAGAATTCTTTGCTGGTATCTTACCAGGTTATCCAGTGTATTTTTGTATACATAGACATGAAGAAGATGTGTATCAAGTTTGCAGCGAATCTGTTCAGCCGGTTCAGAGATAAAAGATGCAGGTGTCCGTATAAGTATAAGTGACATATGGCTCCTTTGTACACTTGTCACACATTTGTGACACACCATTCACAATCGATACCGGTACCCAGGTTGGGAAGACACCCAGGTTGGAAAGACACCCTCTCTCGCCTCTCGGTGTACTCCAGGCTTCTGCACTCGCACGCTCCTTCCAGGAATCTCGAACTCACTTCCACCACATCTATGTTTCCCCGCTCATCCGTGCGCACGCAACGGGAAAAGCCATCCACGATGTCCAACCGCTCGATACGCCTTTCACCGTCCACCAGAGGGAAACGCGTGGGCGCGTGACGTCCAGCCAGGTGAGACGAGGGAGAGTATCATTGTCGGGGGTGTACCCCGCCCCTCTCTCGCGCAGTGATAAGTTTGAAGGTGGAGAAAGTTTAGACGATCTCGCCGTGCGTGTTGAAAAGGCCGTGCAGGAATGCGTCCTCCCGCACGTGGAAAGTAGAGATATGCATGTATCCCTAATGAGTCATGGGTTGTGCATCAGTGAAATGGTAAATGCGCTGTTAAAGCTTGATCCTAAAGCAAACCATGAAGGAATTTACACGGGACTGTTGAATACGGCGTGGACGAGGATTAAGGTTGAGTCTAGAGTGCGTTTTTGTTACATCATTTTGTAGTTCACTAATGTACCTATGGTAGGAGGAGGAAAACGAAGGCCTCAAGGTATGTCAATAGATCAGAGCACCTTGAATTATTAGTGCGTCCCTACCCTATTTCTGTGCTGCTGCAAGATTGATCTACACGCGTAGTCACCCAGCGATGACAATATTAGTATCAATACCGATGCTCGCGCCTTTTTCGGCGGAAAGTCTAATAAATCAGATACCAATACCTCTATTCGTAGCTAAGAATGTCACAGGTACGACTATTTCTCACCAGGACAACTGATGATGTGCACAAGCGTACAGAAAGGTGTCATCCTGGAGATCAAAATAAAGGTGCTCGTTCATGAAGATCATGATACTACGGCTATGAAATACCCAAAGATGAGTACAGGATAATAATCGGATAGAAGTGCGGCGTAGTAGTTGTCAAAACTTGTAAAGCAAAATGTCATCATTATTTATCCAAGTCTTTACTCCCAACTTCTAATACAAGAGCCACACAAAATCTGCGAGGAAAGCTCTATATATTTCATGCTGTACGCCGAAGGAGGAACTGTATTTCCCAGCAAGAGACCTGTGGAGACTGTAATTCCATATGCAAGTTCAAATACTATTGCCAGATTAGCAGGTATGTCTGGGTACAACGGCCAAAGTATCTAGGTGACACCAACTCCTGTCGAATCAACCTTCGCACTTTTCCTCACTCTTGTTGAAGGCCTCCCCTATTCTCACACAGGTAGTGAACAATAATAGATCTGTGAGGTCATGACTTAGATAGCAGTCTCTCCTTCCGGTACACAAGCATGCTGTTTCGATATCAAGTCCTTCCACAGGACATGTCCT
>JAMWFC010000067.1:699678-852507 GCA_027475525.1 Macrolepiota albuminosa | reverse complement strand
ATATATTAAACAAGTGACATTCACTTGTTTACTCTATCTCTCTATATTGCACATTCCACTATCTTTTGTTACTCTTACCATTAATTGGTTTATTCAGTATTAAGAATACTTTATTTCTTTGACCAATTATCTCCAACTTATGTTGACATTGATTTTTTGAGCCACTTCTGTAACATTTTCAGAAGATTGAACCAACAACCTTAGAGAACTAGAACTAGCAGAGCTTGAACCTGCATTGCATGTTACTACTTGCTTTTGAATGTCAACTAGTGATGACGCCCAAAGTTTGGTCAGTAACAAATATAGCAATAGTGTTACCGTACCAAAAGCTTGCATTGGGCACACTAAAAGTGATGTGAGGAGTCCCAGGCAGGTCTCAGAGAACACGTCTATTAAAATAAGGTGAAGTCGAAAAAGGGTCAGCAAGTGATAAGTGCTAAGGTAAAAAGCGTCTATGGAAGAAACGGTAAGTGAACATGGCAATGTAAGTGGCAAGAACACTGTAAGCTTAGCAAAATCTAAGCGTTGTTAATGCCTGCCATAGCTGCAAGGCGCGAGTATGTCAAGGGTTAGCAATAGTCTGCAACTGCCAATGACTTCGACGTCGCCGACCGTAAATAAGATTTGGACCGTAAGGGAGACTGGAGTAAGAGGGCAGAAAACTCTGTTCTTGTTCTTATGTACAAGTCGGTAAGTACTTTTTATACTACAAGGAGTTCACCGTTGCCAGTGACTAACAATTGCCAAAGTGCGGTAAACTAGAAAATTTTATAGGGGTAGCTCCAACAGTTTCAGATCTCTACCGTCCATTCAAGATCCTTAGCGACGCCAGGCGGCAGATCATGACGCTAAAACATCAATCCATCAACCTTCTGTCTGTCTAAAATACTAAGCAGTGTCAGGTGCCAAATTGAGGCACTAAGCGATGTTAGATGCCAAGGTCAAACGTCAAGCTGTCTATCAGTTTTTGATAGATTGTCAGTCTTCTTTCCAAGCGCTGTTGTCAGTGACTGATGCCATCTGTCAGTTGTCATTCTGTCTGCCGTCGGTGCTATCATTGATTGGATCTGCTTCTTGCCATGTGCGGCTGTCAAATATCGCCAAAATTGGTTAATTAGCGTGTGCTAAGGTATCCCGAGCCAGTGCCATGTTGCCGTAGCCTGCCGTTGATGCGCTGATCCTGTATGAGGTCCTATCACTAGTACTATTCTAGCTCTAATCAATAGAGGCTTAGACCTAATCCTAGGCTTTAACCAAGGTGTATTGATACATTCTTACAACTCTTCTCTATTATGTTATCTTCTGAGTACAAATTTTCACATCTGAATTCCAATGATATTTTTTGTTTTTTTTTGTGTTTTGGCAACTTTTAAATCATTTACCTAAATACATTGTCTTTCCCAAATTCATCTATTTCTTATGATTGTTGTACATTTGCATTTATATCTAGTGTTAATCTTGAAATCTATATTACTTATATCTTGCACCTTCTTTTTTCTTTTTCAACAGATCTCTATCTTCATTGTTATTTTTTTCCATTAATTAACTAAATGATCTGTTTATTTTTCATAGCTTATCTGCATTGTTCTAGGTTTTAAACAAAAAAATATTATGTGTTGAATGGTCTTTGTGCTGTTTCTCTTGCTGCCAATTGCAGTAAATGTATTAGATCAGCTAATGTTTGCTAGTTAAAGCATCACATTTTAAATGCAGTCATATTTTATGCATATCTAGATACAACACTAATTGTTAAAGTTTGTCTTTTATGCAAAGCAGCATGTTTAGACCACCTACTACATAGCTGCATACTGCTTATTAATTTTTTAAAAAAATTCAATGCAATAGTGAGTAGCTTTTGTTTTCTTTTTTAACTTTAACCTGCTACATTTCAAAATATAATGCCTTGCATATCATTGCAAAACATGGTTTATCAGTTTGCAATATTGCTGATTCTATCATAGAATCGGTTATTATATATATATCATGTGAAAGTTGTGTAAATTTGAAAAGTAATCATGTATATTCAATTTTGTGTTATAAAGCTTTTCTTCATTCAAATCATTTTTCTGTAGTTGACATTTAATTGTATATCATCTGTTCTCTTGGTTGTTAGCTTTTTCTGCAATTGGCAAAAATTTATTTTATTTGCAACAATGTTGCATTTAATCTGAGTAATGATGAGCTTCCATTATATACTGGCTCAAAAAACTGCCCCAATGTTTGGTCTTTTTGAAAAGATTCACATGGTGTGCAACAATTACCTAAGAAGAAAATCGTAGGAAATCACATGACATAAAACTGCATCCTGGCTTTATAATGATGTATAAATCATGTGATTTGGACATAAACTTGCTTATTAATAAATCAAACAAAATATTCAATCATTGAGGCAGTTTTTTAATCCACTCTAATTTACTCTAATTTTCAAATGTGTTTTTATATAAATATTACAATATGACATGTTGCTAGAATAATGTTATGTTTAGCATTTTGCTACTTTGCATTGGCATGAAACTATTAATAAAAAACTATTCAAATAGTAAATTGATGTATTTTTAAAAAGGTATTAATATCTTTTTTATCAATGAAATTTCAATATTTAGCTGTCAATTCTTGGCTCAAATCAGCAAAGTACTAAGTATTGCAAAAGGAAATGCAGCTTTATTTGAAAACATCAATATCATATTTGCAGAAAATTTTGCTCAATTGCTTTTTGTAATCAAAAAGTGCTTATATGCTTATATAAATACTAAAAATATAGAAAAACAGCAAATAGTTAAGATATCATGTTTAGAAAACTTTTTTGGCTTACAATTACAACTGCAATTATATTGAGAAGGCAACATAGATAATTTGTAAAAGCAATCTCTAGAGGCTGTGGCTCAGTCACACAGCTGGCAGAGGGAGATCTAAAGTATATTAGAGTGTATACTGACAATATTATAATAACTACTCACTTAGCAGAGGAAGATCCAAAGAGAACAAGTTTAAAGATTTTCTATGCTAGGTTGGACGCTTCTGGGGCCTCTAAAGTGTGGAAAACAACTGTACAGTACAACAAAACCTTAAAAACTTGAAAATTGCCTACACAAACAATTATACAAATAAGAAGCAAACTCTGGCAAACTTTGGCTTATATAAGCAGTCTAGAAGCAATGCTGAGGAGCTCATACTTGTCTAAATGGTAGCTAAAGAACCAGAGCACCTTAAGGGCTGAGAGTAGTACTAACAGATAGTGTTGAAAAAATAAAAACAGTAAAATGAAATAATGTCAGAAGAAATAAGAAAATGAATGAAGGGAGAGTGAAGAGATAAGAAGTGAGAAAAAAAAGAAATGAGGAGTCCCCTGACATAATCAGGCTCTAAAAATGAATAATTTGTTGACCTACTATCTTAAATAAAAAAAGATTGTTATATAAATAATAATGTTCACTTACTGAAATACACATTGTTAAACTGAGTCAATATCAACTTTGATCCTGAATAGATGTCAGCCTCAATTATTGTAACATCTAATACAACAAAAAATGCTCTGAATGACAGATTTACAGTAGAATTTTCATTAAAGACAGGTCAACAATTGCACTGATACTATGCACAGAATACACAATCTACACAATGTAGTCAGTCATTAGAAGCAATAGATAGAAATTTGCAATTGCATTCTGGCCAGACTAAACAGCATTTGAAGAGATTGTCTCTCATGATTGGAATGCTTGTTTTGATCATATAGAATTTTGACATTGCTGATAGTATGATCAATAGCAATTGTAGTTATATATAAAATTTTTTTTATAATATAAATATAAACTATTGAGTTTTATAATCTTGCATTGTCAAAATTTCAGATGCTGAGCCCATGTGTATAACAAATTTGCTTCTCAGCTAGCTGATCATAAAATGAAATGCTCATTTATATATTAAGATTTAGAACACCACAAAAAAAAGGAATATTGAAACTATTAAGATTTAATTAAAGTCTGTTTTGTACAACAGATAATTTTTCTTTATTAAAAAGTAGTGAAATACTGGCTCTTATAGAATATTAAAACTCTATTAAGTTCTTTTAGCCTATCAATTTGCTTTTTTTTAAACTTTGTTATTCATTTTATTTAATTACCATATTAATTTCTGATGACTTGGCATGTGAGCAGATTGGTTTGTATAGTATTGTTGAATCCAAAATAGTTGAAATAAAAAGTGCAGCACTAACTACAGTAGAATATAGCACAGACTTTCACTGTTCAATTGAGCAATTGTTGGATAATTATATTTATAAAGACATTTAAAATATGGAATTTATAATGAACTTCTTTAGAGGAATAGCATGCTTCTGCTGAGTTTATGGTATCAGCAAAAAAAACTATTATTCAGGAAAAAACTATTATTCAGGCTATCCAGATGAAACAGTAAAAGATTTTTATATTTTTTTTTGATGCAAATTGAAAACTAATTTCAGTTTTGCCAATTAAATAGTATATTAAAAGCAAAAAAACATTCTTGTTTTAAAGTTATTTACAATAGCACCAGAATTGTTGCAATGTTTTTTTTTATAATCAAGTAAAGAGCCTTAAAATAATACATAAATCTGATAAGAATGAAAAAATGCATGAGGATAGATAAAAAAAGCTTTTTTGCAGTGCAATATAAACTTTAAAAAAATCAAGAATGATATAGTATAAGATTAAATTTGAAATGTAGCTCATGATGATGATAGCATGAAAAATCACATTATTATTCATATAATGCTAAAATATAAAATAAGTTAATAATTATTATTATATGCTCATGTCAGGTTCCGCTGAGTCGGGGGCTTTCCGGAAAAGCAATGCCCTTACGAGGCGGACTTGATCTACAAATACTCGGATGTCTGGAACTCTGGGGCTAGGACTCCAGGGTTCAAGACATGAACAAGGGATGGTCCCAGGAAAGGGAACTTGGTCCAGAGGTTTTGGGTTTTAGGGGCTGAGGGTTGGGAGGTGGTTGAGTCGGAAACCAGGAGTTTTAAGACAAGATGGAGTTAACAAATTGCAAGTCGCGAAGTGCATACCAAACTTAGAGCATGCGGTTGTTCAAGTGTGCCAGTCAAAGCGTGCCAGTCAGCGTGTACCAATCAAGCAGAGGGCACGCAACAATTCAAGTTAATATCAAGACTAGCAAGTACAACGGGGAACTACGCTATAAGTACTATGGGACCGGGTCTCGGAGTTCCAGAGTGTCTGAAATAAGTTCTGGGAGGCATTGAGTAGTGGACAGGGACTGTATACCTAGATCGCGTGTGTGAGGTGCATGATCAATTGGCACAGAGGGAGTTGTGATGTGTGATGCGTGATGGCTGGAAGCGAGCAGTCTGATCCAATTGTTGATGGCAGTTGATCTCAGAGTCTATGATGCGGGATTGCCAGGGGTGCTAGTTGATGGCGGTCTTTGATGTGTGTGATGGCAGCGTCGGCAGCCGTGCAGGTTGAGCACGTTGTGGGGTTGACAAGAGAGGCTTCCAAATAGGGCTCTGGGGATATGCCAGGGAGGTTCCAGAGGGGAGGGGTCGTGACATCACCCCCCCTTTAGCGCTGAGACCCTCCAAGGCGTGCGTGGCTAGTGGTCCAGACCGGGGCCCAAGCGTGAGATCCAGCACATGCTCTGACACATATTAAAAAAAAATTTTACCATCAAACCCAACCATGTTGCATATGCCGACGCATTCTCTGATGCCTCCATGTACTAACAAAGTTGTGCCCCTCATGGCATGGGAAGCCCGGGATGTGTGGTACTGAGCTTGCCTCAACTGGGAGCGCATGGCGGCGCTTGTCCAACAATGTGAGTGCTTCCCACATTGTCCGCTTATCGCAACTAACCTTTCTTTTCCAGAACAACGCAACATTCTTGCTCTGGAGGCAGGTCCCAGCTAGCTTCCGGAGCCTGCTCCTGAGGCAGGCCCCAGCCGTCCCGCACCTTCCTTCGCATGGATGACTGTCCACCCTCTCCACCATCGCCCTTCCCCATGGCCTTGTCTTGCCGCTCCCCGTTTCCAGTGGTCTGGGATGGCCACAGAGACCATTTCTGTGGTTCTGGAGGACCAGCACGTTCCGTGGGCTGGCGCGTCTCAAGATTAGTTTGAGCATGCCCTGGAGAGGCCCCAGGGTTTGCCCTCCCATGCCTGGTGCGTTAGCAATGGGCCGGTAAGTGGTCTTGTGTTCCTGATTTCACAGCTGATTTGAGTGTCTAGTGCCTCTACTGTGCCCACCAGCAGGTCCCTTGTTTGTTCAAGGCTCCGGCCCCCTCATCTCAACGGGACACGTCAGTGTGCAAGGCATGTCACCTCAATCACAAGCGGTGTTCTGTCTCGGCGCTATGGAGGGCATATAGTGTTTTGTGGGAGCAGGGGTGGCCGCTGGAAGGGGTAATCCAGAGGATGGAGGTGGAGGAGAGGACTTGAGTAGCAGAGCCAGAAGGGGTTCCAGAGGAGGTGCCTGCTGGGGGTTCAGAGGGGGTGCCCGCAGGAGGTTCAGGGGGTGGGGCGGGGGAGGGGGGAGTTGTCTGGGTAGAGGGCCAGGGCCAGCCTGTGGTATTGATCACGCACCGGGTCACTCGGTCCGGCACCCAGGGGCAGGGGGGTCGTGGGGGGCACCTAGACAAGGGGAAGCGGCGGGCATCACCCAGTCCCTTCCCAGGGCCCTCTAAGAGGGCATGTCTGCCCGTAGAAACCCCATTCCTGGCCTCCCCAGCATGCCTCTTTTCGGCGACCTTCTCCTCCTTATCCAAGCAACTACTGGATGTCGAGGTGAGGGCTCTACAGGAGTGTTTGGAGCAGGCCGACTAAAAGAGAGAGGAGCATGAAGAGGGGGCAAGGGAGGAGGCGGTGCTCCGGATGGGGCTAGAGGAGGCAAGGGTGGCCTGGGGGGGAGCCGAGGCCCAGCTGGATGCCATGAGGGCCAGGCTAGAGCAGGGGGTGGGGCTCTTGGGGCAAGGTCCCTCAAGCCCAGGGTTGGTCAAGGTCTTGCGGTCAGGACGTGGTGATTGGGCACATGGCCTCCTTAAGTGAGTGTTCCTTTTTTTCATGGTCAGGTCGGTACTAATATTTCTAGGCTGGGCTCGGGAGCATCGCCTGCTTCTGGACAGGGTCGCCGTGGCATTCGCATCCTTGCAAGAGAGGTTACGGTCAGAGGCAGGGAACCCCGGGGTGGAGCAGAGCCTGGACTTGTTGGGGAGGTTAGTGACTGCGCACCGCCAGAGGAATGTCCTGGCCCCGGGGTCATGGTTTGAGCAGGTCCTGGATGAGGACAAACAGCTCCCATCTTGGGACTAGTTGGCCGAGGAGGTGTGGCAGGAGCACGGTCCGGAGAGGGTGGGGGAGGATTTCTGGGGTTGGCCGAGGGGAGGGGATGGTGAGGATGGTTCTGGTTCAGGGCCCCAGCATTAGGGGCCCTTGTTTTTTCTTGCTGTTCTTTTGTTTGTTTTCCATCCTCTTTTCTTCTCCTCTGACATCTTGTACCTGTACTGTAGAATAGTGTAATTATAGAAAAGTGTATATACTTGGTCTCTTGGTGCCAGAGAAGCAGTGTAAGTAATATAGCAAAAAGCTGGGAATGAGTACCTTGCCCAGACTTCAAGATGCTACTGTGGGAGGGTAATTGTTGGTCTTTGTTAAAAGTATTAGAAGGGTAAAGTAGAGAGAGGGAGAATGGAAAATATATGTGGAAGTTGAATCCCTATTAAGCTCAGAGGTGGGGGTTATGCCCACTACTGCCGTCTGTAAGTCCCATGCCCAGGAGGGTCGCTTCCCAGGTGCCATTGCTGGAAGTCCCAGAGTTTGTCGAGGGCACCTTTGAGGTTTTGGCGTGGCTCCCAAGTGTCATTCTCCAGGCCATATCCCTTCCACCATATGAGGAAGTGGAGTCGTCCACAAATGTTCCGGAAGTCGAGGATGTCTTCAACCTCGTAGTGGTACTCGTCCTTGACCTCAACTGGGAGAGGGAGCTCGGGGCGTTGTTCAGAGAAGGGGTCCAGGGGGTGTTGTTTCAGGAGGCAGACGTGGAATACTGGGTGCAGGCCTTTAAGTCTCGGAGGGAGCTCAATCTTGTAGACGTGAGATGAGACTTTCTTCAAGATCTTGAACAGGCCGAGGCGCTTGTGATTGAGTTTTGGGGAGGGCCGGCAGATGCAGAGGTGGCATCGGTCTAACCATACCTTTGTCCCAGGAGTCTAGTCAGGGGTGTCCTCCCGTTTCTGGTCAGCATGTTTTGCATAGGCCTGGTTTGCGGTGTCGATCTCTTCCTGAAGGAACTCATAAAGGGACTGAAGATCCTGGGTAACCTTGTGGGCGGTGTGTGATGGGATGTCCTGGAGCGAGAGGGTCAATCAGGGGTGGTATCTCTTGTTGGCAAAGAAGGGTGATACTCCGGTGGCGGAGTGCAGTGTGTTGTTGTAGGTGAACTCGGCCAGGGGGAGTTCAGTGCGCCGGTCGTCCTGCAAGTAGTTGACGTACAGCCAGAGGTATTGCTTGAGAGATTGATTGACCCGTTCGGTCTGACCGTCAGTTTTGGGGTGGTGGGTGGTAGAGAGGTTAGTCTTTACTTCAAGGGCCTTACATAGGGAGGTCCAGAACTTGGACATAAAGAGTGGGCCATGATCGGAGACAATGTCATCCGGAAGTCCGTGCTTGACGAAGACATGTTCGAGGAACAGCCGGGCAAAGTCCGGGGCGGTGTCCGTAGTGTGACAGGGTAGGAAGATGCCCTGTTTGGTCGGCCTACACACAACAACAAGAATGGCATCAAACCCTTCAGATTCCAGAAGTTCGATGATGTGATCCAGGGATATGGAGGACCAGGGGCGTTGTCCGACCAGCAGAGGTTTCAGGAGTCCATAGGGTTGGTGTCAGGGGACCTTGGCCTGGAGGCAGGGTTCACATAACCAAATGTAGCGGGTCACATCCTTCTTCAACCCTGGCCAAAAGTAAGTCCAGGAGATAAGCTAGAGGGTCTTACATATCCCAGGGTGTCCCCAGAGCTTGTGGTCGTGGTGTTGGCAGAGAACATTGTAGCAAAGTTGGGCGTGATCCAGGACGTAGATGCGGCCATCCCGGAGGAGGAGTTTTTTGTTGGGGGACAAGGAGAAGGCGGGGTCCCGGTCAGTTCTGTCAGGGGGGTTACGAGGGTCATGATTGGTGAAGTACTTGTCTTGGGGAGCGCAGCGGATCTGACTCAGGGTTCCTTTGTGTAGTGTAGGCCGCTATGTGGCGTTGGCCACATAGCTTTACTTACTGTATAGTAGTCAATATTATATTATATTTATTATAATATAATATTATTTACATTATTATATAAATAGTTTTACCAGCTGCTTACAAAGCAGCTTATTTTTGTGTTGATACTACATAGTCAATAGACCAGACTGGTCTGATTCTGTGCAGTGTGAACCTAAGCTCTCACAATATTTTTGTGTTGATACTACATAGTCAATAGACCAGACTGGTCTGATTCTGTGCAGTGTGAACCTAAGCTCTCACAATTCCTGTAACTTCGTTACATTTTTTTGAATCCGCCAGCTAGGATCTATTGCCTAGCATCCGACGTCAGTCACTGAGTTTGTTGACAGAACTCTATCAGCTTCTCGAGCTTCTTGCACAGCCACACCATGCAAATTTCAAACAGGGAATCAATGAGTAATCTCATACCTGCAGTTTCCACTGACGGCGGGCGGAATGCCCATGACCTACGGGGAGACCCAGCAGACACCCAGGACGCGTCAGCGTCCAATGCGGGTCAGGCTTGAGACCGAGGTCAGAGCACCAACCTGGCCGGAAATGAAAGCGAGGCCTGGAGAGCTGAAAGCTCACAGCAGGACGGTGATAGGACCCCATACAGGATCAGCGCATCAACGGCAGGCGACGGCAACGTGGCACCGACTCAAAATACCTTAGCGCACGCTAATTAACCAATTTTGGCAATATTTGACAGCCACGCACGGCAAGAAGCAGATTTGATCAGTGATAATGCCGACGGCAGACAGAATGACAACTGACAGATGGCATCAGTCACTGACGACAGCGCTTAGGGAGAAGCCTGATGATCTATCAAAAACTGACGGACAGCTTGGCATTTGACCTTGGTGTCTGACACCGCTTAGCATCTCGATTTGGCACCTGACATCGCTTAGGTACTCTGACGGACAGAAGGGTGATGGAGTGATGGTTTAGCTTTTAGCATCTCGATTTGGCACCTGACATCGCTTAGGTACTCTGACGGACAGAAGGGTGATGGAGTGATGGTTTAGCTTCGCAATCTGTCACCTGGCATCGCTAAGGCTCTTGAATGGACGGTAGGGATCTGAAACCGTTGGAGCTACCCCTATGAAATTTTCTAGTTTACCGCACTCTGGCGTCATTAGCCACTGGTGACGGCGAACTCATTGTAGTATAAAAGTACTTACCGACTTGTACATAGACCAGAGTTTCCTGCTCCCCTTTCTTCAGTCTCCCTTACGCTCAAGAGCTCATTTACGGTTGGCAACGTCGAACTCATCGGCAGTTGCAGACGCTTGCCAACACTCGACACATTCGCGCCTTGCAGCTACGGCAGGCATTATCGACGCTTAGACCTCGCTAAGCTTACCGGGTTCTTGCTGCTTACCTTTGCCGTGTTTACTTACCGCTCCTTCCCTAAGCGCTTTACCTTAGCGCTTTATGCTTGCCGTTCCCCTTACCGACTTTTCCCCATTTTCATAGGCGCGTTCTCTGGAACCTGCCCAGGACTCCTCACATCACTTAAAGCGCGCCCAATGCAAGCAATTGGTACGGTAACACTATTGATACATTTGTTACTGACCAAACTTTGGGCGTCATCAAATTGGAGCCCACCGCAAGGGTTCTCTAGGGCAGAATTCCGCCAGAAACCCGTCTCCAACGTAGGTGCCGCCTGCTAGAGCAGTCGGTAGAAGGCATAGCTCCTTCCCACCCATCAACTCCACAACCACCTGGTGCCTTACCGGGTCTCTCTCTTGCACAGGAACTACAGAACGCCACTGTAGACGCATTTCCTGATCTCTTCCCGCATTCCCTCAATTATAGCGCCGACGACCCCTTAGCATCGCCATTTACCATACCGCAACCAGTCACCCCCATTACTCCGTTAACGCCTCTTTCTCAACTCGCCATTTCTCTTACCCCGTCGCCAATCTCTAGAACTCCTTCCCCACTACCGCTAACCAAACTTGCCACCACCGTCGCCATGGAACAACAAGTCCAGCGCATGCCACCACAAAATCACTTCTCGGCACCGAAATGGGACGAGTCCAAGCCACGGGAGCTCTCCCAGTATTTTAAGGAATTAGAGTATTTGTTCAGGGATTGTGGCATTACCGACCACACACAGATGAAGGAGTACGCGGCAAGATACATATTGTATGACACGGCAGAGACGTGGACTGGCCTTGCCAAGTTTGCCGCCTTTGTTTCTGCCGCCCCACCCGTTCCAGCCCAAGGCGCTTTGTATGAAGGCTGGAAGACGGCAGTGATTCAGTTGTACCCTGGCGCTGAAGAAGCTACCCGATACTCGGTAAACAAGCTCCAGAAACTAGTACAGGAATCATTTGACAGTGGCAGATCGTCTCTTGGCGCATTCTCCATGTATTACCGCAAATTCCAAAAGATTGCTAGGTGGTTAGTACAAAACGGCAAGCTATACATTAATGAGGAACATCGCCTATTCCAACAAGGCATCCTGACTTCGCTTTGGACTCGCATTGCTCGTCGCCTAGAGATAGTTCACCAGGCTCATCACCCAGACGAGCCCTATAACGTTGCCGACGTCTTTGAAGCCGGTAAATGGGTTCTCAAGGGGACGGACACTGGCGTTGGGCTGCAACGCGCTAGGACGAGCCCACCACCTGAGCGAACTAACGGTATCATTCCCATCCCGCCTCCTGTTGCCGACTTCGTTAAGAAGGAGGATCTCAACGCTGCCGTTACCGCTGCTGTCGCTTCCACCATGACGCGTATAGAAACTATGATAACCACCAATCTCGCTAACCAACCCGCTAATGTACCCGCATCTGGCCCTTGCCACTTCTGTGGGGAAATTGGCCACACTATGACTAGAGGACGCTGCGCTACCCTCGAAAATTACATTCGGCAAGGAAGGATTCGACGGGCTATCGATGGCAAGATAGTTCTTACTACTGGCGCCATCATTCCCAACTACCCAGACAAGAAGTCTTTCCAGGAACGAGTTGATGAATGGCATAGGCGCAACCCAGGACAAATCGTTACTGGCACGCTTTCTGGCAACGCCAACCCCGACCCTGAACAGGCGACCCAACAGCAAATGGTTCACGAGGTCTTACACTTTGACAGCGTTGGCGACCATCCTACATTCTCACAAGAAGAACGTATCGCCAAGCTACAGCAGGAATTAGATTTGCTCAAGAATCAGGTCTTTGATGGGGTTGAAGTTAAGCAGCCTAAACAACCTCTTAAAGGCAGCAGGAATTAGATTTGCTCAAGAATCAGGTCTTTGATGGGGTTGAAGTTAAGCAGCCTAAACAACCTCTTAAAGGATACAAGCCAATGCCTCCCGCTAGCAAGTTACCGACTCCTGCTCCTGCCGCACCGCCTGCTACTACCCCTGCTACCACTCCAGAACCGTCGTCGTCCGCTACCACTCCTGAACCGCCCTTGCCACCTCTCCATCCCTACTCAGGGATTCCCGACCGTTATCACGCACCAGCACAACAAAACTTTGCCGCTCCCAAGAAACGTCTTGAGGGTGGCTACCAACCTACTGCGCCAATTTTTGACATAGAGAAATCCAACCACGTCTTCAACCGCATTATGAAAACCGCCGTCACCTTGTCAGTAGAAGAACTTTGTAGGACATAGAGAAATCCAACCACGTCTTCAACCGCATTATGAAAACCGCCGTCACCTTGTCAGTAGAAGAACTTTGTAGCATTGCCCCAGACGTCCGCAACCAAGTCAAGATGGCAGTCACTCCTCGATGTCCCTTGGCGACAACCGTTGCCGAGGTCGAGGACCTCGACAACGCGCTTCCTGGTTTTTCTGTTACCGTCGACTCTTTGGACGCTGAAGACTCTCCTGCCGACCCCATTGCTAACGCCACCTCTGTGGACCCAGTGGAGACCTATCTTAGGTCAGTAGACCATGGAGAAGACCCTGCAATTCTTACCGTCGCTCAAGAATCGCACACTATTCGCTCAGTCGCGCTAACCGTAGACAACAAGCACGAGGTAGAGGCAATTGTGGATAGCGGGTCTCAAATTATTTCTATGGCAGCCGAAGTCGCTAACGATCTGGGCCTTATTTACAACCCTACCGTTATACTAAACATGCAGAGCGCTAACGGTATGGTGGACAGATCCCTAGGACTCGCCAAGAATGTGCCGTGCACCCTTGGCGACATTACGTTTTACCTCCAAATATACATCTTACGTTCACCAGCATACGACCTGCTACTTGGCAGACCCTTCGACGTCTTGGCGCGATCAGTTGTCAAGATTGTTACCAACGACAAAACGACCTTAACAATTAGCGACCCCAATTCTGGAATCCGACGAACGGTGCCAACGTTCCCTAGGAGACAACAAAAAGGCGCCCTCGCTAAGCCACCAGAGTTTACCGACCAACACGCCAACGAACGACCCCACCGGTGTTTTCACAGACCATCGAGGAGGTGATTGGCGATGATCACGGAGATGTAGCGCTAACGCTGGAATATGACCATTCGTGTTTTCACAGACCATCGAGGAGGTGATTGGCGATGATCACGGAGATGTAGCGCTAACGCTGGAATATGACCATTCTACTGGTCTTGTAAATGTTATGTCTACTGCTTTTCTTGACGAAGATGTTTTAACTACTTTACCCGCTACTGACGCAGAGCTTTCCCAGAAAAATCAAAACATTACCGACTCCTCTCTTGCCTACTTATACCTTACCGCTTCTGAATCCTTTCAAAACATTGCGTCTACCGATACTTATCTCACTACCCTTCCTGGAGCCTCGTCTCCTGCCATTCTTGGACTTGCCGCTCCTCAGGATACAGTTCCCCTTTCCACCTCTGTGTATAACCAAGCTAACGCTCCCAAAAGGAACTTGGACTTGCCGCTCCTCAGGATACAGTTCCCCTTTCCACCTCTGTGTATAACCAAGCTAACGCTCCCAAAAGGAAAGGGGTTCAAGTTAAAAAGAAATATAAGCCAGTTGTGCTTAAAACAAAACCCGTCGCTACGCACTCTCCTGAGACGTTTAGAATCGAGTGCCAGATCATTGGCAACCCTCTTGCCGACATGCCAACCTTATCACCAAATCCGCCACCCTTCCAGCCCACAGGATGTTTTACCGCAGAACGCAAACAACAATTCACGAAGGAGCATGACACAGGATTTTTGACCAAAGATGAGTTGAATGTCCTTACCGACCTCGTCGCTAAGCAAGATAAAGCCTTCGCCTGGGAGGACTCAGAACACGGCAGCCTCCATACAGACTTCTTCCTGCCTGTCGTAATCCTGACCATTCCTCACATGCCGTGGACTGAGCACAACCGACCGTTACTGCCTGGAATCGAAGCTGAGGTCTGCCAAATCATTAGGACCAAGATTAAGGCTGGCGTCTACGAACCTTCCAATAGTTCTTACCGCTCCCATTGGTTTTGTGTCCTCAAAAAGAACGGCAATTTACGCATAGTCCACAGTCTCGAGCCGCTGAATAGAGTTACCATACGACACTCTGGCGTACCGCCTTTCCCTGACCACGTTGCAGAGTCCTTTGCCGGGCATATTTGTGGCGCCACCCTTGACCTTTACGTTGGCTACAACAAACGTCTGATACACCCTTCTTCCCGGGATCTCACTACTTTTTAAACTCCGTTTGGCACCTTGCGCCTAGTCACCTTACCGATGGGCTGGACAAACTCAGTCCCTATATTCCATGACGACATCACATTCATCCTCCAACCCGAGATACCGCACCATGTCCTTAGCTTCATTGATGACGTTGGCGTCAAAGGCCCCAAAGACTGGCGACTCATAAACGGCTTACCGGCTACCCATCCCGACAACTCCAACATTCGCTTAGCGCTATGGGAGTTTTTCCAGCTACTCAACCGAGTTCTCCAACGTATGAAGTATAGCGGTGGTACCTTTAGCGGCCACAAACTCCTCCTTTGCGCGCCAAGGTTCAAAATACTTGGTCACATCTGCACTCCTGACGGTCGTGTTCCCGACAAGTCTCGCTTAGCACTCCTGGAGCAATGGGGTCCTTGCCGCGACTTGTCTGAAGTTCGCGCCTTTCTTGGTACCGTTGGCGTTCTCAGGATATTCGTCAAAAACTTTGCCCATCGCGCACACGCCCTTAACCAACTCACGCGTGCCAACGAGCCCTTTGAATTTGGGCCAGACCAGGTCACTGCACAGCGAGATTTAGTAAAAGCCCTACAAGACGCCAAGCCCCTAGTACCAATCGACTATAGCTCTGCCGACCCAGTTATCTTGGCGGTGGATACCTCGTACATTGCCGTTGGCTATTTCTTGTGTCAGTGTCTTAGCAACAATCGGAAACAGCGACGCTACAACCGCTTTGGATCCATCATGCTAAACGACAGAGAGTCTCGCTACAGCCAGCCTAAGCTAGAACTCTATGGGCTCTTCAAAGCCTTCTGGTTGCTAAAGATGTATTTGATTGGCGTACGGAACCTTATTGTTGAAGTCGATGCTAGGTACATCAAAGGCATGCTGCAGAATCCCGATATCCAGCCATCTGCTAGCATGAACCGGTGGGTAGTCGCTATCCTCATGTTTCACTTTGAGTTGGTACATGTCAAGAGCTCTTTCCATGGACCAGATGGACTCTCTAGGTGACCACGGCAGCCTGGCGACCCGGTAGTGGATCCACAGGCTGATAGCAATTTCGAGGACTGGATCGACCGACTACATGGTTTTGTGCACCTTATACAACAGCCTATCCCCTTATTACGACGGCAACAGCCTACCAGCATCCTTTTACATCCCATTGTCCTTTACCGCCCCGAGATCTTTAGCGCACCTCTCACATTCTACACGGCAAGCATCCTTGGACAAGACTTGCCTCCAGTAAAAGTCGTACAGGAACCCCATCCGCTAAGAGAAGACAGCAGAAACCTGACCTACGATGCCGTTCCCCGATCTGCCAAGGCAAAGGCGGAAGACAGTCGCCTGTTAGTAGTCGAGCAATGGATACAAGACCTTAAGCGACCCCCAGACCTTACCGACGAACAATACGCTACTTTTATCCGATATGCTACCCATTTCTTCTTTACCGACAACAGACTTTGGCGACGAAATCGAGATGGCGCTCACAAGCTGATCATCAAGCCAGAAAGTCGCTTACGAGTCTTGCGCGCCATGCATGACGAGCTAGGACATAGAGGTCTGTACACTACCCGAGCTTCTCTGTTAGAACGATTCTGGTGGCCACACGCTAGTGCCAACATTGCCTGGTACATTAGGACATGCCACCTCTGCCAAATTCAACAAACACGCCAAGTGCTTATCCTGCCAACCCCAACATTGCCTGGTACATTAGGACATGCCACCTCTGCCAAATTCAACAAACACGCCAAGTGCTTATCCTGCCAACCGTTGCAACGCCAGCTCCCCTCTTCAGTAAAATCTATGTCGATACCATGCACATGCCCAAATTCGGTCGCTACAAGTACATTATTCAAGGTCATTGCTCGCTAATCCACTGGCCTGAGTTTCGAATGCTTCAGAGAGAAAATACCGAGGCGGTCGCCAAGTGGCTATTTGAAGACGTCATTTGCTGTTGGGGAGCACTAAGAGAAATCATCACGGATAACGGTGCGCCTATTATCAAAGCGCTAACATATCTTGCCAAGAAATACAACATTCACCACATTCAAGTATCTGGCTACAACAAGCGTGCCAATGGCCTGGTAGAGAGACCACACTTTGACGTTCGGCAAGCGCTCTTCAAGGCAGTCAATGGCGACGAGTCTCGTTGGAGTGAAGCGACTTACTCAGTATTTTGGTCGGAAAGAGTTACTATTCGTAAGCGCATGGGTTGCTCTCCCTATTACGTGGCTACTGGCACCCATCCGTTACTCCCTGCCAACATTATAGAAGCAACCTACCTTCAGCCAGCACCCAACAGTATCTTGGCGACTACCGATCTGATCGCCAGACGAGCTATTGACCTCCAACAAAGGAAAGAAGATTTAGAGCGACTCCACGAGGTAGTCTTTAGCGCCCGTCGCCAAGCAGCCCTACGATTCGAAACCGAGCATAGCGCTACCATCAAAGATTACAACTTCCCGAGAGGAGCGCTAGTGCTTATGCGCAACTCCAAAATTGAAACCTCATACAACAAGAAAATGCGCCCTCGCTATCTAGGACCTTTGGTAGTTATCTCTCGTAACTGTGGAGGCGCTTACGTGCTCTGTGAATTAGATGGTTCAGTACTGCATCGACCTGTTGCCGCCTTTTGCCTATTACCGTATTTTGCCAGAGAACACATTGACTTGCCACTTGAAGCGCTAGATATCGACACCGCCAAGCTTAGGGAACTTGAAGAAACAGAATTATTGGACGATGATGACTTGCCCTTGAAGCGCTAGATATCGACACCGCCAAGCTTAGGGAACTTGAAGAAACAGAATTATTGGACGATGATGACTTGCCGACTCTAGTTGAAGAAGAAGAAAATGATTAGAAAAGACTATATATTGATAAGCTCTTTCTTTCTATTACTTACCTTACTTATCTTTCTTGCTGATACTTACTGTACTATATCCAACAGACATTTTCTTACATAGTCAAGTCGCAGCGCTGGCGTGTCGCCAACGCTTAGCGCACTGCGCAACTCTTGCCAAGGGTTTTTCGCTATGATGATTTACTGAGCGTTTCCCTTTTTCCTCAAAATTTGTCTAAGTCCCTCACCTACTACTCCTCTTGCTAAAACCTACCTTAGAATACTTGCCGCTTTCTTTCTCTTTGCTTTACTCTCTTGGCTCTCTGCTGCTGTGCTAACTCAGACAGGACTTAATTCTTCCACTCAGCAAGGGAACGGCAAAATGTATATATATGGAAACGGCAACAAGAAAACTATACATAAACGGCCTATCTACCCTAAGGTCCGTCAGTCTTCGCCATCGGAGAGCAGCAGGGAGTCGTTGAAAGGCAAGAGGTCGCCAACCTGCACATGATTGAGGGCTTGCCACTCTAGCGCCTCATTACAGTCGGCTTGGTACTCTTGCAGCGCATCCATACTACGGGTCAAATTGGAGTATCAAAGTCGCGAAGCCATGATTTGTTGCTGGACTTGTTCACGCTCGTGACCCAATACTGCACGCATGCTTGCCGCACGTACCGCCATCCGCTCTATAACCTGGGGCGGGTACAAGGCGACCACAGGATAGACCAGGTCTTCCCCCAGCCACTCATAGGAGTCGCCAGCAACTCTTGGCTGAGGCTGGGGAGTCCATGACAAAGGGCCACTCGAGCTCGTCCAGTGCTGCACGGCTAAGTCGCCCTCACTTACCCAGGGGGCGGCAGGCTCCACTGGCGGCAACTCCTGGGACTCGCCAGGTATCTCCCGCAATGTCTCATCCAAGTTGCCCTCGGCATCCTCGTCCACCTGTTCCTTCCCTGGCGACCCTTCCGACTTCTCAACATCCTCAGGCGCCCCCATCTCAATGTCCTCCACTGCCGACCCCGTTTGAGCGCCAACGTTGGACGGGCCAGCAAACGCGCCATCCGCCAAGTCAATTGGGGACAGCAATTTACTGGGACCGGCCTCCCCGCTAGGAGGGGGCAGGCGACTGGCGGCAAGGGCTTCTCCAAGCTCCCTCATCTCCGTGTCCTCAGCAGTTGGAGAGGAGGGGGGCGACTCGATGCGTACTCGTTTGGCCTTACCCTTGCCCTTGCCTGGGGAGGGGGCCTTGCATTTTTCTTGGCGCTCACCGGCGCCACGGTTGCCGACAGTTTTGTTTTTGTCCCCTTGACGCGTCAGCAGCGCCAGGGAACTCTTGCTGATTGCTGCCGTGTCTCCAGCAGCCTTTTTCTTCTTCTCTCCCTTGACGAACTCTCGTGCTCTCTTGACCAAGACGGCATGCTTGAAGGTGCGCTCCACTACCGCGTCGGGAGCTCCCCTGCGCTCGTGACTCTTGGCGCCATCCAGAGTACAAGCGCGTTTAAGGGTCCCACATCGATAGCAGGGCTGACCGCCAGTAGGGTACCAACACCCCTCTGGATCATTGTCAGCCCAACATTTGTCGCACTAGTACCTAAGTCAGCAAGCACGGTAACAGAAAAGGTGCTAAGCTTACCGCCCCCTGGGAATCCTTAAATTCCTGCCTTGCCGCAAGCCCAACAGTCTTCTTGTTCTTCATCTCGGGCAAGACCACTCCCGCTTCCATTCCCTTGTCAAGAATGGCGTCTTCCCGGCGCGGCACCAGCAGACTCTTCAATTCAGAATCGGTAAAGGTAGTCTGCGTTGGCGCCTGCAGACATAGGTTGGTAGACATCGCCTAGGTCTGAAAGAACACTTACCGCGTATTGGGGAGCCTTTCCCTTACGAGACTTGGAAACAGTGGTTGGCATGGCATGGCAGCGGCAAGAGAAGTAAAAACTCACTTTCTTCAAAGCCTTACCTGGCTTTACTGGGGAGCCCTTCCTGCTAGCCGGCAGTGTTGGGCTCTGTGCACTGCCGGCGCGAGACCCCTTGCTGGAACCCTCAGCAACAGACTCCTTCTTCTGCTCCTTGGAAGTGTGCGCAGCAGCGGCAGCGGCAGCCTCCTCCTATTCTTGCTTGATTTGTAAGCGAGCAAGGGGCTCCAGCACCTCTTGTTTACTGCGAGGAGATAGTTCAGTCCATAGCTAGAGAAGGAAAGGTTAGAAGCTACTTACTCGGTTGCCGATGCGCTTACGGTCATCGGCAACACGCCAGAAAGAATGTCCTCCAGCTCATCTTCAATGGTGGGGACTGGGGGAGGCGCCTAAAGAGCAATCAGCTAAGCAACACGCTAGGCAGCAAAGACAACTTACGAAGCGGGAAAAGGGCGCTAACCACTCGGCGCCACGATTATCGACGTAACTGGCACGACACCACTCCTGCACCTCAATCTTGCAATCCCAGCCAACGCCAAGGACCCGCACCTCATACCATCGCTCCAGTAACTTCATCACGCCAACCACAAGATTTTGGGACGCCTCGGCGCCAACGCCTTCGATATGGTAGATAAAGCGATTGGCCTTGGTGATGTAGGCGTACGCGGCTTCTTGAGCAGCTTGGGAGGGAACGGGGGGCGGAGTTGGAATACGGAAGGACATTTTTTTATTTTGAGCGCCAGGTAAAGATGTGGAGGAGAGATGAAGTCCAAACTCATGCGCCAGAACTATAAACAAAATCTGAAGAACGCACGGGCCATATGTCACAAAAACGGTAACGGTAGCCTTATTTGGTGACTGAGGACAGTCAATTTTTCAGTTGAGAGGAGATGATAGGACCCCATACAGGATCAGCGCATCAACGGCAGGCGACGGCAATGCGGCACCGACTCAAAATACCTTAGTGCATGCTAATTAACCAATTTTGGCAATATTTGACAGCCGCGCACGGCAAGAAGCAGATCCGATCAGTGATAACGCCGACAGCAGACAGAATGACAACTGACAGATGGCATCAGTCACTGACGACAGCGCTTAGGGAGAAGCCTGATGATCTATCAAAAACTGACGGACAGCTTGGCGTTTGACCTTGGCGTCTGACACCGCTTAGCGTCTCAATTTGGCGCCTGACATCGCTTAGGTACTCTGACGGACAGAAGGGTGATGGAGTGATGGTTTAGCTTCGTGATCTGTTGCCTGGCGTCGCTAAGGCTCTTGAATGGACGGTAGGGATCTGAAACCGTTGGAGCTACCCCTATGAAATTTTCTAGTTTACCGCACTCTGGCGTCATTAGCCACTGGCGACGGTGAACTCATTGTAGTATAAAAGTACTTACCGACTTGTACATAGACCAGAGAATAATAGACCAGAGTTTCCTGCTCCCCTTTCTTCAGTCTCCCTTACGCTCAAGAGCTCATTTACGGCATTATCGACGCTTAGACCTCGCTAAGCTTACCGGGTTCTTGCTGCTTACCTTTGCTGTGTTTACTTACCGCTCCTTCCCTAAGCGCTTTACCTTAGCGCTTTACGCTTGCCGTTCCCCTTACCGACTTTTCCCCATTTTCATAGGCGCGTTCTCTGGAACCTGCCCAGGACTCCTCACATCACTTAAAGTGCGCCCAATGCAAGCAATTGGTACGGTAACACTATTGATACATTTGTTACTGACCAAACTTTGGGCGTCATCAACGGTCAGCAACACCTCCAGGACAAGATGCCAGGGGGATTAACGCCCCCAGTTACGCAGCTGCCAGGAGGACTGCGACGGTCTAGCTGATTAGCTTCCAAAGGACCCCCTGAGGATGGCCGACAGTCAACAGGCGCCTATGGCGCCCCAGGAGATGCTGAGTTGTCAGTACGGACTGGGAGAGCCCTCCCTCCGAGCCAGAGTAGTGGGACCAGGCGGTCCACCACAGGCTCAATGCCTTTTAAAATAGCGGAAGCCCGCATAGAAGAGGTACCGGAGGAGGCTGCAAGGCCTGAAGTATCCCGCATGGAAAACCAATTCCCACGCACACCAGCAGTGGAGGAAGCTCCAGAGGTTGTAGAGCCTCCAGAGGAGGTGATGGAGTTGTCAAGTGACAACGACGCCAGAGCAGAGGAGCAGCAGCTGAAAACCGCGTACACCGTGCGCTTGCGGGTGTTCTGGGACTTGCACCCAGAGGTGATGAAATACACCACCCAAGCGTGACTCAAGCACTATGCGTCAGCACATATAGTAGCACTTAGGTGACAAGGGCACGAAGTGCCCAATGTATTCAGTATAAAATATACTGATTTGATGGTGAGAGTGCTCACGATGGAGCTGCAAATGTATGTGCAGTGGAAGGCCACACGGCAATCAGGGGCCTCGACCCCCTGGAGCCACACGTCCGAGGAATGCTCAGCACGACGCAATCAAGACGTCAGAATCGAGCTAGTGGAGGCACTAGCACGGGCACAGGAAGTGCCAGAAGTAAGACCGGTGAGTACTTTCTATACTCCAGCAGGACAAGGGTGGCGTGAGGAGCCCCCACACATATGTAACCAAGACTGTAGGACAGATATGTCAGGTCTGGATGGGCACGATAGTACCGTGCTCAAGGTGGAGAGCGAGGCATCTGTGATGCCACGCGTGCCCATGGCCAAAACATTGAGCGACAGAGTCGCGTATCAACGTATGCGCAATGGCAACCTCAGGACTAAGGGACAGTCCCTTATCAATGATCAGGGCATCATATTTGAGGGCACTCAGCCCATTGACGAGATGCGTCATCAATTAGTCACGCAGGGTCAGGAGAATCAAGCTTCTCCAGTTCCAGGGCGGCGCAACGATCATGATCGAGGAGACTTCCTCAATCGAGATAGCGCCACGAGATGTGATGCCCCTGGTAATGGCCGGGATGACAGCCCTAGGTCGACTTCTCGAGACGAGGGCAATTATGCCCACAGTCGAGGAGGCTTGGGACGCCCTCCGCAGGGTGGATGAGGGAAGTCACTTCCCCATGCCGCTGATTTGGCGACTAGATCCCTGGGTCAGCGGGAGGCCATTCAAATGCATTGTGAAGCCATGCACAATCGCCTGCATCGAGTAGTCAATGATGCCCTGGGTGTAACCTTACGGTTACCAGACGGAGTGAAGCTGCGTAAAGCAGACAGTAGGCACATTTGCGCCTATACAGGCACGTCCAAGTTCAGCGACCTGGAAGATTGGGCGATGGATGTATGCACCCATCTTGCCATGTGCTTATACGGAGGCAACCATATGGAACAAGAACGAATCTTTGTTCTTCCTGAGTTCTTGGCTGGAGAGGCCATGGGGTGGTTTCGACGGGCAGTACTGCACGTCAACCATGTCCAATATGACTGGACGTTCAAAGGAGTCCTTACAGGACTGTACGATCGATTTGTGCACCCCTCAACGCTCCAGGATGCGAGGCGGGACTTCCAGTCTGCCAAGTACACCGAGAAGTTGGGAGTGCAAGGTTTCTATAATACCCTTAATGACCATGCCCAGAACATAGCAGTATATCCGGACGGGTATACAATGCTTGAAACGTTCTTGGATGGCATTCCAGCGGACATGCGCCGCTATTTGATACGTGAGGACGGACTGTCCCCAGAAGTCAACGATGTGGAAGAGTTTGTGGCATATGCCATCAGGTATGAGCAGTTCCTGAAGACTGCTAACCACTACAAACATCGGAGTGGACACAAAGGGGGACCCAGGCGACTACCGCCTGGTAGGACACCCTCACGGAGTCAGCATGTGGGGACCTTCCTGGCCAAAAAGACCAATTTGGACCGTGACCACAACACACAGTTTGTGGTATGCAGAACCCCTGCTGCAAACCGAGGGCGGAGCTGCCCATGCCCAGAGTGGGTGCCGGACAGAGAACGTCCTAAACCAAGGCTGGACTTCAAGCCGGCCAACCCACCAGGGCAGACGGGGACTTGTTTTGCGTGTGGCCAACCAGGCCACTACGCTACCAACTGCCCCGCAAAGCTGGGAGTCTCAAGGAAGGGGTATACACCCCGCGCCCATCTTTGAGCTGCACATACTGCAGCCGCAAGTGGGAGTGACGGAGACGTATCTGCCAAGTCTGAGGCAGAGCACCCCACAAACGACCAGGAGCCCCCAGAGGAGGCATTGGGCGCCAAGCCTGAGAGTGTGGTCATGGAGGGGGAGGATTACATCACAGTCGACATATATGACGACGTCTACAACAACAAGTACTACAGTCGCAACAGCGACTCCGAGTGCCTAGCGGCGATGATGGATTGGCCGTCTACGAATGATCCCAAAAAAAATAACGTGGTTCGGATGAAGAAGGTGACTCTTCGTCGTGTGGAGGGCACTTTGCAGCACCCTACATTGAAACGGGCAGACAAGGAGTGCCTGGTCTCGTATGTGGACGTTGATGGCCACAAGGCATGGACCCTATAGGACTCTGGGAGTACTACATCGGGCATAATGCCCCAGTTTGCCCATGTGTACGGAATATCTGTGCAGGAGTTGGATATGCCATTGGCATTATAGCTGGGCACTGTAGGGAGCCGAGCCATGGTGCAGTATGGGACAAATGTGACTGTCCAAATGCTGGGCTCACGTAGCCGGGAATACATGGATGTAGCGAACTTCGATCGCTACGATATAATACTGGGAATGCCATTCATGCGGTGTAACAAAGTCATATTAGACTTTGACCACTGTTGGGTACTAGTGAATAGGAAAGTGATCCCAGCTGAACGAGCTACAGCAGACAACACTGATAATCATCTGCGACGTCATCGCACTACGGAGAAATGCAAAAAGTCTCCATGACTTGGCCGGTGCAGAGTGCCGGCCGTGGAGGATGTGGAGGAGGAAGTGCAGGCTATGCCTGGACTGAGCGCAGACCACAACATGGTGATGATGAGCGAGGAGGAGTATCAAGCCTCCAAGAGGAGCAATGAGCAAATCATCGCTCCTGATATTCGAGGCGCAAAGCCTCCAGACAAGTGCCATCAAAAAGTGAGACAACGGGAGGACTCAGTGGATGTATGTCCACCTACGTCCTCACGAGTCAAGTTGGAAGACTTGAGAGACAGCATCTGAGAGGTGGAAGCCTCAGGAGAGGGGGACACACGGTCCCTATGGGAGCGACCAGCACCCCTGCCGGAGTACGACTGGGCATACAACCCCTGAATGCCACAAGAGTGGAACAAGCTGGTGGCAGCCACGTGTGCATGAAATGCACACCAGAGACGGATGACCGTCCAACCAGCATATTGCCAGCCAGCCTCGGACGAGGTGTCCGTAGCTTACTCACTTGTATGTGAGGGGAAAAGCCTCGTGGCCTATAAGGCAGCAGCAGCGGGTTCTCTGCTGAGACTACATATACCCGATGACAGTGTCAATCGGGTGCTCACAATGCACGAGCAATATGCACCGCCGCCTCGGCCACCCTCAGAGATGGTGGAAGTACTTCCCCCGGTGTGTATGAAGGGGAAGCAGAAGGTGACAAGCCTTCATGAGGTAGATATACCTCAGTTGCATCAGCAATGGCAAGAAGAATTTGTCGACATGGTCAACGGGACCAAGGAGGAGCTACTGCCATGGCGGGAGGTGAACCATGAGATCGATCTCATAGACGAGAGCAAGCAATATAAGTACCACTTGCTGCGCTGCCCGCACGCACTCCAGGAGCAACTACGCGATAAAACTAATCGCTATTTGAATGCTCAATGGTGGTCCCCATGCACCACTGCTCAAGCTGCACCATTATTGTGCATCCCAAAGAAGGATGGATCCCTTCAAACAGCTCTTGATGCGCGTCAGCGCAATGACAACACTATAAAAGATGTAACTCCTTTACCAGATCAGGAGGTGATCCGGGAAGACGTGGCTTGGGCAAAGTATCGCTCAAAGATTGACCTTACTGACACTTACGAGCAGGTGTGCATTCGCACCAAGGACATACCCAAGACCGTATTTGCATCGATCATGGGCACGTTTATGAGCAACATAATGCAGATTGGAGACTGTAATGCTCCTGCAACCTTCCAGAGGCTAATGACCTCTATTTTTTGAGATGTAATAGGACGTTTTATGCACGTCTACTTAGATGATATATTCATCTACTCGGATTCTATGGAGGAGCATGAGCAGCACCTCAGAGTCGTATTCAAACGACTATGCAAGTACAAGTTGTACTTGAAGTGGAAGAAATGTGAGCTTTACGCTCAGAGTATAGACTGCCTAGGGCATGTCATAGATGAGTGGGGTATCCACCCCGATCAGGACAAGCTCGATCGCATTTGGGAGTGGCGCATGCCCCAAAACTACAATGACATCCAACGATTCGTTGGCCTTGTCAACTACATATTGAGCTTCTTGCCCGATGTCACAGCCTATACTGGGCCACTTATGGCCATGATGCAGAACAGGTCACCGTTCAATTGGAGGCCGTTGCACCAGCAGTGCTTTGAGATGGTCAAACGGATCTGTACGAAGACTCTGGTGATTCGACCAATCGACCCTAGACAGGACGAGCCGATATGGCTCATTTGCAACGCGTCCAAGACAGGCATCAGAGCCATGTACGGTCAGGGAAGCAGCTGGCAGATGTGCTGCCCAGCAGGGTTCATGTTGAAGAAGTTCACGACAGCCCAGCAAAACTATGCGGTGCACGAGCCTGGAGACTCTTGCCATACTCGAGGCCCTCCTCAAGTGGGAGGATAAGCTGATGGGATACCCCATCCACATCATAACGGACCACAAGGCCCTTGAGTTCTTTAAAACTCAGGTGAACTTGTCGCTGCATCAGCGACGGTGGATAGACTACATGTCGAGATACCAGTTCGACATCACCTATGTTAAAGGTGAACTCAACAAAGTGGCAGACTGCTTGTCACGCTACTTTGAGAGTGATGTAGTCGGGGAGGCTCACGAGCCTCATGAGTATGTGCAGGCAGACTGCCGCATAGACCCTGATGGAGAGGATTTACCTCTCCACCGATACCAGGAGCTCAGGGAGCATGTCCTGGAAGTACGCGCTATGCGTGACAATGAATGGAGGCGAAGCACTTGCCTCAGAGAGCAGCGTGAAGAGCGGGACGTAGCCGCTGATGACGCCCAAAGTTTGGTCAGCAACAAATATAGTAATAGTGTTACCATACCAATAGCTTGCATTGGGTGCGCTATAAGTGATGTGAGGAGTCCTGGGCAGGTCCCAGAGAACGCGCCTGTGAAAAATGAGATAAAGTCGGTAAGAGGGTCGGCAAGTGTAAAGCGCTAAGGTAAAGCGCCTATGAAGGGAGTGGTAAGTGAACACGGCAACGTAAGTGGCAAGAGCGTGGTAAGCTTAGCGAAGTCTAAGCGTTGATAATGCCTGCCGTAGCTGCAAGGTGCAAATAGGTCGAAGGCTATCGATAGTCTGCAACTGCCGACAAGTTCGACGTTGCCGACCATAAATGAGATCTCAAGCATAAGGAAGGCTGACAAAAAGGGAGCAGGAAACTCTGGTCTATTGTTTGATTCGTATGTACAAGTCGGTAAGTACTCTATATACTACAAGAAGTTCACCGTCGCCAGTGACCAACCATTGCCAAAGTGCGGTAAACTAGAAAATTTCATAGGGGTAGCTCCAACGGTTTCAGATCCCTACCGTCCATTCAAGAACCTTAGCGATGCCAGGCGACAGATCACAAAGCTAAACTATCAATCCATCACCCTTCTGTCGGTCCAAAATGCTTAGCGATGTCAGGCGCCAAATCAAGGCGCTAAGTGATGTCAGCCACCAAGGTCAAACGCCAAGCTGTCCGTCAGTTTTTGATAGATCATCAGGCTTCTCCCTAAGCGCTGTCGTCAGTGACTGATGCCATCTGTCAGTTGTCATTCTGTCTGCCATCGGCGCTATCACTGATCGGATCTGCTTCTTGCCATTTGCGGCCGTCAAATATTGCCAAAATTGGTTAATTAGCGCGCGCTAAGGTATCCTGAGCCTGTGCCGTGTTGCCATAGCCTGCCGTTGATGCGCTGATCCTGTATGGGGTCCTATCACCGCCCAATTGCTCAAGGAGCATGAAGCCGTGGACCCAGCGTCCACTGGGGAGCACGAGCACCCCGATACACCCGTTACGCTTGCGGAGATGCTCAAAGGCAAATTGCCTTCATCCCAGCCCCCTAGCCTGGTCAACGACGACTTCCGGAAGGAAGTGGTGCAGGACTATGGCGATGATTCTCTCTTCGCCGAGATACTCGCCAATCCTGACGACCATCCTTGGTTCAGGCATGAGCCTGGTGGACTGATCACAATGGAGAACCATCAAGGGATGGCAGTGGTATGCCTCCCCCGTACGCAAACCATTATTACGCGGGTCTTGGACTAGGCCCATGCACTGGTGGGGCATTTTGGTGCAGCCAGGACGTTGGGCTACATCTGGAGATGGTATTGGTGGCCACGTATGGCCCAAGAAGTGACTAAGTTCTGCGCTTCATGCGCAGCATGTCAGAGGGCAAAGCTGCCCCCTGGATCCCTTCCCGGGAAGCTACACCAGCTACCCATGCCGGTGAAACCTTGGGATTTCATTGGAATGGACTTTGTAGGTCCCTTTCCCGAGTCCAGAGGGTTCGATTACCTCTAGGTGGTCATCTGCCGCATGACAAGCATGGTGCACCTCATACCGGTGTGAACTACGCTGACAGCTAAGGAGCTGTCATGGATCTACCTTAGGGAGATCGTTAGGCTGCATGGGCTGCCTAGCACCATTGTGAGCAACCGTGACTCGAAGTTCACGTCTCAATGGTGGAGGGAACTCCACAAACTGTTAGGAGCACAACTCCTCATGTCGATGTCCTTCCATCCTCAAATGGATGGGCAAACAGAGCGGGCTAACTGCAGTATAGGCCAGATTCTAAGGGCAGTTGTTTGCCCTGACCAACAAGACTGGGTGGACTGGTGTCCACTCACTGAGTTTGTGATTAACGCAAGTATCTCAGATATGACAGGGTATGCACCCTTTGAGCTCAATGGAGGGTACTTGCCCTCCATGCTGCACGAAGTTTGTGCTGATACGGTGGCCCACCGAGGAGTTGTCGAGTTCGCCAGGCAGGCCCTGGAGAACATTGCGGTGGTGCATGATGCCATTATAGAGGCGTGAGTCTTTCAGGCAAAAAACACCAATCACCGTAGGTGAGCAGAACCACCAATAGCAGTAGGAGCATTGGTTTACCTATCAACACGTAACCTGAGACTCCCAAAGGGTCAGGTAAGTAAACTCTGCCTGAAATGGGTAGGCCCATATCGCGTTCTAGATGCAGAGCCAAGTACCTCCAACTATGTGTTGGAGCTGCCTCTGGCATTGCAGGAACGACGCATTGTTCCAAAGTTTCATGTGTTGCTGTTGCGACCATACAGCGCGTCTGACGATGCGCTATTCCCTAACAGGGCAACCCCGGGCCCCTATGATTTTGGGGCTCAAAACAATGACAAATGGTTTGTTGAGTACATCATTGGGCACCGGTGGACTGAGTGTAACACGCTCAAGTTTGAGGTACGCTGGTCCCTCGGGGACACAACATGGGAGCCACACTCCCATTGCTCCAAGTTGGCGGCACTTGACCGTTATTTGGAGTTGAAGGGCGTTAAGCACCCACATCAATTAAGTAAGTGTGCTGGCGCTTAATTTGATCAGCAGTGCCGATTGCGGCTTGGCTGAGTTGGTCAGCAGCTGTGGCTGAAACATGTTTTAAAAGGCAAAATTTCTTTTTCGCTTTTTTTCCTCAACCATGGACAACATGCCTGTGGACCAGAGTGAGCAGCAGCAGCAGTTTGAGATTGCGCCGTTGGTCTTACCGTCGGCTGAAGGGGGGGGACAGCAGTAGCAACCACCAGCAGCAGGCTACCTGCCGCAGCAGCCAGTGATTAGTGGCTATCCGCCATTCCAACCCATGCAGGGCAACTTCATGCCCCAGAACGCACCTGTGGGCAGCTATCAGCCCCAACAACCAGTAGTGGGCGCTTATGCGCCACATCACACAGAGGGCCAATCCCAGCAACAGGCCTACAGGGGGCTAGTCAGCCCCCAAGCAGCGCCAGGATGGGGGCAGTTTTCTCCCGCTATGGCAAGAGGGGCTATGGGCACACATCTTTTGCCCCAGTTTACCGCCCCGGCGCACTACCCTGGCATGGGTGGTGTGCCTGTAATGATGCTGTACCCCCCAGCTTGGATGGGGGCTTGGGGCGCAATGCCCCAGTACAGCGACTCACATGAGGTGCCAGCCAAGGGAGGCCGGTCGATTTCCCTGTCGACTACAGCACCAATTGACAATCTAGAGGGACGCCAAGCATCCCTCATGCAGGCCACCACGGCCATTGAGAGCACAGAAACTCTCAGTCCAGAACGGAGCATCAGTTCATCGGCTGATGCGCCGACGGAGAGCTTGGCCAAGCTCTCCTTGCTACAGCGGCTGGAAATGCCGCACCAATCCGAGCCCAGCTCGGAAGAAGAGTCACGTCCTTGACGTGACAAAGGAAAAGCACGGGCTGTCGAGCCCAGTCGCAACCAGGACTTAGTCCTGGCTACCCTTCTCCAACGTCTGGGAGACAACGGGTACGATGTACCTGCAGAGTCATCATTCCTCCGCAATGCAGAGGTGGTCGTCCTCATTAGCCAGATGATGGACGACATGGATTATATGTGCGTCCAGCGCAAAACTGATCTCCTTGCCCTATCGGCCACTCGTAAGTGGCAGACTACACCCCTGAGTCGGGACACCAACTCCAGCAAAAGGGCGCATCAGCAAAGAGTGGAGGACGCGCCCTCCCACTCAATTAAGTCGAGCATTGTTGCCCCCAGCCAGGAGGCCAGCCTAGGATGGGACATCCTTCCCTATGAAAATGTTCCTGCTCCAGCCGCCCCCCGGCTTATCCAGTGCCTTGCCAGTGGCGCATCTGAGGTCGCATCTTTGCGACCAGTATCCATGGTTTCCACCACGTACTCTGGGGAGCAGAGTTCCAGGGGCATGAGCACACGCCCCACTGAGGCTAAGGCCTCACAACCCCGAAAGGATCATTGGGGTAAGCAACCAGAAGGGCACGCATACATCAACGTGCACTTCCCCGAGGATGCTCCGAAAGGGGCCTCAGAGGCTAACATCCCCTTTTTACCCGCAATACTGGTAGAGGGCCTGCCAGCCTGACTCCCGTGGTGTGTGTGGACAATGGACCCACGGTCTGATAAGTCGGAGCTGGAGAGGCTGCCATCTCCGCCCTCCAATGATGATTGGTATGAGGAGCCTGAAGAGGCTTGTATGGAATCCCCTGTGGCGCATGAGATGGCGGGACAACATATGGCACGCAAACAGCGCAACAGCAATTGATGGGCCAAGATGGATCATCAGGCGCAGGATAGCACCAAGCAAGGAGCTGCCCTCCTCGAGGATCAAACCGGGCGCATCCCTGATGTGCTCGGTGTTGTGATCTACCATGATCACACTGTTGAGCGCCAGAACTCATTCTTTGGCACGGGGTTAGCTCCCCAGTTTTATTAGTTGCCAGTGACCAATACCATCTTCGTCGGACAAGAAGCCTGTGCAGCCAGGTCCTTCGAGACTGATAAAGAGGGCAACGCTGCGTCGACGCCCCACAACAGTAAGGTGTACCAAGTGGCACCTCGCGGGTTTCCCTGCAGTCCTTGAGAAGTCCGTAGGCTTCATGCACTGGTTAACAACCAGTTTACGCCAATTTGTCAGTGTCAGTTGGGCTACCTATTGCTCAACGAATTCAAGCGGATGGCGCTCAACTGCCACCCTACTGCCCGAGACAGAGCCATGTCTCACTTACTCAACAAGGTCATGTATAGGACCATCGCGGTACCCTTCGCAAGTCCAGAGGAGCGGGAGAACATCCCGCGAATGATTGTTCCAACATGGATCTATCGCCGCAAAGAAGGAGGGAGAATTGCCTTCGTCGGCCTTACTCCTCCTGATCCAAAGCAACCATTTGCTTTGGACTACCTGGGCTCATATGCCCTCCTCTATGGACGTCCTGGGACGTCCAATGTGTGGACCGGTCTGGCCATGGACCGAGCCATGCGCATTCATTGGCGCAGCCTCTTTGGGTTTGCGCTTGTACACGCCCTCAGCACCAGCTGCCCCTCCAAGTCCACGGTACACAAGTACCTGGCCTATGTATTCGCAAGGCCAGGCCTCTACAAAGAGGCCGTGGCTGAGTATGAGGTGGCTACGGGGCAAGTCTTTGTGCCCCTCCACGCTGACGACTCTACCTTCGAGGCTCAGGCTGTGGACATCCTGAAAGCATCAGCTTCCGTGTTCACCACTTCGGACACGTTACGTGTCCTTCTTCACAATCAAATTCTGGTCAGCTGGGCTGACCATGCGTATACTTATGGGGTCATCTACTTGGCCCACCTATTCTTCAGCGACAGCCTGCTCTACAACGAGGCGGCCGCTATCGACGATGAGAGGCTGCAACGCCTCAACCATTACGGTACACCCCAGTCCATCGCTCAGTGGGATGGGTGGCGCGAGGCCACCATTGGCAATCAACAACACCCGATGCTCCAGCAGCAGGACAGTCATCATGCTTATGACGACGCGCTCACCAAGGGGATGTACCTCCTCATTGGGCAAGACATTCATGCCCGCAAGATCTGGACGCGCCAGTACCCATCCGACACTGGGGATCTTCCTGATCCCCAACCACCTATCCCGGGGTCGATCATTGACCCCAATCTCACACTGTCCCCCCTCCAGGACTATGACGACTCCCTGCCAGTAGCAGGGCCCTCGGGCACTTCCTATGCGCCTGCACCCGAGGATGAACTCCTCGACTACGACATGGATGATGTGACTGCTGATCCATTCTGGGAGCCTGGGGACTCTCCCATTGCCCCCGTCCCTGACTTACCGACGGCCTGACCGTCGTATTATCTCAAGACCATAGCTCGGTCTGATTGGGGGGTGTGTAGCATAGGCCGCTATGTGGCGTTGGCCACATAGCTTTACTTACTGTATAGTAGTCAATATTATATTATATTTATTATAATATAATCCGCTATGTGGCGTTGGCCACATAGCTTTACTTACTGTATAGTAGTCAATATTATATTATATTTATTATAATATAATATTATTTACATTATTATATAAATAGTTTTACCAGCTGCTTACAAAGCAGCTTATTTTTGTGTTGATACTACATAGTCAATAGACCGGACTGGTCTGATTCTGTGCAGTGTGAACCTAAGCTCTCACAATTCCTGTAACTTCATTACACTTTGTCATTTAGAATCAGTATGGCATTCAGATGTTTGGGAGGGATCACCACGCGATAATTGAATGCATTGCATTCCGCCTTGAAGAACTTCTTGGGGTAAATGTCCAGTCGCCGGGTGAGGGCATCGGGTTTGGCCCCGAGTCATCCCAGGCAGTACTGGATTGTGAAGTCATACTCCAAGAGGATTTTGGACCATTGGGCCTATTGTCGACTAAGTTGCTTGGTTGTGGTGAAGTACTGCAGGTTATTGTGATCTGAGTAGACCTGGATCCGGTGCCGGGCTCCCTCGAGGTAGGCTTGCCATTGTTTGAAGGCTTTGATGATGGCGAGGAGCTCCTTGTTGTAGATGTCGTAGTTGAGCTCAGCGTTGATCATAGACCGGGTGTAGAAGGTGACTGGTCAGGGTTTCCCACCGTTGGATCCTATCTGTGAGAGAATCCCAGCAATGGCATAGTCAGAGGCGTCACATTCCAGGATGATTGGGAGGGCAGGGTCATAGTGCCAGAGTACGAGAGCTGCTGTAAAAGCCTTCTTAAGCAAGTTAAAAATGCTCTGGCACTTACTGTCCCAGTTCCAGGCAACGTCCTTGTGTGTGAGCCAGTTGAGGGGCTTTGTGATACCAGAGTAGTTGTCTATGAACCTCCGGTAAAAGTTAGCCAAACCCAGGAAGGATTGTACTTCCTTGACGTTCTGGGGTTGCAGCCAGTTGACGATGGCCTCGACCTTGTGGGGGTCCATGCGAACGCCATTCAGGGATACAATAATGCCAAGATACTCAACCTCTTCCATGTGGAATGAACACTTCTTGGGTTTGGCATGGAGGTTGTGCTCCCAGAGACGTTCAAGGACTTGCCGGACATGCTTCTGGTGGTCCTCCTTTGAGTTGGAGTAGATGAGGATGTCGTCCAGGTAGACGATTACAAAGACGTTGCTCATGTTGTGGAAGATGTCATTCATGAAGTATTGGAACGTGGTGGAGGAGTTAGTCATACTGAAAGGCATCAAAAGGTATTTGAACAGACCATACTATGTGCAGAATGCGGTTTTCCACTCATGTCCTGGGGCGATGCAGACATTGTTATAGCCAGAGCGGAGGTCAATTTTTGTGTAAACCTTGGCACTGCGGAGTTGATTGACCAGGTTGCCAATGAGCGGAAGCGGGTAGCAGTTCTTCTTGGTGATCTTATTGAGTCCCTGGTAGTCGATGCAGAGTCGGAGCGAACTGTCCTTCTTTTTGGCAAATAAAACTGGGGCTCCGGCGACGGAGGCGGAGGGTCAGATGAATCCCTTCCCAAGCATTTCATCGAGGTAGTCTTTGAGGGCCCGGAGTTCGACTTCCAACATGTTGTATACCTTGCCGAAAGAGGAGGTGGCTCCTTCCTCAAGGTTGATCATATGGTCATAGGGGTGGTGGGGGGGAATCTCCTTAGCATCTCCTTCAGAGAATACGTCAGCAAACTCGTGATACTCCAGGGGAACTACTTCTCAAAGGATCTGTTCCTCGGTTTTCTTCTCTGGGGGGATAGCGTCCCCTTGTAGGTGGTCTTCCAGGAGAGATGGCGAGGCATGTAGCTGAAACGTGGGGGTTCCATCCCTCATGAGGCAGGCAAAGGGGACGGCTCCAATGATCCTAATGTTGAATGCATTTGGGTTGATCGGGGCCGCGGATTCACAGGCTGAAATGAGTTTGATGCATGTCTGAGACTGGCCCAGGTAGTTCGGCCCTTTGTACCTGTTCTGAGAAATGTTTGGGGGTCGATCGGGGGCCTTGCAGGTTTGGACGGGCATTGGTGGCGTATGGGTGGGGGGCATGGCTGCTGCCCTGGGGGTGTCAGGCATTGGGTCGCTTCCTAGGGCCCGGAGGTGCACAGCAGTCGAGGGGTGGTCTTCAGGTCCCAGGAAGGTCATGGTGAGCGTCCTCCAATTGATGTCAGGGTTCGTGTCATGTAGCCAGGGTAGTCCCAGCACCATCGGAGTCGACCCATAAAGTCGCATGACCAGGAAGTTGGAGGTAAACTTGTAGTTATTGTCCAGGGTCACATGTCCCGAGTGAGACCTCTGAATGGGGCCGGAGAAGAAGGGGGTGCCATCGAGGTGTTGCAGGCAGAGGGGTTGGTCAAGGGAGTCATAAGGAAGGTCGAGGGCATCGCTGATGAAAACTCCGGTAGCTCCGCTGTCAATGAGGGCCGATATTGGTCTCAGAGCGCCGTCCAACCTGGCATTGATGACAAAGGATCAGGGCAAGTGGGACTGGAGTCCGGGGGGCGGTGGAGGCCCGTCCAGGGGGTCCTTTGGAGTCGGGTCCAGAGAGTGGGGGATATCAAAGGGGAGTTGCTAGTCATTGGACGTCAGTTCCCAGGTCAGGCAAAGGGTGAAATGTCGCCAGTCAATGCAGGGGTTGGTGTCTTGGAGCCACAGAATCCTTAAGACCAGGGGTGCAGAGGAGTGGAGTTTGGTTATCAACATCCGGAGGGTGTGAGTCTGTCCATTGGCAAAAGTAACAGGCATACGCACGAAGTGAGTGATGTCCCCCGCTGTAGAGGTGTCTCCGTCGAAGAGGCAGAGTCGCACTGGAACCGGGAGTCACTGAGCGGGTTCCAGGGCAAAGGTAGACCATGCCTTGTCGATGAAGTTGTCTGTGGCACCACTGTCAACAAGGGTGTTGAGGAGGATTCCGCAGGGGGCGAGGCAGGTTTTGAGGAGGAGGGAGTGCGAGGAGTGGGAGGGTAGGTAAGCCGTGAGGGTGTCCTGTGTGAGTGTCATGAAACAAAGATGGGAGACCAGGGCGGAGAAGATGTCGGGGTCAATTCCACGATTTAGGGCATCTTCCAGGTCTAAATCGCTGGGTCGTTTTTCAAATACTCATAGGTGGCATCCTCTCCTTCAAAGGTCCAGGTGGCACGTCCCATAACCTGTTATTGTGGGCACTTGGAGATGAAATGGTCTTTCTCACCGCAGAGTATGCAGACACCTTCCCTTCTCCGTTGTTCCTGCACATCCTTCGGAACCTCAATCCAGGATCGTCCTTTTTTCTGGAGCCGGTTGGCCCAGAGGGCCTCTTTGTCCCGTTCATTGGTGAAGTCGGGATCTTCAGGGTTTTCCGGGGATTCCTCGGGGCTTGGCACATTGCCTGGGCCATTGGCGGCCACAGCGGTGTTGAGTTGGGCCTGGGGGCAGGCACCGCTGCTAGGGTTAGTATTGGGTGGGCTGCGACTCACTGGGGGTCAGCTGCCAGGGAACACGGGGGGACCGGGGTTTTGATTTTGGGGGTTGGGGGTTTTGCCGGAGAGCCATGGAGGTCCTCCCCTAGAGTTCCAGGGGGCTTGGGAGTTTGAATACTCGCTGCGGTCTTTCCAGTAGCGTTGGTCAGTCTGCATGACAAGGGCCTTGTATCCGTTGTAGGAGGGTTGTTTTGGGGCGAGTCGGAGGACATCCTTGATATGTTGTGGCAGTGCACAGCAGAGGGCATACTAGAGGGCGCTGTAATTCCAGCCTGTCTCGTAAGCTTCCTTCTCGAAATGTACGATGAAGGTGGTGAAGCATTCCTCAGAGCACATCCGGAGGTTGAAGAGGTTGTTCTCAGCCTCAGCCACAGTATCGTAGATCCTGAACTTCCCAGAGAATTCATCGATGAAGGCTTGCCAGCAGGAGAGTGCCAGGTTGTTGGGATCAAACTGGATGAGGGCCATGTAGTGATCAAAAGCGATCCCCTGGAGGTACGAGACAGCGAAGGCCACCCGGGAGCTGTCAACCTGAAATGTGAGTGGCTTCGCCTGAAACGTGTTAAGACATTGGGTGAGGAAGGTACACCATTTTTGAGGGTCCCAGCCCGTGAATGCATCAGGCTTTTGAATGTCCAGACGTCCTTCATGGGCAAGGGCATCGCGAGCATTGTCTGGTCCGGTGGCGTTGCAGGGAGGGGGGCTGGCATTGTAATAGTAGTAATAGTGGTTACCTCCTCCCTTGGTGAGGAAAGGCGCCGAGGGCAGGGCCCCACCTGCCTGGAGGGCCTCCTCTGGGTGGCTCACCTGGGGATCCACACCCGGGAGGCCTGTTGTCCCAAGGGGGTTCGTTCCTGCTAGGGGGAGGTCCAGGTCTCCATGCCAGGGGCAGTGGGAGTGGGGGGCTGGGAAGTCATCCTCGGAGTTCAGTTGGGGATGGCGGAGGTGGTCGGGGAGGGTTCGGTGGTGTCGGGTCGATCTGGGAAGGCCAGGTGCTGGGTTGAGTACCAGGTTGCACGGGGAACGTTCAATCCAGGAGGGTCGTACTTGCATCGGAGGCCATGGGGGGTTCTGCAGGTCGAAGTGGGGCAGGGGGTCACGGCGGAAGTTGGGCTCCAGAGGGGCCAGGGCGGATGTGGGAGGCGGTACCAGGGCGGTCACAAGTGCAGGGTGTTGTTCATTTTTGCCGTGAGCGAGCTTGTCGATGTAGCACAGCATGTTATCTGTGCTAGGGGTGTCTACCCAGGGTCTATTGGAGGTCACCAGGGGTGGGGATTGGGCGCTGTCCATTTGCGGGAGCGGTTCCAGGGGCCTCTGGGGCTGTCTCCAGGTCTTGAAGATGCTAGAAACAGAGTTAGCCCTATGGCAAGTCGACAGGCCTACTATGTGGGCAGTGGGCTGATCAAATAGTCCTTCTGTTGGGTTGAGGGACTGCAGTATGGCCAAGGCATTTTGTCGCTCTTCCCATTGTTGTTGCTCCGGAGTGGGGACCGTGGAGGCTGCCGGGGCTGGTTCCAGGAGTTTCTGTTGGAGGTGAATCAAGCGACCTGGATCTGTGGGGTCATTGAGGGGTCGAGGGGAGGGGGACGCATAGACTTTGTTGAGCAGTTGTTGCAACTCCTCGTGGAGGATCGTGTTGCATTTATACTTTACCATAGTCTGCTCCAGGAGTTCTCCTCGCGTGAGGCGATCCCCGAATTCAACCAAGCAATGGGCCCAGTCCTCCAGAGTGCCTTCAAAGTCGTTGTGTCTGAATTCTGTGAGTAGCGCCCTTGCCTGCTGTGCGAAGTCCTCCAGCGAGATTCTGAGTGAGCGGAGCACTTTGTCCCGTTGCCGTTTGTACTCCTCAAGGCGTCGTTGTCCCATTGGCAAGGGAGGGGTCCAAGCGGGTGGGGCAGCGGTCGGGTAGTGTTGAGGAGGATAGTCATAGTTGGGAGGTCCATGGGGTTGGGGGACAGGGTGTGAGTAACCGTAGTAGGGGGTGGGCACAAAGGGGCCCTTGCTGGGGGAAATCGGGCAAGGTCCACTGAGGATGGGCGGGGTCTCCGGTAGACCCCCAGGGATGCTCTGGTACGAGGAGGCTTCCACAGGTCGCACCATGGCTAGGTTGGGCGGAGAGGCCCAGCTGGCTGAGGGCCCCAGGTCGTAGAGGGATGGGTCGGGGGCCCAGTGGCAGTGGAGACATTGGAGTTCATACAAGAGAGGTGGGTAAATGGGGCGGGGGGTCTATGCAGAGTAGTGGTCGGAGACTGGACATCTGTAAGGGTCAGTCTGGTAGTCTGTGGGGTAGTAAGTGTAGCCATCAAGAACAGTGTAAGGAGAGAGTCTTGATATTATGTCAGGTTCTGCTGAGTCAGGGGCTTTCCAGGAAAGCAATGCCCTTACGAGGCGGACTTGATCTATGGATACTTGGGTGTCTGGAACTCTGGGGCTAGGACTCCAGGGTTCAAGACACGGACAAGGAGTGGTCCCGGGGAAGGAAACTTGGTCCGGGGGTTTTGGGTTTTAGGAGCTGAGGGTTGGGAGGTGGTCGAGTCAGGAACCAGGGGTTCCAAGACGAGACTGAGTTAACAAATTGCAAGTTGCGAAGTGTGTACCAAACTTAGAGCATGCAGTTGTTCAAGCGTGCCAGTCAGCGCGTACCAATCAAGCAGAGGGCACGCAACAATTCAAGTTAATATCAAGACTAGCAAGTACAACGGGGAACTACGCTATAAGTACTATGGGACCAGGTCTTGGGGTTCCGGGGTGTCTGGGATAAGTTCTGGGAGGCATTGAGTAGCAGACAGGGACTGTATATCTGGATCACGCATGTGGGGCGTGCGATCAATTGGTGTGGAGGGAGTTGTGATGTGTGATGTGTGATGGCTGGAAGCAAGCAGCGTGATCCGATCGTTGATGGCAGTTGATCCCAGGGTCTGTGATGTGGGGTTGCTGGGGGTGCTGGTTGATGGTGGTCTTTGATGTGTGTGATGGCAGTGTCAGCAGCCGTGGGGGCGGGGCACATTGTGGGGTTGATGAGAGAGGCTCCCGGATGGGGCTCCAGGGATGTGCCAGGGAGGTTCCAGAGAGAAGGGGTCGTGACAGCTCAGTTCTATTAACATTGCCAGAATCCAAACAAAAAAAGTGTCAGGGGACTCCTTATTTCTTCCTTCCTTTACTCCTTATTTCTTCACTCTCCTTTTATTCATTTTTTTATTTCTTCTGTCATTCTCTTATTTTACTGTTTCTATTCTTTCAACACTATCTGTTAGTACTATTCCCAGTCTTTGAGGTGCTCTGGTTCTTTAGCTATCATTCAGACAAGTGTGGGCCTTTCAGCACCGCTTTCAGACTACTTATATAAGCTGGAGTTTGCCTTTCTGACTTTCAAAGTCCAGAGTTTTTCTGTCTTGTTTGTACAGTTGTTTATTTAGGCAATTTTCAAGTTTTTTAAGTTTTGTTGTACTATATAGTTGTTTTTTATGCTTTAGAGGCCCCAGAAGTGTCCAACCTAGCATAGGAAATCCCTAGACTTGTTCTCTTTGGATCTCCCTCTGCCAGATGAGTAGTTATTATGATATTGTTAGTATATACTCTAATATACTTTGGATCTCTCTCTGCTAGCTGTGTGACTGAGCTATAGCCTCCAGAGGTCATCTTTACAGAAAGTAGTAATAAAAATTTATCAAAATGTACTCTATCCAATTTCAGTTCTAATGGCAGTCTAACTGCTCCTAGCACATTAGTAATCTCAGTTCCTCTCACAGGGTTTAATGATCATCTGTACTAACTTTTTTTTAGTGCTGGAGGTTCAACAAGAAGCATTTTATAATTCTATCTGAATCCAGACTTGTGCAAATAACTATTTTAACCTTATCTATAATAAATTAATATAATTAGATGTTTTCAATACAAATAGCAGTCTTCTGTTTTGATTATTTTTTGATGCTCTCAAACTAAGAACACTTGTTTTTGATTTATGCATTTCTGCATTTTTATATTATGCAAGAGAGGAACACTGTTAAAAAGATGAGTGACAAGAATACAGCAAAGTATAATATTAAGCTAGTTAACATCAAATTAGTGCACATTATATATGCATACTAAAAAAGTCTGGCAGAGCACTATTTTTGCAACAAAAGCACAAATGAATGCTGTTGAAATAGAATATAAGTATTAACTGGTAGTGAATCAGTAAGTCAGTTAAGATTCAATATATGAACCTATACATACCTCAGATGATCACAATGTAGTGGTAAATGACTGAGGTGTCATACTATGAGTGGAGAGTGAAAAATTAAGAAATTAGATAATCAAAAACATATATAGAAAGGGTGATTGAGTAGGTGCAGCATAGGAGTAGAATTCATTCCAACCAAATGCCTAGAAAGACTACTGATAGGCTTCTGCTCAGACTAAGTGCATTACTAGACAAGACACTCCTAATATTATCAGTCAATCTGGAGACTCAGATTATCTTTTTGGCTCAGATTATCTTTGGCAAGTTAAAATCTCAACTATTATTTGACATTATTGACTTCAAGGACTCAGGACTTATAGGAGGAAAATAAAAGAGTGACTACCAGCAGCAGAAAAATAGGTTATTGACCAATCTCTAATTAATTTCAAATAGAAATGAACAGTAAGCACTGCTATTAGAAACATTACTATTTATGTTAACAAGACTGGATACACTAAAAGCTAGACAGCTTAGACCATTTGAAATAGGGATAACAGGTAGTATTGGAGATAATGCTTCTGGATTACAGCATTTATCTAAGTTTTTCTGACTAATAAATAAGACAAACTGTTAATTGAGAATTGTGTTAAAAAGTAAGCAAGTCTATTTCTTTTTGAATAATTTATAGTTGCTATTGGTCATTACTAGTTGTCATTGACAGTGCATGTACACTCCAGCAATCTGAGGGGTTTCTGAGATATCTACAATGACTCACAGAAACTCTATGAGCAGTGGTGGAATGGGGGTTGACTGTATACTGAGAATCATACCTGTGGGGCATGTGATCAGTGGCACAGAAGTGAAGGTGTGATGTGTGATGGCTGGGTAAGGGCTGGGTAATTGAGAATGTGTGTGATGGTGGCCATAATCTGGGGGTGCCAATTGTAAGGGTGATGTCTATGATTGCAGATGCTCCTGACGTCTGTCATGCATGGGGTGGCTGTAGTGTTGTGTGTGATGGTGGGGTTGGAATGTGTGATAAGAGCATGATGGCAGGTGTCAGTTGTGGTGCATGGCTGAGGGGTTAGTGAAGGGTCCTGGGATAGTTCTGGAGATGCCTCAGAGTGGATCCTGGAGTGGGGGGTCATGACAGAAACATTCAAAGCTGGCTACTGCAAATAATATGACAAAAAGGATCAAAATGCAATGGAAAGCATTTGATCAGCCAATGTTTGTCTTTGCCCTTGTTCTTAATCCTTTTGAGGGTATTTAACACTTTGGAGACAAGGCCAATGTCAATCCGTTTACAAACAGTTTTATTGGAGGTGAGATAATTCTACTGCTTGGTATCTAAATACATGGTTGACAATATTGATCACAAAACCTATCGACGTTTTTGTGCATGATCAATTAGAACTCCTGATGCTCCTGTTTTGAAGACTAAGACAAATCCCAGGACCCACCCAGTGTTCCATGCCATGCCTGTCCCAAGAGATATTTGTAACACTTCAGACCCCTTGATATTACCTTTTTCTATGCTCAATGTTCTTGTCTATATAGTGAAAAATTTGTATTCTTAAAATTTTACATTCCAGTGTCCCAGGGAAGGTTACTGCAGTGTACTTGGGGGAAAAGACCTGGTAAGTACTAATCCTTGTCAACTGGCATAGGAACAAGTGGCCGCCAACTGAGGCAGTGTTTATCTCCGGTTGGCAGATCTTCAGATCCGACACCGATAGCTTATCTATTCACTTTTGTCATAAGACTTTTTTCCACATGCCAGATACAAACTAAAAGTATAATATCTGTGCAAGTGTTCATTTTCCCAGAAAATTCAGTGACAGGCATAGTAAACTTTCGCAAGGTGGCGCGCATTTGACATTCATGCCGCTTAAGCACACCGATTCTTTATAACTTTATACATCAATGGTGCCCTGATTCATGTGGTAATTCGGATGCTCATACCGGGCTGTGGCTGCTCGTGTTCACACGAATTCCCTTTGTTCTCTTCACTCGAATGCTGTGTCCCATCTCTTTAAAATCTGATAAGCGACATATGAACTAATGCAGTATTTCAGACGTTTCAGGTGCCTACACCTCCTAGGTGTACTGTCAGGAACTCGACAAGAAAAGGATCTGACTACATATGTTACCAGAGCAAGAGCACATGAATGATGAGATAGCACCGACGCACACGGAAGCTGGCAGAAGCATAACAAATAAGGAAGTTATTGAACGACATAAGTTCGACACAAGGCATCCCCGTACCGAATCTTTACCTAAATCATGGCTGCCTAGGTTCTGTCAAACATCAGACGATCAAAAAACTGTATTCAAGGGGTAGAACATTAGTCCTCGAGGCCTTCGTGCTGGTCAGTTAGGCGCCGATCCCATATCTTCTGTGAGGGAGGTCTGGTGAGAAAAAATCGAGTTTATGATAGGATCAGGAACAATTACTGCGCTAAGATGTAGTCAGCTTGACCTAGCAGCCGCATGCTGCACGAAGATGTAACAGCAGCCAGTACCTCGGAACGCCCGGGTTCACGCCAACATTGTCCTCTACTCTTTACTAGATCATCACCACCCTTGTCATCCATTCACTCCGCTCCATCACGATCTGACGGGCGCGCGGTACACCTTGCCGGCTTCACTCTGGATGGTGCTGCCAAACCTTCGGGGCTAAATCGAAGCAAACCTCACGCAAGGTGCACAAGGGTACGACAACCTTGAAGACGTCAATGTCATTTGATTACCACTGTTCTCTGGGCGGCCAACAGAATTCTAACTTCCTCTGAGAGTCTAAAAGCAAAGACCTGTGTAAGCGGCTCCAACTCGGAGGTCATACGTTTCCTTGGCTTTCCTGTGACGCCTTTTCCCCGATCATTTTCTCCCCTCTTAAAAGCAACTCGTTCATTACATCGTGGTCGCTAATTCTGCGTACGCCCTTGCCTTGATTTTCCTTTACTAACGGAATAAATTCTCGCCAGTGTTCAATCATAAGAGTATCAAGTAGTTTAATGCGGCGGTACAGGAAAGGGACCGCTAAGCTCCGATGTTATTAAACTCCATCTCAACGGTGGACCTCCACAGCACGATCGTAAACCATTCCAGATCCTTGTACATCCATTCACAATAAATCAGCCTTACTACGAGTGCCTCATATCTCTTACCCACAGATACACATTCCGGTGGCGCAGGCAGCGTCTACTCCTTGTACCGTTATTTAACTAAGAAATTCTAGGTCAAAAGTGACGCAGGACTCAGAAACGGAAAATTCAATGCGCACAGTTGAAATCACGGCCAAACTCCTTGCGGAACATCTCCTCTCCCATTAACTTCCCGTCATAAAACCACCCATGGAACTGAAAATATGAAAATATTAGTTCAACTTCTGCATGGAATGAAAGATTTTTTACCCCTGTAGCTCTCAAACGTGCCCCAGTGACTCTGACTACCACCGTTGGGAGACCACACCTCATTTGGTTCAGCCCGCTTGACAGTACAGGGTGCAAGGAGTTACAAGTGTGTATGAAAGTAATATGCATGATTTCTTGTAGTACGATACATAATTGACAGCATAAAATAGACAGGCTGCGTTAGTCCAGGAAATAATCGAAAAGTGGCATGAGTTAACCGGTCTCTTGAAACATAAAAGAAATAGGGTTACACATTAATTCAGCATACAGCGCCACAACCCTCCTTCGGTGGATGAAGCGACTTAACGTCCTCGTCGTTTTTGCCCCGATGCGGAGCGTGACCCCGGATATTTGGCGTTGCCGTGTGATGAGAAGTTGTTCCCAACCCGCTTTTTGCCCATTGTTTTTCCTCTCACGGGCCACAAGTGCCGTAAGCAGCCGCTGACTCCGGCCGCACATTGAGTTTAGACACTGAAACCAAGCTTCATGGGGTTTCAGGAATTTGATAGTAATGTTCGATTAGCGTCGGTAGCAGTGGCACCAGGATTTCTGTACACCACCTTCGTAGATAGGCTCGAACAGTCTAGGACGAATGGGTTATCCGTCCAAGCAAACCACCCTGTAAAGGCAAAAATGGTGAAAGGGAAGATTAATGATGTTGATAGATACTGAGAGCGCAGGAATCTTGTTTAGCATAAATAGACCTAGGTATTGGCATAATGCCTCCGTCACTTACCAGGGTCTGACTAACGGGAACACGGGATATTGTGCGCTGCGCATGGGCAGAGACATAGAGAATAAATGGAGAATGATGTTTCCGGCAAAGTATTTACTAATAATAACTGAATCTCGATATCCCCGTCCTTCACCATCAGCAAGTATGATGGCGCAGAGTTTGATGTATTCCGAGCGAGCATGCCCTTTCGTAAACTCGTAGATTGGAAAGGACAAATGCGCGTTCAGCACAAAAGAGAATTGGAAAGGATTTTGACGATCTCAGGAACCTGAAGTTTTGCAATCACAAGGTTTCACTGGGGTTTGACAGGTATTCGACACCAGCGGAAGCTGTGGCCTGGTGAATCGAGATAATCTTCTAATATGTATATATTCGGTTTAATCGAGCCGTCGGCTTGGAGTGGTTTTATAATAGCTCTTCAAATTAGAGCGGCCTAGTAAAGTTTGACTAAGAAGATGCAACACCTACAACAGTGAAGACATGAGACGGATAGCAACTTCAACACCAGAGCATCCTGTCCATTCCGTCATCATTCATGAAGGTCAGCCACTGTCTAGTGTGGCACAAGAGGATTAGGCAAAGTTTGTTATCCCGAGGTGATCGCGCTGAGAGGTGAAGCCGGTAATAGAATCACTGTCCCGTCTTAAAAGGAACTTAGAGACAGGTGTCGCCGTCATCACCGCCTTTCACATCCCAAACATAGCACATAGCCATAAGTGGATATGGATTCCCCAGCTTTTACATATTCCGAGGCACAGGATTTAGCTCGCAAACCGGCAAAAGCAGATAGGTGGGCAATTGCAAGCATTAGTACCATGTAGCTCTCAGGCTAAGTGACAGTAGAGGGCAAAGAGAAGATCAACTTTAAAGATCGATGGAGGATGGATTACAAATCGAGGGACAAAATGTGCACATTCCCAGTCAAATGCCAATTTGACCGCAACCGTCGCCATGCGCTTTTCGTACTTACACTGCCATATTCAGAAGGAGGTTTCTTTAGATTTCTACGGACTCTACCGCCATCACTTGTTGGGTTTTCATCCAGATAGGAGGGGATTTCGCCACAAGAATAGATGTCTTTTCCCATCTGACATCGGTCTCTTTTAACCTTGCGACCGACGTGTGACTGGCTCATCTTCCTTCTCCCAGAGCGACGTCGTGAGCCCAAACTGTTCCCTTCCCGCTGCAGATGTCTCATTGATTTTCTTCAGGCTCGGTGTGATTATCTTTTTAGGTTTCCTTCTATTGTCTTGTAACTCTTGTTAATACCACAGCCTTGATATGTGAGTCGATTTACTTGCTTGCCAGTAACACACAACTGACCAACGCTCCTCAGCGTTATAATGAGTTCAGACAAAGACTCTGCGGATGAAAAGATGCAGACCAAAGTGGATATTCGTGAAGAGCTCCGTCCCATATCTGGAGCTCCAGGACTTGCATACCATGATTCGTCTGCTGCCGATCCCAATGTCTCTCTTGCCATCGGTTTCCGCACACTTTCTATTCAAGTATCGGAGCACCAGCACCCAGGAAGACCTCAAGACGACGTGGTCGACTTCTTCGAACAGCTCACTTATCATCATGTCTCTGTTGAGAAGCTCTGTAGTATGTTCGGCACCAGTGCGGATCATGGTTTAGACAACGTTGTAGTGGCTCGCAATATCCAGCGAGATGGGAAGAATACGATCGCTAAGAAGAAACCCAAGTACTTGTGGAAGATGATCACTTATCTCTTCGGCGGGTTCTGCTCCATCCTCTGGGTTGCTGTTATCATCTTCTTCATATGCTGGCGACCCCTGAGCACCCCTCCTTCGCCTACCAATCTCGCTCTAGCCATTCTCATTATCATCGTCATTCTGTCCCAGGCTTCGTTCTCTGCCTTCCAAGACTGGTCCACCAGCCGCATCATGAACTCCATCCTCGACCTCATTCCATCCGAATGTGTTGTCATCCGTGAGGGAAAGACCAGCAGAATGCCTGCAGTAGAACTAGCTGTGGGAGATCTGGTCATGTTGACCGTGGGCAACAAGGTACCAGCTGATATACGGTTGATCGAGACATCGGACGATGTACGTTTTGATCGTGCTGTGCTCACAGGTGAATCAGAAGAGGTCGAAGGCAATGTTGAGTCTCTTGGGGAAACTTTCCTTGAAGCTCCTAACGTCGCTCTCATGGGAACTCATGTCACGAATGGGCACGCGAAAGGTGTTGTGGTACTGACTGGAGGTCGGACCGTAATGGGGCGAATTTCCAAGCTCACAAACAAGACTAAAATGAAGCCGACACTCATTCAACAGGAAATCTGGCGTTTCGTCCGGATCATCATCTTCTGCACTCTCCTCCTCGCGTTGAGCATCCTCATCATTTGGCTTGCATGGCTTCATCACGACCATCATGCTTTCATGAACGTTGTCCAGATGCTCAATGATGTCATGGGCTGCATTGTCGCTTTCATCCCTGAAGGAATGCCCATCGCTGTCACTCTAACACTGTCTCTCATCGCCCGTCGTATGAAAGACATCTCGGTTCTTCCCAAGTCACTTGCGACTGTTGAGACCCTTGGCTGTGTCACCGTCATATGTTCCGACAAAACTGGCACCCTTACCCAGAACAAGATGTCAGTTATGTCCGCTGGATTCGTCGACCAAACGTATACAGCTAAGGAGTTCGGAGAAAACCTTGCGATTGACTCGGTTGGAGAGGGATCTGCAATTCGTTTGCTTCACCGAGCTGCGGTACTTTGCAATGGTGCAACTTTCGATGCTGCTACTGTCGATCTCCCTCTGGAAAATCGAGAGATCAACGGTGACGCCACGGACGGTGCTATCCTCCGCTTTGTCGAGTCCGTAGGAGACGCATCTGCTGTCCGAGCTTCCAAACCGGAGATATACCAAGTTCCCTTCAACTCACGTAACAAATGGATGCTCACCATGCACAACTCCTCGCCCTCTCAAGCGTCTGAAAAGGCGTCAGCAAGCGTCATCTTTGTCAAAGGTGCTCCGGATGTCCTTATTCCCAGCTGTACATCCTACTACTCTGCTCTCACACACGACATCCAGCCCTTTGATCCGGTTGCTAAATCTAAACTCATCGCGACTCAGGAGAAGTGGTCCCGAGGTGGACAGCGCGTCCTGCTCCTATGTATGCGAGAGTATATACCCTACCACAGTGTTGGCACCAACGACTTTAGCACTGAGATCTCCAAGAAAGGTCTTGAGGAATTGACGGTAGTCGGCATTCTTGGCCTCATGGACCCTCCTCGCGCTGAGTCTGCCGTTACCGTAAAGGACTGCAGGAGAGCTGGTGTTCGATTCTTCATGGTTACCGGTGACTTTGGATTGACAGCTGCCGCCATTGCACGACAGATCGGGATTATCACCACACATGCTGAACCTGATTCTCTTACGGACGTGATTGAAGAAATGAAAAACATGCCTAGCGGGCGCTTGCCCAGCTGCCGCGACCCCGCCAATCGGATTCAGAAAAGTCTCGTGCTGGAAGGGAAGGATTTAGTGCTGTTCAAAGAAGAACATTGGAACGTCGTTACGCGCTATGAAGAAATTGTATTTGCGAGGACGACACCGGAGCAGAAGCTGGGCATTGTTACTTCATTCCAGAAGCGGGACAATGTCGTTGCAGTTACCGGTGACGGAGTCAACGATGCCCCGGCACTGAAAGCAGCAGACATCGGCGTCGCTGTCGTGACAGGAAGTGATGTCGCCATGGAAGCCTCTGACCTCGTTCTCATGGGTAATTTTGACTCCATCGTTGGCGGCATTCGACTTGGACGTTTGGTGTTCCAGAATCTGCAGAAGGTCATTGCCTATCTCCTACCCGCGGGCAGCTGGTCTGAAGTCTGGCCTGTTCTTATCAATGCTTTTCTCGGTGTACCCCTTCCCCTTTCTTCATTCCTTATGATCATTATCTGTTGTTTCACGGACCTAGCGCCCTGTCTTTCATTAATCATGGAAAAGGAAGAATTCGACCTCCTTACGCTCCCTCCGCGTAACCACAAGAAGGATCATCTTATTAACCTCAAGATCTACACCCAGTCTTATCTTTTTATCGGCATGATGGAGATGGTTACTGCGCATGCGATGTTCTTCTTCTACTTTTCGCGGTATGCCAATATCCCTATAGGCTCTCTCTTCCTATCATTCGAGAAATACAATGAAGACGGGTTCCACGGGCATAGCGCGGCCGATCTGGTCAACTTCAACAACACGGCGCAATGTGTGTACTTTGTCACCCTCGTGATTCTGCAGTGGGGCAACCTCCTTTCTGTCCGTAACAAACGTCTCTCTATCCTCCAAGCCGATCCCATTCGTAAAGAAAGGAGGAACGTGTGGCCATTCTTCGGCGCCATCCTTGCGCTGATTATTGCGATTTTTGTGACGGAAGTTAAAGGTCTTCAGAGGTTGTTTTTGACGGCTCCGGTTCCTGTGGAATTCTGGTTTATTCCATTGCCACTATCGCTGGGTATTCTCGTCATGGATGAGATAAGGAAGTTGCTAGTGAGGACCTACCCTAAGGGTTTCCTAGCGAGGATTGCTTGGTGATTGAGATACTTGGTGAACCGTATGCCCTTTCTCTCGTAGACTTTGTCTGATATATGCTTTTTCAGATTAACATGTTAATGTGTCACGATATGGAATGGATTCACTATATGAAATCTCTGTTTTATTTCTCTTTTGTATCAAGAAAATATAGCAAATATTCTTGTTCGATAATTCTTGTCTATCAGTACGGTTATACAATGTAGAAAGGTGTCAACTTTGAAGCTGTCCTGCGCTCCCGCAGTTCCTCGTATGTTTATTGGCTGATTTTGGAAAAGTAAATACCTACCTGGAAGTGTTAGAACCCAAATATACTCGATACTCGATATCTGACAAGTCCACAAGTCAATGTCTATTATCAGTACATGTAGTCGAACTTGTAAGTAGTGTAAAGTGACCCTCAGATCACCGTTGACCTGAGGTTAGTGCGTATAGTATATATTGTTCTGTAACAATGCTATGTTGTGGTCATCAGGGGTCAGTGAAAGAGACAATAAGGGATGCGAATGGCGAGATTGATGGTGGCGTACTAATACGGTACCATTGCATACCAAACTTGAAACACGCTTTACTAGCTGTGATGCTTACTCGCTACTTCCTACTGAAGAAGGAAGATAATTCAATGGCTGAAACTGGGTCCATGAATATAGTCGTTTAGAACCCTTGGTTACGTCTACCCCTGAACTATAGGTGTGGAGAACTCTCAGGAAGGCAGTGGATGCTGTAGTGATGTGCCACAGCCAGGTCAGAAGAGTTGGCCTGGCAAGGGCTTTAGCAGCCAACTCTGACTATGCTCACAGCGTAGTTATGTAACTGCACCAGGAATGGCTTTCATCAATGGTTGAAATGCCTTAGTATGGTAGTGAGTACATATAGAATATGGAACTGCTTTCTGACGATGAAGAAGATGAGGATAATTTTGACATAGCTATCGATGTTGTCCCTGGTTTGCAAAAAGTACGTTCATTATTCAGTCGGAACTACGCTTGAGCCAGGTCCAGGCCAGACCGGTTCGTCTATGCTTAATCATAATATCCTGCCCGGTTTCAATCTTCTCCCAGTGTTGGTTGTACTGACGTGCCCGAACAACCGTATTTAAAAATTTCATTCCGTGTGGATAACACTGATGTTACCTTAACCTCTACAAATACAGTCATCTTAGACGTGCCGCTCCTGCCGGTTCGCTTCTAGACCGTCCGACTTGTGGCCTCTCACAACAACTCATGACAGTTTAATTCGTGTTTTCGTGTACTGCTTCTCCATTCCTCTAAATTTGACCCTTCATCAACTATTTCTGTGTCTAACATGTTTCATCACCACTCGGGTAAGCTTTCGTATCCGTCACTGGGTTCTTTTTCTGTGCTATGTTTTGGGATCAATCTAGCTAATTCAGATCCACGTGGGTGGATACAGGTTGAAAAGACTGTGCCGCCACGATTTATCCACCTCTTGCCCCACAGCGACGGTCACCTCTCCAGTCGTCAATTCTTCTCTTCCTGCTACTATGAAGCACGGACCTTTCTCGTTTTCGGCAACAGGCAACGAAATCCTCTCTCGCTGTCCTAGGTATGTATCATCTATCATCCGTCTTCGTGGACTTGCTTTACTATAGTATCTCGACTCTTTTCGAAGATCTCGTATCTTGGTTGTAGGAAATGTGGGTCCCCCTTTCCAACGTCACTCAGAACCAATCAAGCGGACATTAATTTCGCTTTCGCAGACAGGAGTGGGAAAGTCTTCCTTGATCGCCAACATTTTCAACGTCAGCCAACGGGTGAGTTTCACGTGGGTTTCTTGAGCTCTCATGGACCGACTACAATTAGGACATTGACATTGCTCATGAACATGCTGGAATAGCAGATATCGATCGTGAATACACGTCCATTGACAATCCTTGCATTGTACTCCACGACACCGAGGGTTTCGAAATAGGCTCCGATGACCACTGCAGAGTTATTGAGACATTTATTCGTAAGAGGTCAAAAAAAAGCTCACCGGTTGAGCAGCGGCTACATGCGCTGTGGTAACGACGTTGCCCCTTGAATTTAAATTGATAACTTATCGACATCAAATATATCAGGTTATGTATAGAGTCCCCACGTTCCGGGTCACGTCTGATGCAGACTGCTGATGAAGACATTCTGAAGCTTGCTAATCACCGTGGGCTGCTAATTGCCTTGTTTTTGATTTGACTGACATTGATACTGTAGGAAACATCCCTGTAGTGGTCGTTTTCACCAAATTCGACCTCCTCTTTAACGAGTTCTATTCAAAGGCGGCACGAGATTGTCGACAGATTGATCAAAGTCAAGTTACAGAAGATGCTCGCAGTTCATTGAGAGCATCAGTCAAGATGTTTCAACAACAGTTTGATCTCCTCAAACACAAACGATTCCCATGGATTCCTCAACAGCCAATACACTACGTTGAAGTCTCAACCAACCATTGCTTTAGTGGTTCGAGTAACTTTTCTTCGTCAGGTGTGTAAGACTGACACTACACTCGCGTAGATTCTCGGCAGACACTTGATCACTTGATGCAAGTCACTACGAAGTGTCTACATATGAAAGATCAATCCTCCCCATGGGCATTAGTAGCTCAACGTATTGGTTTCACGCACAAGGTTCATACTTCAACGTGTTTCCCAAAACTCGAATGGCCGGCTGAATGAAACAGATTCATGCTTCGCGAGAGTGCATGAATTCCTTTACATGGCTTTTCACGGCTTGCCTTTCTTGCCTATACCATTTAGCTGTTAGAACAGTTTTCACAGAATGACCTTGTCCATGTTCCTCAAATTTTGTGGTGTGGGTTCGCAAACGACTTCCAATCACGATGATCATGGCCGTAGACTGTTTATCTTCTCCTAGAAATCATGACAACAGGTGATAGTACTTGCAGCGCTTCTGCTGAGTTTTATAATCCCTTAAAGGTCCGGTAATGACTCAGAGCCATAATGTGAGCCGGTTGAATTGCGTTGGCGTTCTTGTTCCAAACCAGAGATCTCTGAATTTGTAAGGAGATCTAAACGACAGAATGAGTCAAGATATGTAGTGAGCTTGATGTATGTATTGGCTCTCACGAGGCCCCGATAGGGACCATGGATAAGCGTCCTGAGTTTTTTTCTAAAAAAGAACGGCAAGCGAACGCAAGGGCTAACTTTCTTTCCTGCTCATTTGGGACGGCTCGGGGTCCCTGTCATTCGATGATGTTGAGATATCCAGAAATGCTAAGCAGTAGAACGCCTGTGACTTATTTGATATCCAACCCTTACTGTCATGTGTCACAATATGCAAAATACATTACAGTCGCCTCTATCATAACCCATACCTCTCGGTTGTCGCCCATAGCTATGGGTTATCAGAGAGTATGGGTTACCACAGAGAGGATATGCATACACTTTATATTGTCCATTCGTGTATTACATACATAAAAACGAATTATGTCGAAGTGAAATAGTCAGTTATATGAGAGGGCACCATATTATCGAGCTCCAAACAACGCATCTGCCACGCAATCGATGCAAGATCAGCTTCTACTCTGCGAGCGGTGGGAGTGTTAATACTGTTAAGGTGGCTTGTAATTGCCACGCAATCGATGCAAGATCAGCTTCTACTCTGCGAGCGGTGGGAGTGTTAATACTGTTAAGGTGGCTTGTAATCAATGAAGATAATTTAAGAAAATCACGTCGTGAAAATGTGTTGGGAGGTATGTCTGCATTGTCGTCAACATCATTGTTCCCACCATTGATCAAAGCATTCTCTGCAGCCTGTCGGGCATCAAGGACTGCCTTGCAAATGTCCTGGTCAGTGGATTCATGGAAGCATTCAATCTCATCGATTGGATTGAGGAGTTCCTCAATAGCCATTCGGTTTTGAGGTTGAAGTGCAATTCATGGAAGCATTCAATCTCATCGATTGGATTGAGGAGTTCCTCAATAGCCATTCGGTTTTGAGGTTGAAGTGCACCACTTGCTTGCAGCTCATCAAGGAGGGTTTCAACATCCTTCTCGAAGCTTTCAACAGGATTACTGGTAGTTGTGTTAAGAAGAGATGAAATGGTCACTATAGGTTGCATAGCTGATTGATGTGGTTCAGGGAGAATGCCAGCCTTTTGCCAACAATGTTTGATTGTGGTTGCATCAACTGCGTTCCACGCAGCATCTGCTAGTCACATGGCCTTGAGTTGGTTGACGTTGTAGATTTCAGATGGTGTGACCCCAGAATTGTATCTTCTGATAGCTCGTTGAATATATTGTGAGCGATAATGAGCTTTGAAGCATCTGATGATGCCCTGATCCAATGGTTGGACATGTGCAGTGAGATTTGGCTCAAAGTTCTCGACACAAATATTCTGGAGGCCTTCTGGCACAATATGTCCTGAGAAATTGTCCTGAAATAGCACAATTTTCTGATTTTGGACTCTGAGTTCATGATCCCATTGCTGGATCCAATCCTGATACAAAGCAGCTGTCATCCAAGCCTTGGCATTGTTGCAATAGACAAATTCAAGATCAGTGCCAGAACGTCCTCCAAATGCACGAGGCCTCTTTGCTTTCCCAATAATGAATGGTTGGAGCTTATGTGATCCATCTGCATTTGCTGTAACAGCATAAGTCAAGCGGACCTTTTGTCCTTTGACTCCAAAACTTCTTTTATCAGAAAGTCCTCGATCAGAAGGCATTCTGTTTTTGAACAATCAGAATTTGCCCAGATATTTCATGATCAAGCAATACATATGCATAGAAAAGCCCACTCTCATCCATGTTGTAGAGGTCGCACAACTTGTAACCAAAATTGTTAACAAGATCTTCAATAAGATTAGCAATTCGTTGCCTTTCCCTTGCTACCACATCTGAGGTTGATGATGCTGCTTCACCGTGACGCTTGAATTATTTTAAATTGAACCTTGTTTTGAATCCAGTCAACCAACCTTTGCTCAGACCCAGGCGCCGCTTGTCATGTGGCACTCCAGCAATGTCAGCAAACTGGGTCCATTTCAGACGTAAAACTTCACCAGTAACAATGAGATTTTCTGACATTGCTTTTGCTACCCAAAGGTCGAGCATATCTTCAATCTCTGGATGTTGCATTTGTCGAACTCGTTTGACAGCTCAATCTGAATGCTTGGAAGCAGCGGCCCATTGTTCATGCCATTTAAGCTCCTCCTTTACCCATGAAGACACTAATGGCTGTTTTATTTTCAGATTCAGATATTTCAGTGAAAAATGCTGTGCAGTTTTCGACTGGTTCTTGCCATTGGCATGATACCAGTCCAAAATCTCGATCTGTTGGGCAAGTGTTGCATTCTCCTTCTTGGTAAACACAGGCTCCTTTTTTGTCTTCTCTATGATGTCCTTGATCTTAGGCTCTGCACCTGCAATCTGTCAATGTGTGCAGCTCAATCAGGTGTTTGCAATAACGTACGCTTCCTTTTTTTTCCAACAATTTTGGCAAGCTCACCAGCTGCCTCTTGAAGCTTTTGGACCATACTCTTCTCCTCTTCATCCAGCCTTCCCACACCTCTTTCATAATCCGATGCAGTCTCCAATTTATCCACCACTCTTTCTAAATCCACCACATTTTCTTTGTGATCTAGCCATGCCTCATCTTTGCTCGAAATAGACTTTTGCTCAGCAAGTAGTGTTTCAAGTCTAGTTTTCTTAGTTTTGACTTTGTTCCTGAGGGTTTCGAGGCCTTTCTTTAGAACTTTGAGAGGTTTTAGAGTCATGTTTGAGTTATGAACACAAAAAAACATATGTATACGACTGTTACTCGGTTAATTACTAGAATAAAAGTTCAGACAAGCCTCTCAGCAACTAATAAAGGTATGGGGTTTGAGTTCAAGTGCCTATGGGTTATGGTATTTGAGGGAGTATGGGTTATAACTTGCATTTTCCCGCAAACCAAGTCGGTGAACACAAAAACCTATGGGGTTTCAGAAAGTATGGGTTTTACCTGCTATGGGTTATGACAGAGGTGACTATACTGAAGTCGTTCTGCTCACCTGTTGGGTCTGGCAAAAATTTGTAGATACCTATAGTATATATCAAGACTTCCCTGTACTTTTTTTCAGACAAAATCAAGATGTAAAAATGTCAGAGGCATGAAAGTGTGAAATCAGAGCCAGTTTTGTCCTGTACTTTTTTTCAGACAAAATCAAGATGTAAAAATGTCAGAGGCATGAAAGTGTGAAATCAGAGCCAGTTTTGTAACTTACCGGAGCTTGGTCAAATGAATCAAGATGGAATATACAAAATCTGAGTATACAAAACTTTTCTATGCATAGAAATTAACTTAGAAACACCTTTCCAAAGCATACCGAGTGGCAGAAAGCTCATAAAGGTGGTTATTTTTCTGTACAATGAAAGAGAGTGTGACAACTAGGGAGCCATTGGAGCTCTGCATATGGCTTGTGATGAAATGGATGACAGCAGAATTTGAATTTGAAGTGTGACCCGGTGTGATGGATTTTGCACTTCCCAGTCATTTGGTACCTCTCACTTGGTCATCAGCTGACACAACTATTATAAGTCTCTAGCTAAGAACTATCTTGAGATGTTCTGAAAGTTCCAAGGCCATATGTGTGGAAGACAGCCTACAGAAAAAGAATGGCTAGAATTTGCACTTCTCAGCATATGACAGTACTTTCCTTGTCTTCCCCAACTCTCTTACATAAGTAAGAGAAAGGGTTCTTTTACAAAGTCAAACATCTTTTTTTTTTTTTTTTTTTTGGAGAAGCATTACCTATTTAGGTAGCTATCAGCAACTAACAATCAGACCCATTGTGGGGTTAGTTCATCCTGCCTGCTGGGGGGTAGGGAGCAGTCCCTACATAATATCGAGTGTCCACCCTGAGAAAATGCTTTATGCACACTCCTTGTGTGGAGTAGTGTGGGAATCCATCTCAGTCATTTGGACTGCCCACCCTCCTCTGCTCTTCAGGTCAGCATATACCCACTAAAACCTCAGCTTGCCTGGGCCATCCTCTTGGCAAGTCACTCTCATTTTCTACCAGGCCCTTCCACATCTGTCTCACTAATCTTTGGTCTAGTTTCTTCCTCCCTCCTCCTTCCCTGGTTGTCATTATGCAATCCAGTCTCAGTCTCATGTTAATTCTGTCCACAAGTGTGTTCAAGATGGCTCTCTATGGAGTGTGTCTGCTCTATTGCTCCTCACCCCCTATTACCCTCCTACATCTTATCATTCATATTGCTGCCGCTGCTTCAGATACCAGGAGTTTGTAGAGCTGTCAGTCCCCTCTCTTTACTTTGCCTTCCTGTGTCGTTATTCTGACTGCTCCACAGGCCAGGATTCCACTTAGCAAGGGTTTCATCCATGATCCTGTTCTTTTTCCCCACCATTTCCCTACTGCCTGCCAGATTATTTCCTGGCCAGGTGCTTTGCATTTTGTCAGGATGTGTTCCATGGACTCTTCACAGTGGCATACTTCGCACATTGCCCTCTCTTCAAACCCACTTATATTCTTCCAGTAGTTCCCTACTTTGTAGATGCTGTGCATACACCTCCACAGGAACTCTCTGGTTGTTTTTGTAAAGTTGGCATGGTGTATTGATTTCCATATTTTCTTATTTGGGAGCTTTCTACCTATCAGTTCCTCAACTGCTTTCTTTGCTGCTTTCTCATTCCTTTCAGTGGTGTGTCTCTTTTCTGTATTTTCCTCTCTTCTCTGCCTTATCCCTTTATACAGTAGCGACTATGTAGCCTTTCTTAGTCTGGCTCCATATTTCCATCTCTCTGCTCCAAAAGCATCATCCAGTTATTGTAGTCAGTCTGTTTCAGTCCCTTTCTTTGCTAGGGTATCTGCTTCCTCATTCCCTTCCTCACTGTTGTAGCCTTTCACCTATTCAAACCATGTTGGTCCCTTCCTAGTATTCAGGCTATCTCTTACCATTTATATTCTTGGCCCATTTTTTACTCCTATCCAGCCTTTGTTGTCCCACTCTCTGATATGCTTAGTTAAATCTTCAATTACATATTTTGAATCACTTTTTATATGCAGTATCCTATGCTGCTCTGCCTGTGCTGCACACTGAATTGCATAGACCTCCCCTGTCTGGTTAGAGTGAGTTATTCCTGGTACTTTTGCACTTATATTTCTTTGGTCCTGTCTTCCAAACCAGACTCTGCTTCCTGCCTTGGCATCATCATCACCATTCTTTACATATGAGCCATTGGTGTAGACTAGTGTCTTATTCAGTGGTGCATATTCCTGCACCATCATTGTTTGTTCCTGTACCTCATCCTCTACTTCCTCTATAAATACTCAAACTGTTTCTTTGAGTGTTCTTCTGGGCCAGTTCTTAGTGTACTTTGTCACTCCCAAGTCTGCTTGCATCTAGTCTTCTCTTTCATCCTGGTTTCTCATCCCTGGTCACCAGCTCTCTTTCAGTCTCATGATTTGTTGTCCTATTGTACTGGTACATGTTTCAGGAGTTGTGCAGCCTATTTCCAGGTCCACTACGCACTCTGGGCACCTGCAGTAATCATTTTCCACATGTCTTCCATTGATCATTCTCAGTGCCATTTTACAGGCATCTCCTACTGTTGTTATCTTATGCACTGTTCTCAGATGACGGTTCTTCATTGTTTTGTTTTCACCATGAAGGCCTTCTATTATTCTTGCATGGTGCCAAATCGGCATTTCCATCTTTGCTTCATCTGTCAGATCATTACTCCAGATCATCACCCCATATTTTTAACTGGTCTTAATAATCTCTTTCATGTCTCTGGGCATCTTTGTCATATTGCCTGTCCTTGCCCTTCATTTCTGAAGGAACATATTTTGGCCATCTCTCACACCTTCTATCTTGTTGGCTGTCCTTGCGTTCTGCCTGATTATTATGTTGGCTAGGTAAGCCCACTTCAGTCTTCCTTCACTTAGTCTCATGTATTCCTTTAGCCAGGATAGGTGTATTGCCTCATTCCTGCTCTGAAGGTCTAGCAGGTTTCTCCCTCCCCACTTCTCTGGTTTGTATAGGGTTTCTAGGTTGACCATGGGCTTCTTACTATCCCATATGTATTCTCTTATGGTCTTCTCTAGTCTGGCTTCTATCTCACTCAGCATCCACTGTACCTTTGTAAGGTAGAATGTGATACCTCCAACAAACATGCTTATTATGTGCCTTCTCCCCTTCATGGATGAGTTTGACTTTCCCCATTGCTTCAAGTATTTGTTGACTTTCTCTAGTACTGGGCCCCATGGATTGCCCTGGTCTATCTTGTTCCCCACCCAGCATTCTAGTATTCTCATAAGTTCTCCTTCTCTTGCTATGCTTATGTTGTCTGGGATTTCATTACTTGTCGCATTTAGGTTGACTCTCCTTTTCTCTCTCACCATTTTCCTGTATTCCTCTGTACCAATGGGAATTATTTCAGTTTTTTCAATATTGAATCTTGTCCCTGAGGCTATGCACCATTTCTTGAGTATTCTGTCAGGTTTTTGGTAGTTGTTGTTCTTTCATAGGAACACCATTGTATCATCTGTAAAGAGCAATATGACTATTCTATCTTTCATCCCCTCTGCCTTGAAGCCCTTGATGTCTGATTTGCACAGTGCATTTGCTAATAGTTCTATTGCCAAGTTAAAAAGTAGACAAGAAAGTGGGTCCTCTTGTTGTACCCCTCTCGTTACTTTATATGGTTTGCTTATTACTCCATTCACAATTACCCTTGTTTTTGCTAATCCATACAGTGTTTTCACTATTTCTATGAAGGTTCTTGGCAGGTTGTATTTTGCTAGTACTTCCCATAGATATTTATATGTTGATGACACCAACCTGGGTTGGATGTGCTGAACATATATGCAGTACAACACCGTCTCCAGCACCTGGCATGCATAGTTGTGAGAAGTTCTGACAGAGTCCTGGTGTGCTTGAACAAATGTGATAGGACAACATGCTAGATAATAGCACCTTGAATGCTACCTGGCAAACTGTGAGTGCCATAGCCTAAGCAAAGATACAAAGATGAAGACAAATAGTGCAATATAATGTGCCTATAGATGGCACCACAACAACAAAGATGAGACAAATGAGGTTAGCACCCAACTTGGTGGCAACATTGGGCTAAGCTAGTGCAATTTAAATACTAAGTGTAACTTGGGTGCTCAAGGATTACGATTCGTTATTTTCTTATGTACATGCAAAGTAGTTATCTTTTATATTATGCACTACTATATTTGTGAAATAAGTCCATTCACAGTGCTACCAATTAGCACCTCTCCTCATAGTTGCAGATAACAGCAACCTGTCAATGGCAACCAGCACATATAGGGAAACGGCGACCAATGGCATTATAGCCCATTGGCCATGGTGACTCTAAACTGACTTAAACTTTGTATGAGTCTGCTCACTTTTTAGTGTAATTTCAATTGACCAGGCCTTTGCGGGGTATGGTTGGAAAATCCTCAACAGATGCCATGAGTTCTACTGTCAGCACTAAACCTGGTATCAATTCTTGATAAATAAAATGTTGGGCTAGAGTATATCCTGTTCTATCACTGCTGATTGAAGTGCCTCATCCAATGGCAGCACCTAATGCTAACTTCTTTATAGAACTGATCGGGGTTTGGTTAAAGTCATGTCCCTGCCATCGTGCTAGCATTCTGAGTCCTGGATCACCTAATCCTCCAAAGTCAATAAGTGATATATGCTGAAGACTTGATAGTGGTGGTTTAGACTAATAAACAACATCTATAATTGAGCGCTAAGGTCCATGGTGTCCTGTGTCTGAGAGGATTGCTAGGGTCTCAAGTATGGCCTGTGTCCATAGGCCTGTAGTGTGCCCCTTGATGCGTTCAGTCTGATTAGAAGCCTATCATCTCCCCCCAACTGAAAAATTGACTGCTCTCAGTCAAACACTGTTATTAATTTGACTGTGCTACAGTCTGTGTAATGCCACCGGCACCTTATAAACTTGTCTCTAAATGTCTCCTTCCACTCATGTTTTTCATCCCACTATTTATCCCACCTTTTTCAGAATGTCTGGTTTTGCTCCTTCTGCTCTCCCTAACTTTCTTGCCAAAGCTTCCTATTTATTTGACCACACTAAGGCTACCAGCGCCGCTGATGTGCCACAAAATGTTTCTGCCATAATGTAGCTTTATCAGCAATAGTTGGTGGTGCATGGCCTTGACAGCTCTTGGGTGTGCAAAGCTGAAGTTTATCAGTAGTGCATGGCTCAGTACTGGGAGTATGAAGGTGCCAACTGGTTGTATCCTTTTGTGAGATCATTTGTAAGTTAGATTTTGATTTTGATTTTGTGGTGCTAAAGTTTGGTGCCTACAATAGGCTCCTTCTTTATCCAATGAAATTGATGCATTGCTTGCCAGTACTGAAGTTAGCAAGGTGGGTTTCCTATTGCATCCTATGCTAGCAATGTTGACTTTGACTAGTTGGCCCAAACTTTGCCAACCATCGCCAATCTTCCCAGCACCCCTTCAACTCAGGCCAGTCCTTTGTCTTCTGCCCTGCTCACCTCTTCCACACCTGCCTCTCCCACACTTGGCAGTTCTTTTTGTGGCACTGCTTTGCCTACTTATCCTGGCCCCCCTCATTCAGCCACCAAGCAGATTGCTGTTCCTGCCACTGAGCCTAGGGTAGGCTCTTCCTGTTCGATCCCCCATAGTCCTTCATGAAACTTTGCCGTTGTTATTGAGCGTACACTCACTACTTATTCCAGTCCTCCCAAATGCATAGTGTGACCATATTTTTATCTCTTTTCATTACATTGTTAACTCGTCCTAAGGTTAATCTTCCTGCTCACAGCATTTCTTTATATGTCATAAGCATTTTCTCTGAGATTGCTAGATTTTAGTGCCTAATCTTTGATAGCTCCAGGCATCTAAACAAACTATGTTTACTGATGCAGAACTTTATGATCTCTTGCACTTTTGTCACAATACTACCGTCATCAATACCAGACTACCTGCTGGGGTTCAGGTCCTTGGTGCTAAGAAGAAGATTACAGTATCTCCTCAAGATTGTCACGCCTTTCAAATGAAAGTTGGTGTGGTAAGTTTCTGCTTGCTTCCGGTATTATGACGTTACTAACTTTGATTTTAGTGTGATAAATGTTGGGCTGAAAATGATCTGGAGGATTGTTGGTTTTCTATGGCCTCCCTTCCTTGCTACAGATGTGATGCTTTAAAATAAAGCTGTGCCTTCAATGGCATTTGCACCTGAGAGTGTGGTAAGGACGCTAGCATGCAGAAGAACTATGAGCATGCTATATTGGTCCATAATGTGAGGGACTTTGTTCATCAACAACATGCCCCACTTACCAGCCTATAGTCATTAGCAAGGCCAGTTTAGCGCTTCCTATCACTCAGAATGGGACTACCATTGCCACCCCTTCATCTATTCTCCCATTGTCCTGCCTTATTGAAATGTAAGCCTGGTGTTACTTCTCCTAGTAAGAGTCCTGGTAAGTGCCGTGAGTTAGCACCTGCTACCCTGGTTATCCTGTCTACTGCTGAGCCATCCTCTGATGAAGGTGAGGATACCAAGAGGGATGCCAAAGGCAATAATGATGACAAAGTCCCTTCTGAATCCACCACTGTTAACGTCAATGACTTGCTGGTAGTATGCACTATCCTTCTTCAAATTACTTCTTGACTTGCCACTAACTCTTGTCAGAGCGGCTCCAGTCAAGAGCTGTATGTCTTTTAGTTCATCCTTGTTTTTTATTCTTGTTGATTTAATTGCTAGGACCCTGGTTCCTCCTTTTCTCCCCATCATCATAGTGATACCTTCCACTGAAGATGTGCCTATGTCCAGTGAAGGTGCTAGCCCTTCTCCTGTTTCTATTGTGGCTAGTGACTTGCCTGGTGTCCTTCTCACTCCTTCCACAACTCCTCCTCGCAGCCCTTCCACTTTTCCCAGCACTCGTGAAACTTCTGAGGCCCCTCAGTCTGAAGAGACCTTGGTGCCTCAGAGTGAGTGCCAGTGTCACTGGAGATACTTGCCTCCTTACAGCATGAGTCTTTCTTCCATCAGAGCCATGTCTCCTAGTGACAAGTGCTGTGAATGGATGCCCCATGAGTCCCCCTAACTTATTTCCTTCCTTCCACTGATTTGGGTTCGTTCAATCTCTTCTAGACCCCTGCCTTGGCTATGCATGTCACTGGCAATGCCTTCTCTTGGCTTGGCAACTAGTTTTCCTATTCCGTTACTCCTTTTTGTCCCGCTAAAAACCTTTGCCAACAACTTCTCCATGTTGATGAGGCTACCAAGACCGTTAGGTATGACCTGGCCCTCCTGCACCCTTGTATTGATATTTTAGCACATTGTGAGACTCTTTTGTTTGGTCTTCATGATGATCTTACTGATGCGCTTGAGTGGTAAGCAAGTAACCGTATTCAGGATGGGGATTTGCTCCCTCTAGGTAATCCTGCCCTTCCCGTATTTGATGCATAGTCACCAGCCCATAGTGCTTTGTTCTTCTTGGACTTTGATTGTATGATTGCTTGATATGTAGTTTTTAATGTAGTATTGTATCCAAATAAACATCCCTCTCCTTTTAATATCAACACTTCAGCCTGTAAGCAACCAAAATAAACAAACTAAAGGAAAAAGAAGAAACACTCAGTAGATCATCACAGCACAAAAACCCCTTTGCCAGCATGGTCCAATAGCCATTATCATGCCAGACTAAGTAGAAATGGGTACTGTCTGTAAATAAATAAGCGGATCCATGCAAGAAGTATAGTGTATAAAGAAATAGAAAACCAGTTTAAACATTGAATGTCAACTTCCTTTTTGGATGGTCCTAGAATGAGTCAAACACCTCTGATTGGCTAGTGCTCCTGTTAGGGTCCTGGTTTCTTGAGAAAAGTCCTCCCACGCTGTTGCTAGTCAAAATGCTTCCTGTGTCCTATAAATTACTTATGCATCAACTTGATTCCATCAGTCTTTGCAATGGCTACTCAGTCTGATTGCATGTAGACTCAAAGCTGTGATTGCACCTATATCACCATGGATTCTCCCACCTTTCTGGACTGGGCCACTTTGTTCTTTCACCACTACCCTTCTGAGAGTATTCCTAAGTTGGCCAACAAGGTGGTTGAGTTGGGTCATTGCTGCCAGCTTCTGCATGCCATTTGTGAAATTTGAGGAGACACGTCCCTGTTAACACATTTTAGTATGGAGGCCACTTGGAGCCAGACTTTCCATGTATGTGTGCTGCTATTTCTGGTGCATTACAATGCCCTTCTAATAGTTGCCCAAATCTAGGAAATCACCACCAAGGACATAGCAGATCATCTTCAGCTTTTGATGGAGGAAAGCTATTACCTGGTTAGTTACTAAGCCATCACCTCTCCTTCTTCCATGTCCAACGGCATTTTGCTCCCAGTCTTCTCGCAAATATACCAGCGCTTGCCTTTTTTGTGGTCCCCTCAAGGGTCTGGTGGTTGTAAGCAAGCATATTTCTTGGTTTGGCCCCTCTTGACTTGTCATATGTCTGTCTTTGCCCCTTTGTGTCATTTGAATGAGGCAATTCCATCTTCTCTGTAGTGCCACTGGCCTGACAGATTTCCAGATTTTGCTTCTTTTGTTGTAGATTTATGAAATGTATTGTTGTTGTTGCATCCTTGTAATAGTGCCGCATAAGTTCTGTTTCCTAAGTCCCTTTGACCCTGCACAACGTTGCTAGGTATATATCTGAGATTTTGGGCCTAGTGTTTATGTCAGGTTTAGCGCAATGCCTACTCCCTTCTTCCTCCTCAAAGATAGTACCCCTGTCTATTGTCTTGAGGTTTTAGATCATCTCAAGATGTTTTTTGCTTGTCTGTCCCTGAGTGGTATTTGGCACCAAAACAGCAATATTCTTACTCTGATCTGACACTACCATTTACTTCTGGTTATGACTCAGGAGTGGCTTGTGGAGACCAAACAGCCCCCAAATGCAATAAGTCTTTACAAGCAGTGTGGTTAAGTACCTTTTATGCATCCCTCAGCTTTCTGTTTCCAGCAGTCAAAGGTGCTTGGAGTTTCTACTCCTCAAAACTGACCACATTGTTAGTTTCTTTTTCCTTCTATCCTCTCTGGCTTGCTAACTCCTTGCCTCCCCAGACACTGAAGTGGTTACCGAGGATGTTCATGCTGCCATGTTTGAGCGTGTCATTATTCTTTTTATGCCTCTAGCTCCTCTCTTCAGAGCTGGAGTGCCACCTGCCCCCATATATGTTTCTCCTCCACCCAGCTTCTCTACTTTTTTCTCTGAGACCGCCTCCTCCACTTTGTCGCCCCTCCTACTACCTGCACTGCCTCCTTCTTCTGCGCTACCTTGCTACAGGCAGCAGCCTAGGTGCTCCAGTGGACATGTCAGAGGTTCTTGCCATAGGGCCTAATATAGCCAATTGTCAAATCTTGTTAATTTTGTAGTTGAATAGTATGCTTATTTATGCTCGGTTGTTCTTTTTATGAGTGTGGTGCAAGGTGCTAAGGTCTAGTGCTCTATATAATCATCTTCTGCTACTAATTTTCTTCTGCATCTGATGTGGCTTTGTCATCATCCACTAGTTTGGTCTCCTCTAGCTCTTGAAGTTTAGCAGTGTCAATGTCCAGCACTGACAAAGGTAGGGAAATGTGTTCATATGCTAAGTAGGGAATGAGTCAGAATGCCGCTACCAGTTGATGCAAAACTAAGCTATCCAATTCACAAAGTATGTAGGCTCCTCCCCTATTGTGGGAAACTACTATGAGCAGTCCTAGATACTGTGGTCACATCTTTTTATTGTGTGTCATTTCGATTTTCAAGTTCCTCATAAAGACTAGTGCTTCTGTTGTAAAGTTATAGTCCCTTATAGTGGCACTGTGCTTACTTTCAAATCATAGTGCCGCTTGTCAACGTGCCTGAAATACAATCTTGTGTAAGTGTTTGAGGTCCTCCATACAGCGCTATAAATCTATTGCTTGTCTAGCAATCATATCTGTAGAAGCCAATAATGGGTTTGGTGGGGATTGCAAATAAGTCACTTCTACTATGTCCGCTGGTAGCAGTGGATAGGTACCAGTCACAGCATAGTAAGGGGAGCAGCCCATCCTTTTTCATACAGTTACCCGTTCAGACTAAAAGACCAAGTAAGTTGCTTCACTCCAGCAATTTTTGTCACTATCAACGACCTTGAATAATGCCTGTCAAACATTGAAATGTGGCCTCTCTATGATACTATTTGCTCATTTGTTGTATCTCAAGACTCTTATATGCTGTATATTATACTTCTTTGCAATATAAGCAAGTGCCTTAACTATAGGCACCTCATTGTCTGTAACAATCTTGTGTAGGGCCCTCCATTAGCAGATAACATCTTCAAACAGCCACTTAGCTATTGCATCCATGTTTTCTCATTGTAACATGCAAAATTCTGGCCAGTGCACCAGAGAACATCTGCCTTGAATAATATATTTGTAGCACCCAGACTTGGGCATATGCATAGTGTCAACATATATTTTTCCAAACAAGGGTGCTGGAGTCACTACCATAGGAGGAATGAGAACTTGACAAGTCTGTTGGACCTGGCAAAGGTGACAAGTGCAAATATACCATGCAATGTCAGTGCTAACTTGGGGCCACCAAAAGCGCTTCAGCAGGTTAGACCTCGTTGCATAAAGTAGAGTTCTTGGTGTCCCAAATGGTCATGCATTGCTTGCAGAATTTGGATACAACTATCCTGCTTAATTACTAGCTTATGCATGCCATCTCTATTTTGCTGCCAGGGTCAGTCTTTGGTTAAGAAGAAAGTTGTTGCATATCAAATAAATGTGGTGTATTCCACATCAGTAAGGTTTTGAGGTTGCCACAAATCCTTTAGCCACTTCTTAACTTGGTTTACTCACTGATTTTCTGCCTTTGCTTTAGCACTTTGTGGTACCGCTGAATATGGTAGCTTTTGGCTGTCTTCTTACAAGGGTCTGGGTTCCTTGACTATCTTTAGATCGTTAGATGGCTTAGTGACGTTATAGATACTGGCCATGTAAAAAGTTAATGGTGCCTCATATGGTTTAGATTAATATGGCATCAAAGGATGTAACTCAGTAGAGACTGGTTGATCTTTGCAAAGCAAGGATATAGATAGCTGAATGATATGGACAAATCCGTGTAGTCAATCAATTCAGTCATCAAATGCTTTATTGTTGCTTTTGTCTAGTGCCTTATCCTCTGGCTGTCATGGGTGTCAAGATAAGCCATCCAGCTCATAAAATGCACTTTTCACATGAACTAACTCAAAGTGGAACATTAGTATTGCTACAATCCAGCAATTCATACTAGCCAAGGGTTGAATGTCTGAATTCTGCAACATTCCTTTAATGTAATGTGCATTGACCTTGACAATCAGATTCCAGACCCCTATAAGATACATGCATAGTGCTTAAAATAACTGGAACAAGCCATATAACTCTAGCTTGGGCTGGCTGTAGCACAATTCTCTGTTGTTAAGTATAATCAACCCAAAGCAGTTGTAGCACCTAATCTTGCAATTTGCACTGTTGCACTGATACAGGAAGAAGCCAACTGCAATATATGAAGTGTTGATAGCAAGTATGACAGGATTGGCAGTAGTATAGTCAATGAGCACCAAGGGCTTTGCTTCTTGTAGCGCCTTGACTAAATTCTTTTGGGCACTAATTTGATCGGGTCCAAACTCAAAGGGTACCCCTGAGCAGGTTAAGCAATTGAGAGCATGTGCTTGGTGCGCAAAATGATGAATGAACATGTGGAGGATACCTACTGTGCCTAGAAACACACAAACTTCCAAAAGGTTATGGCAGACTTCCCACTTCTCAAGCAGCACTAATCAGCTCTCTTCAGGTATTCTGCCATCTGGCATGCAGATGTGGCCTAAAATTTTAAATTGCAGTGTGCAAAGAACCAACTTGTGGCCTGAAAAAGTCCTGCTACAATATTTCATGCATTGTAAAATTTGGTTAACCAATTGAAAGAAGTCTCATAGCACCATACAAATCTTGGAGTTCTCCAGATAGACTTCAGGTTTGCCATTTATTAAGCGCCAATCTTTTGGTCTCTTAATGCTTACATCATTGATAAAACTAAGCACATGGTGAGGTATCTTCGACTGTAAGATAAATGTAATGTTGTCATAGAATATAGGTACCAAGTTGGTCCATCCCATGGGGAGCATTATTAGCTATAGCGCTCCAAATGGTGTTTGAAATGTTGTTAAGTCTCTAGAGGAAGGATAGATTAAGCGCTCGTTGTAGTTCACATACAAATCCAAGGTAGCGCCACAGATGTGGTCTGCAAAGGACTCAGTGATGTGATCAGAGAAAGGTGGTACCCCTGAATGGCAAATCATGACCTTGTTTAATGGCTCTAAACTGTGAACTATATGTAGCTTCCCATTTTTCTTGAGGATGCAAAACCATCTTGAGCAGTAAGCTGAATTGGAAGGCTCATATATGCCAGCTGCTATCTTGGAACAATTAATCTGGCATACTTCAGCTTCTATCATAGGTGGAATTGGTTGGTTATGCTTGGTCCATGGTATGTGGGGAATAGTTGGTATAACTACTGGCAGAAAGAAGTCAGTCCTAAGTTTACCATGCTCTGAGTCTTCCCAAGTGAATGCTTTATTTTGTTTCTGTATAATATCAACTAGCATGTCCAATTCCACCTTTGATAGAAAGCCTGTATCATGGGCGCTAAAGAATAGCGTCTTTTGTTCTGCTGTAAACTGTTCCATGGGTTCAAAGAGTGGTGGATTCAGGTTGAGTTTGGAAAGTGTTGCTAATGAGTCGTTAATTATCTTTCTTTTGATACAAAATTCTTTAGATATGGTACTCGCTACCAGTTTTATTTTAAGCACTACGGGCTTGTACTTCCTTTTGACCTGAACCTCTTTGTGCTTAGAAGTACTATTGTTAGCAAACGTACTATATGTAGAATTTTGGTTTCTGGCGAAACCAGATATTAAAGGTTCTTTAATGTCAGGAGTAGAAATGAAGTAAGTGTCTGTTGAAAGGTTTTTAGTAATATCCAAAGCTGTGAGGTATAGGTATGATAAAGCTTTGCTGGTAAGCGACAAAGAAGAGTTCAAAATTTTGGGGGCTAAAGGAGTATGTGATATATGAGTTACTTGCCCAGTTTAATGATTATAGTCCAAAATAAGCACTTTATCTCCATGATCCTCATTACTCATCTCCTCGATGGTGCCAGAAAACACTCGCAGGGATTGTCACTAACATAAGGTCATTTTCTTGGTCCTGGTTTCTGGTATTTTCCTTGAAAGAAAGTTGGAACTGTTCTTCTTACGCCAGAATTAGAGTTACTGATAGTTAGTGTTGTTTCATCTTCTGATGTTGTCTTGACCACCGATTTTGCTAATATGTCAAAGGATCATCCTAATAATAAGTCATATGCTAGTGATCTGAGAATATGGATTTGGAGATAAAAGGTAAGATTGCGAATAGCACATGAAATATTTCACGCCATTTCCAAAGATTGATCAATAGTCCTGTTGGCACTTTGCATATTCAGAATGATTGTAGGATCATATATGATGCTCAGCTCATTAGCAACATTAGCAGCCATCAAGATAATTTATGATCTACTGTCTACAATAGACTCTATCTCACTTTTGCCATCTACTGTTAGCATGATTGAACAAATAGTGTGGGAGTCTTGTGCAACCATAAGGATGGCTGAATCATCGTCAGTTCATAGCAACTTTAAGTAGATCTCAACCAGGTCTACTGATGTAGCTTCCCTAGGTGGTTCTCTCATTTCCAGTGCTTCTTCTGCCTTGGGCACTATAGTTTCTGTGATATAGGCAAATCCTGGTAGCATGTTGTCACATTTGTCCACTGTCACTATATTGTTGGCTACATTTTGTTGAGGAGTAACTACTGTATACATTTGATTCCTAACATCTGGTGCCACACTGCATAATTCTCCTACCAATAGCATGACCTGGCTCTTCATAATGCAATCAAAGACTGCTTTAGACTTTTCTAGATCGTATATAAGTGCAGTTGGTCAGTAGCCTTCTATTGGTTTGTCTGGTGCTCCAAAGTTATGATTAAGAGGTGGGGTGTAGTTGCTTCCAAGACCTGAATATAGGTGTAACAGTGGCTCAGTCATGGCAGGCGTCTGAGCTGTGTCTAGTGTGTCATTGATAGTGCTTGAACTCAAGAGTTTCACTGGTGTGGGTTCCGACATAGTGCCCGAGGGCCTATAATCCTTTAATGGCTGTTTGCCCTTCCTGATTTCTACTCTATCAAAGACCTGATTTTTTAGCACCTTTAATTCCTTCTCCAATGTCTCAATTCTTTCTTCATGTGATAATATGGGTTGCTCATTAACGGCATTAAATTGAAGTACCTCATAAATTAATGCCTGTTGAGGGTTCATTTCTGTCTCTTTTGATATAGTGCTGTTCAGATTGCTGGACGCCAGGTTTCCAGAGTTGCAATGGTGCCATTTGTCAATGCACCTCTGGAAAGTCTTATGCTTGGGATAGATGAGAATGTTAATGCCTGATGGTAAGACTATTTTACCATCCGCACCTTGGCAAGCTCTCCCTTGTTGCAAATACTGTTTGAGGATAGTGCAATGTTCCTTAGTCATGGTGTGTCTAGCCTCACCACAAAAATGGCACAGTCGTGTCTGTACATTGTTTCTAGGCATTGAAAGACTAGTCAAGATCAAGGTCTTCAGCTTATTCATGACACTGGTGACCATGGTGTTAACGGCACTCTCCAAGTCCTCTTTCTTGACAAATCCATTGCAATTATTAGCGGTGTTAAGAGTTGGCAACCCTGGTTGGGGTGGCATTTTCCCATGGTCTGAACCAGGTCGCTGCAAGGGTATGCCCATATCTGTGCCTTTGCCTTTTAATACCCACTTTCCTGCCTCAAAGACTTTATTTATATCATAAGGCTCCTTGGGATGATGGTCATGCATAAGAATCTCCAGACAATGCGCAATCCTCATCCATAGCGAGGTCAGAATCTCTTGTTGAAATAAACGCCGCTCCTCATTTCTATAGAGCTTCCTGTTCTGTACTAGCCATCTCGCTATTTGCTGAAAATCTCAATAGTAAGTTGATAGCATGCCTTAAGTGTGAATTTCTGTTGCAAAGGTGTCCTGCACTAGCTTCTGGATCTCCATTACCATATAATGTGTATCTTCTTCAGCGCTTGAATAAAGATAAATGATTGCCTTTTTCCATTTGTCATAGGTAAAAGGCCTTGGTACTGCTTCATTTGTTAATCCATAAAACTTGTTTAGGCCTGTCCATGATTTGGCAGTATTGTATGAGATGTATCTGGCAGTATACTGTAAGGGCGACCTCTAGAGGCTGTGGCTCAGTTATACAGCTGGCAGAGGGAGATCCAAAGTGTATTAGAATATATACTGACAATATCAAGGTAGCTACTCACCTGGCAGAGGGAGATCCAAAGAGAACAAGTCTAGGGATTTCCTATGCCAGGTTGGACGCTTCTGGGGCCTCTGAAGCATGGGAAACAACTGTACAGTACAACAAAACCTTAAAAACTCGAAAATTGCCTACACAAATACTTGTACAAATAAGAGGCAAATTTTGGCAAACTCTGGCTTATATAAGTGGTCTGGAAGCGGTGCTGAGTGGGCCCACACTTGTCTGAATGGTGGCTAAAGAACCAGAGCATCTCATTATATAAGTGGTCTGGAAGCGGTGCTGAGTGGGCCCACACTTGTCTGAATGGTGGCTAAAGAACCAGAGCATCTCAAGGGCTGAGAGTAGTACTAACAGATAGTGTTGAAAGAATAGAAACAGTAAAATGAAATAATGTCAGAAGAAATAAGAGAATAAATGGAAGGAGAGTGAAGAGATAAGGAGTGAGAAAAGGAAGAAATGAGGAGTCCCCTGACATATACTCCTTTATCTGCATATTGTCAGTTATGCAACAGTCGCGTAGCAAACATTCAAGTTCTTTAAAATACTGCATTAGTTCTCAAAGCTTGCTTTTGTCCCATTTTAGCAATAAGAAGTGGTTCTTAGGTGGCATGTGCTGTGTGTTGGCCTGCTCCCTATCGGCTGATATTTGTGTCAATGTAGGTATAGTGGTAGTACTAGTATCACTTGGCATTGATGTAGTAGATACAGGTTTGGTTACTTCTAAGTTGCTAAGTTCTGGCAACAACAACCTAGATAATTCTTCTAGAGGAGTAAGTGGCATATGATTTTTACCAGCTAAGTACTCAAAAGATTGGGAGAAAGGGAAAAAGCTCTTTGCTAGGCTATCTGGTGCCACCTCAAGCTTCTGGTCCAAGGTTTGCCTTGGTAGCACACCTAGTAAGTGGGGTGAGTTGGTGGTGCCTTGTTCAAACATGCTCTCCAACAGGAGGCAGCGCTGTTACTGGGCTTGAGTTTCTGGTGGAATTCTGTCTTGACAAAAACCCCTCATGATGGGCTTCAAAATGATGATGCCAACCTGGGTTGGATGCGCTGGATGTATATGCAGTATAATGCCATCTCCAGTGCCTGGCATGCATAGTTGTGAGGAGTTCTGACAAAGTCCCAGTGTGCTTGAACAAATGTGATAGGATGATACACTAGATAATAACACCTCAGATGCTACCTGGCAAACTGTGAGTGCCATAGCCTAAGCAAAGATACAAAGATGAAGACGAATAGCGCAATATAACGTGCCCATAGGTGGCACTGCAACAATGAAGATGAGACAAGCAAGGTTAGCATCCAACTTGGTGGTGACGTTGGGCTAAGTTAGTGCAATTTAAATACTAAGTGTAACTTGGGTGCTCAAGGATTACAATTCGTTGTTTTCTTATGTATATGAAAAGTAGTTATCTTTTATATTATGCACTACTATATTTTTGAAATAAGTCCATTTGCAGTGCTACCAATTAGTGCCTCTCCTTGTGGTTGCAGATAATGGTGACCTATCAACAGCGACCAGCACACATAGGGAAACAGCAACCAATGGCGTTATAGCCTATTGGCCATGGCAACTCTAAACTGACTTAAACTTTATATGAGTCTGCTCACTTTTTAGTGTAATTCTGATTGGCCAGGCCTTTGCAGGGTATGGTCAGAAAATCCTCAAACAGATGCCATGAGTTCTACTGTCAACACTAAATCTGGTATCAATTTTTGATGAATAAAATGTTGGGCTAGAGTATATCCTGTTTCGTCGCTGCTGATTCTTTAGACTTCTGATTGAAGTGTCTCGTCCAATGGCAGCACCTAATGCTAACCCCTTTATAGAACTGATTGGGGTTTGGTCAAAGTTGTGTCCCCACCATTGTGCTAGTGCCCTGAGTCCTGGGTCTTCTAATCCTTCAAAGTCAATAAGTGGTATATGTTGAAGGCTTAATAGTGGTGGTTTAGACTGATAAACAACACCTATAATTGAGCACTAAGGTCTGTGGTGTCCTGTGTCTGAGAGGATCACTAGGATCTTGAGTATGGCCTGTGTCTGTAGGCCTGTAGTGTGCCTCTTGATGTGCTCAGTCTAAGTAGAAGCCTATCAGCATTATTTTGTTGTAGGCCTTCTCTTGGTCAAGTGCTACAATTACTCCTTCCTTCTCTACTTCTGCTGCTGATAATGCCAACTATGGTTGAGTGCACTGGATGTATACACAGTACAATGCTATCTCCAGTGCCTGGCATATGTAGTTGTGAGGAGTTCTGACAGAGTCCCAGTGTGCTTGAGCAGATGTGATAGAACAATGTGCTAGATGATAGTGCCTCAGGTGCTACCTAGCAAATAGTAAGCGCCATAGCTTAAGCAAAGATAAAGAGAAAAAGACAAGTAGTGCAGTGTAATGTGCCTGTAGGTGGCACCATAAACAATGAAGATGAGATAGATAAAGCTAGCGCCCGACTTAGTGACAAAGTCAGGCAAAGCTAGCATAATTTGAACACTAAGTGTAACTGGATATCAAGAGGTTACAATTCCTTTTTTTTGTACATGTGAAGTAGCTATCTTATATACTATGCACTACTGTGTTTTTTAAGATAAGTCCATCTGCAGTGCTACCTCCTAGCGTCTCTCCTCATGGTTTCTTCTAACAGTGACCTGTCAACAGCAACCTGTTGCACATGGATAACAGTGACCAACAGCATTATGACTCATGGCAACCAACAGTGACTCTAAATTGACTTAGAATTATACAGGTCTGCTCACTCTTAATATAATTCCAATTGGCCAGACTGTTCCAAAGTATGGTCAGAAAATCCTGGACAGACACCATGAGCACTAATGTTGGCGCTACTTATTATATCAATTTCTGACAGGTCCAGATGTCAGGTTTAAGTATATCCTGTGCCGCCATTATTGATTCTTTTAGACTTCTGATTGAGGTGTCTTGTCAAATGGCAGCACCTACTGCTGACCCCTTCTGGAAGTGATCAGGGTTTAGTTAGAGTCCTCCTCCCATTGTTGTGTTAGTGCTATACATTTTGAGCCTCCTTGGTCCTTGAAATAGATAAATGGAGTGTGCTGAAGAACTGATAACTGGTGATTAGGGTAAATGAATAAGTCCTGCAATAGAGCAACAGAGCTAGGGCTGCTCTGTATCCAAATTGGTCACTAGAGTCTCCAGTATATCAAGTGTTGATTGGCTTATAATGTCCCTTGATGCACTTAGTCCAAGTAGAAGCCTATCACTGCATAGTTAATCATTAGTTTTACCATTTTAACTTGGTTGTAAATAGTTCTTCCTTTCATAAATCCAGCTTAATCCTTATGTATGATATTTGAAATTGCCTCTGCAAGCTTATTTTGGAGAGCTCTAGTTAGTATCTTGTAGTCCGAGTTCAACACCATGATGGGCCTATAGTTTGCAATGTCAGCTCTGTCTTTCTTCTTGTACAGTGGGCACATCCAGCCCTCTGCAAAGTTTGTTCCTCCTTCTACTCTGTTCTTCTCTATGTCATTGTAGACATCTTGAAGGATTTCCACTATATCACCATATTCTTTATTCTTTTTTTTTTTTTTGATTTCTTATAGACGTAGCACTTTGAAAAGTTCTGCTAGAATACTGTTCAGGCCTGGGGCCTTTCTATTTGGTTGCTGTGCCAGGGCTTTTTCCACCTCTTGTCTTGTAAGTTTCTTTATCAGTTTTGCTTTCTTATCCTGGTCTATTCCTTTCTCTATCTCTTCCAGTATTTCCTTTATAATTTCCCTATGCAGGTCCTGGTTTTCTTCTATTCCTTTCTTCTGTTGGTCATTGTGATACTGCTTTGCCAGCTCAGCCATCTCGCTGGACCTTGTTATGTATGTGGTACCTCCCTCCTCTATTGCTACATCTGGTCTTGATGTCATCTTTAGTCTTCTTATTGTGTCTCTTAGTTTTTGTTTTCTATTTTGGTTCAACCACTGTCGGCTTATTGTTTCTGCAAATTTAAAGTGGTTTGCAGCTGTTGTTCCTTTACCCCTGTCATTCTTCTGAATCATTTTTAGTTTCAGTTTGAAACAAAGTCAAGTAGAGTTAGCCTTACAGTCACACTGACAGAACCAGATCGATAATTCGATTCTAGTACTACAAAGTATGACAGTAAAATTGGCTGCCTTATGTAAGGCAGCCAGCATGTATGTAAAGTAGTAATAACTAATTAATATAAGTGTATATTAATTAATTAACTAAAATATTATATGTTACATGCCCCCCTTTGAGACTGGTAATCAGTCTCGATGTAAAGAGGGACAATTTGTCCGTGTCACTAAGTAGGTCAATGTGGAGGCACTCTGGTCCTCCACGGCTCGAAAATGTCCAGGTCATCTGTCAAAAAATACAACGCCGACGTTAACCAACAGTATGAATTGAAAAAGAGATGAGCCGCCTACGAGGGTTACGCAGACGGCGGACGCGACAACTTGCAGACTGTATCAATCCTCATCTCATTGTTGGTGTTAACTGAGGATGATGAGGCGACGGGGCCCGACGATGTTGAGGCGGTAGGAGCCTGAACTGACGTTGAAGGGTGAGATGGAGAGGGGGGATATGGCCGACGGGGCCCGACGATGTTGAGGCGGTAGGAGCCTGAACTGACGTTGAAGGGTGAGATGGAGAGGGGGGATATGGCCTGTGTCGAGAGCGGCGTTGCCATAAGTCTCGACGGTTGGGGTTCATCCCCACCGGATAATATAGTCCACTTTCAAGGTACTCATGACCTTGATCAGATTCGCGGGCGAGGAGGGCGTGAAGACGAATCATATCATTGTCGGTGGGCAGTCGCCAATCATCCCACCGCGTGATGGCTGGGGGCTCTCCATAGATGTCCAGTTGACGATGGCGTTCATTGTCAACCTCGTGGAACTGGTCAATGGAGGCTGTAGCCGCAAGGAATTGATTTTTGAGGTAGACCACGCTGAAAGTATAGGCGTGGTCTACCCACTCTAGAGGTACGCGGTTGGCTATCATAGCACGAAGCACGTCAGCATCGGTGATGTTGACGGCACTAGCCGCGTCAAAATATGGGGGTCGGAACTGGACGTCAGTCCAGCTCATGGGTTCGAAGGGGGTACTAGGGTTGGCGGCGTCGTAATCAGCGACCACCTCACGATATAACCCGGGACGTGCCAGAATCAAGGCCAACAGCCTTGCAAACCGTCCGCGAGCTCTTCCCGAAGGGGACAATCCACACGTCAAGGCGTGGCCCAGGAGAGTACGCCAGTGAATGCGATATGCTCGATCCACTGCAATGCCGTACACCGAATTTATCATTCCTGGCCGACAGAAGTAAAGTATGTTCTGCGCCAGCTTGTCCAGATCGAAGGTGAAATGTACACCTTCGGAATCAAACCCGGAAAGTGTAAAAAACGGTCTTCCAGCTCGGTCCTTCCATCGCAGGTACCCGTCTGGGGTCGGCATGACCGCGATGTTCATGTAATGGGATGATAGATCCAGAGGGGGCAAAATGTGCTCGTACTCTGGTGAACACACCAGAGTCATCGTCCTATCCCTCACCGACGTATAATAGTTAATGCTGATGCGCTGAAACTCGCGCAACAGATAATAGGCCTCAGTGCGTAGAGACACTGAGGTGAACTTGTTCTGCAAAAGCTCATAAAGCTTTTGCAACTGCTGGGGATTCATCGGGAATCCCCTCAGTACCACTCGGTTCAACTCCTTCGAGGTATGGTAATACCTCTCTCCCTTTTCTTCCTCGTGCGTCTTCATGGCCAAGGCTTCATCGCTCACAAATACCGTGTTGGTGAGCCGGAAGTAGTAGAAATGGCGGTCGAGTGCCCCGCTGTAGAACCAGTTGGACCGCTCCACCAACGTCCTGCTGACAAACACCCCAAGGCCATCAGGAATACGGCCTGTGGCCTGCTCCTCCCAGTCTTTATTGACCTTTGCCTGCCGGGCGGCCTTGTGCTTCCTCCGAGCCTCCTTTTTGCATTTCTTGTCTAAACGCACTCGGCGTTTAGCGGGGGTTTCTCCTTCCGAGGGGGTCTCATCTGATGACTCCCCATAATCACTCCCGTCACTCGGTTCATTCAGACTGAGCGCAGCCAACGTTAAAAGTCGCCCTTCGACCTCGGCGTCTGTCCTCGTGTCCTTTATGGGAACTGCGGATGCATACGCCCTCAGTGGTGCCTCAAACTGCACCACTGCTCCAAACCGCATCACAACTCTGTCTGCTCCTCGCGGGACATCTGCTCCAAACTCCACTTCCAACAGGACCACCTCATTCTGTCGCTTCGCCCCTGACTGCTGGGGAGGCGCATGTGTTGACGAGGACAGTTCTCGTAAACTATTGTCAACCTCCACCAGCTCGTCATGTAACTCGGCCGGGCTCGGAGTGAGTTCTCCAGATTCCTGCACCCCAACTTCCGATCCTGCATCACGCGCTCTGAGGCGTTTTGCCTCAGGTAGCTCCTCTGATGACGACGGACGCTTCTTCATAGTGTTCGTGAAAGTTTTAATGGTATTGTCGTTACGCTGCTGCAGCATAATGATCTCATTCAGCAGACCTGTAATTACCACCTGAGCCACCAGATCTGCTAAAAACGCAGACTCCGGTGGCACTTGCTGGCCGGCAGATATGAGGCGTCTCCAGACTGCCTCTGCCTGAGGGTCCAACACCTCCGACGGCGTCCCAATCTCCTTTCCTTTCCCTTTCTCCGCGTACGATAAGCGCCGTGGAGATGGTGCACGACGAGGTGACGGAGATGCTCGTCAGGGCGGTGTTTGAGGTTGGGGTTGACCTCGAGTCTGCGTCCTCACTGACGGTTCATCCCGTCTGCGCCCTACTACATCCCGAGGCCCACCTCCTCGTGCCCCGGTACTCCTCGGAGGCGATCGCCTCCGGTCTCTTCTATATGTCTCTCGTGGGGGCGGTGTCCTCTCTCGTTGTCATTGAGGTTGCACCACCTTGCTCTTCACTGGCTGTCAATGCCCCGCGTCGTCGTCCACGTCCATGAGTGCTACCTGTGGCGCAGTTAGTGCTTTCTCATCCGAAAGGAGTGTACTTGCACTCTGGGTCTGCATCTGCTGCATCGGCATTGGCATTCCCCACATAACCTGTCCTCCCATCTGCTGTCCAGGACCAGCTGGTCCTGGGAAGTATGGCATCTGGAAAAACTGCAGGTAAAACTGCAGAGGTTGTCCAAATTGGGCTGGATTCTGCCCAAACTGGGACACCACTGGATACGACGCCACAGTCGGCGTCGTTACAGACTGCTGAACGTTTTGCTGGGGTTCTGCCCAAACTGGGACACCACTGGATACGACGCCACAGTCGGCGTCGTTACAGACTGCTGAACGTTTTGCTGGGGGCGATCCCCCCCTCCTCCAGAACCCTGTGGGTTCTGAGGCTGCTGCTCACTGGTCGTATGCTGGTAAGGGTATGACATGGTAATACAAAAATGTCGACATGTCAGTGGGAAAAAACACACTAAATTCCCCATCATCAGGTTACATAACCTGATCCGAACGCCAACTCCGCATCACGATCTGCATTATCTCATCAGATAGATGAATCCCATCTTATCTATCCGGACCAACTGTGATCCGATCTGAATCAGCTAATCAGTCGATCCGAACTCCGACTGATCCAGCCTACATCTTATCACTGCCATCAATCTAAGCACATGAACGCTTAGCAAGCTGATTTGGGCGCTTCACACCCTGCAGTTCTAAGTACCGATCCAGCGCTGCCAACTTGGCACAAGTGTGATACGACTCCCATGTCGTATCACCCGCACTCCATCGTACCTCGAATTCAAGGTGCGTTCCTCCCTGCCACCGATGGCCTAGAATATCCTCGACGAACCATTCCTGTTTGTCACTGGCACCAAAGTCATATGGCTCGGGCGTCACCCGATTAGGGAACATAGCATCATCGCTTGCATTATATCGCCTAAGTAACGATACATGAAACTTAGGCACAATCCGACGTGCTTGCAGAGCTGCAGGCAGCTCCAGAACATAGTTCGATGTGCTTGGTTCCACGACCAAGACTTTGTATGGTCCAATGAATTTTGGACACAACTTCCTCGCCCTTCCTTTTGGAAGATTCAAGTTTTCCGTCGACAGGTATACTAACGTCCCAGGCGTTAGCTCTGGTTCCTCACTCCGCCTATCATTTGCATGGCATGCCTGTATAACACGCATGGCAATGATAGCGTCATGTGCATTGGCTAGATTCTCCAATGCTTGCCGTGCAAAGTCCTTCACCCCCTTGTGAACGACTCCATCCGTCCGCAGTTTGCGCAGCATGGAGGGCATGTACCCTCCATTGAGCTTGAATGGCGCATATTTTGTGGTCTCTGACACACTTGCGTTGATCGCGAACTCGGTTAGCGGTATCCTATCTACCCAGTCACGTTGGTCCGGTCGGACCACCGTACGAAAGATCTGAGCAATACTTCTATTTGCTTGCTCTGTCTGTCCATCCATCTGCGGATGAAACGATGTAGACATGAGCAGCTTAGCTCCCAAGAGCTTGTGGAGTTCTCGCCACCAATGAGACGTAAACTTTGCGTCTCGATCGCTCACGATCGAACTTGGAAGGCCATGTAGCCTTACAATCTCCTTCAAATAAAGCCAGGATAATGCGGATGCAGTAATAGTTGTGTGCACCAGTATCAAGTGCACCATACTAGTCATCCAGCAAATAACCACCCAAAGGTAGTTATAACCTTTGGACTCGGGGAATGGACCAACAAAGTCCATCCCAATAGAGTCCCATGGCTTTGTTGGAATGGGAAAGGAATGCAACTTCCCTGCTGGCTTCCTATTGCTGGTCTTTGACCGCTGGCAGACCTCGCAGGTCTGGCAGAACTGCATCACTTCTTTCTGCATCTGAGGCCACCAGTACCATTGCCTCAGGTATTCCAGTGTTTTGTTGGTCCCAAAGTGACCAACAACCTCATGCGCTTGAGTGACAACCTGCGTGATTAATGTTTGGTCACGTGGTAGGCACACCACGTCGTGCCCTCGAACATTTGTTATCTGGACCAGTCCTTTCTCATCCACGCTGAAGCGTGGGTGGGAATTTGCATTCTGCCGGACTTCCATGTAGAACGCATCACGGCTATAGCCCCTTAGTACCTTCCGGAGGTACTCATCGGTTTGAGGAACAGGAGGGTTACGATACTCTCCTGTAGGCGATAACGTGTCAGCGAGCGTAATGTCGTGGCCATACGGTCCACGACTGCTCCCAGTCTCGTCCTGGCGTGGCATTGTCGCCTTCTTTGGCTGAGCCTGCTCTAATTGCTCAGCTTCTATGTCTCGCCCCTCTTGCCGCTCCTGCAGTCATTGACTGCATCGCAGCTCGGTTGCTTGCATAGCACGAAGCTCGACCACATGCTCCTTCACCTCTTTGTAGCGATGGTACGGAAGATCATCGCCCTGTGGATCAATACAAATATCCGCATCGACATAATCATGCGTATCGTGGTGTTCACCAACTCTATCGCTCTCGAAATACCTCGAGAGACAGTCGGCTACCTTGTTCAGTTCGCCTTTGACATATGTGATGTCAAAGTTGTAGCAAGACATATAGTCAATCCACCGGCATTGCCGGGGGGACAACGTTGCTTGAGTTTTGAAGAACTCAAGTGCTTTATGGTCCGTAATGATGTGGATCTTATATCCCATCAATTTGTCTTCCCACTTGAGGAGTGCCTCAAGTATCGCCAGCGTTTCGAGCTCATGGACCGCATAATTCTGTTGGGCCGAGGTGAACTTCCTTGACATGAACCCAGCCGGTCGACAATTCTGCCAGGAACTTCCCTGGCCATACATTGCCCCTACTCCGGTCTTTGAGGCATCACAGATGAGCCAAATTGGCTCATCACGTCTGGGGTCTATGGGACAAATGACTGGCATCTTTGAGCAGATCCTCTTGATCATCTCAAAACAGCGTTGGTGTAGAGGTCTCCATATAAATGGAGCTCCGTTCTGCGTGATGGACATCAAAGGTCCAGTATATACTGTTATATCAGGCAGACAGTTGCCGATATAGTTCACTAGTCCCACGAATCTCTGCACATCGTTATAGTTACGAGGCACACGCCATTCGCGTATGCGATCGATTTTGTCCTGGTCAGGGTGAATACCCTGACTGTCAATCTTGTGTCCGAGGCAATCTACTGTCTTGGCATATAGTTCACATTTCTTCCACTTGAGGTACAGCAGATTAGACCTCAGTCGCTCGAAAATAACACGGAGATGCTCTTCGTGTTCTTCGATTGAATCGGAGTATATGAATATGTCGTCCAAATATATATGGACAAACCTCCCGATAACATCCCGGAAGATGGAGGTCATCAACCTCTGAAACGTTGCAGGAGCATTACAATCTCCTATCTGCATGATGTTGCTCACATATGTTCCCGTGATCGACGAGAACACTGTCTTCGGGATATCAGACAAGCGAATTCTCACTTGCTCATAAGCATCCGTCAGGTCAATTTTTGACCTGAACTTTGCTCTTGCCACATCCTCTCGAATCACTTCCTGATCCGGAAGTGGCGTCACGTCCTTTACGGTGTTGTCGTTGCGTTGGCGAGCATCCAACGCCGTTCTCAATGTACCATCTTTCTTTGGAATGCACAATAGCGGAGCAGCTTGGGAGGCTGGTTGGGCCTCCCACCAGTGGGCTCTCAGGTACCGATTGGTCTTGTCCCGGAGCTGCTGCTGTAGCGCCATTGGACATCGCGGCAAATGATATTTATACACCTTATTCTCGCCTAGTCAATGTCACCTGACTAGCACCTTCTTCTCCGTGGCGCGGTGTCGATGGAGACGTCCATCGCCATTATCTATGGTCACTCGCACTGCAGGAATGGTGGTGCCATCCACCACTATCTCATTTTTCGCGAAGTCAAGCACAACCTTGTGCTTCCTCATATACGGCGTGCCTATAATCATGTCGTAACGATCAAAATTTGCCATGTCAAGGTACTCTTTTGACCTTGATCTAGCACAGGTGATACTCGCCTGCGTACCAAACTGTACTGCAGCTCAGCTGCCCACAGTACCCAATTGAAGGAGTAATGGCTCCTTCAATTCACTCACAGAAATATCATGCACTTGGCAAAACTGAGGTGTCACCCCAGTAGTCGTACTACCTGAATCCCACAATGTCCACGCCTTGTGGCCATTCACTTCAACGTACGATGCCAGACACTCCTTGTCTTCACGCTTCAACACCGGCCGTACCAGCTTCTCCGGAGCCTTGCGAAGGTGTACTTTATACACCTTCACATTGGCTGCTCCAACTGGTCGGTCTAGTGCGCTGGCTGGGTAGTCCGTCAGAGCTCCCATGAATTCTGAGTCTGATTCCCGAGCATAATAGTCGTTGTCGTATACGTCAACCTCAACGTATTCGTCATCCAACAACTCCTCTACCACAGAGGTGTTTTCATCCTCTGGTGCACCAGGACTGAGGTTCTCTACCTCTTCGTCTTCCACATCAGGTTCATTTCCCGAGTCTATCCCTTCAGCATCTGGGATAGCAGTGTGTGCCGCCTGTACATATGCACGTGGCTTAACCATAGGCCGTCCACCGCCCACTGGACATGCATTCGCGAAATGCCCGGGCTGGCCACATTTGAAGCACTTATTCGCCCCAAAAGGGCGAGCTGCTTCAAACTTTGGTGGCCCAGTCGGCATCGGCACTTTAGCCTCACCAGTAGTCTGGTGTGGCCGAGCACCCTCTCAGCGCGGACCCCTCTGAACGTCCTGCACTGGTGCATCCCTATGGTCCCCAGGCTGGTCGCTATGGACGCGTCGTTCCTGCCGAGGTGCTGCTCTTATCATGAACCGCGGGTTTGTATTGCCCACCATTTCTTTTTGACAGGCCCAGAAGGTGCCTACCTTCCGAGGCTCGGCCTTGTTGGCTGAACGAACCTTTGAGCTATGTAGCCCAAAGTGTTGAGCAATTTTGTGGGCTTGCTCGTAGCGCAACGCATGCGCTACGAACTCCTCAACAGTATTCACTTCGGGCGATAGCCCGTCATCACAAATGAGAGACTCTCTCATTGCATTGGGTATCCCACGCAGGAAGGTATCAATCATTACCCAGTTGTCTGGGTAAATAGACATATTCTGTGCGTGGTCTATCAAGGTGTCATAGAAACCTTGAACACCCAATCGTTCAGTGTAGGACGTTGCAATGAACGCCTCCCGAGCATCCTGCATAGTAGATGCACTTAACCTTGAACACCCAATCGTTCAGTGTAGGACGTTGCAATGAACGCCTCCCGAGCATCCTGCATAGTAGATGCACTTATGAACCGGTTATACAATTCAAGGATTACATCCTTGAACGTCCATTGCTGTCGTGCATGATTATAGTGCAAGACATGATGGCGAAACCAGGCCTTGGCCGGTCCGTCTAGGAACTCCGGGAGAACGAATACATGTTCTCGATCCAGACAATCCCCCCCATACTAGCATGCTGCCAGATGGTTACACACATCCATCGTCCAGTTTTCCAAGTCACTAAACTTGGACTCCCCTCTGTATGGTTGGATGTGTTTTGATTCTGCCTTACACGGCTTGATGCCTTTGGGAAGGCGCAATGCTATGCCTACCGCATTGTCAATTATGCTACTGAGGCGTTGGTGCATATTCTCAGTATACACCTTTGTCGCCTCAGTTATCCCAGGCGTTTTATTCCTACCTTCTGCTGGAGGTACTACAAGAATGCACGTACTGGTCGGTGACCTGTATAGTGCGCCTTCCCCGCATCATTCCAATGCAGTGGGCTCTCCTGTCCCCCTAGCCCTTCTGTCACCTGTCTTTCAGGGACTCGGCTTTCCCCGCATCATTCCAATGCAGTGGGCTCTCCTGTCCCCCTAGCCCTTCTGTCACCTGTCTTTCAGGGACTCGGCTCGGATCCGCCATGGGCGGGTCCCCCCTCCTGGTGTCAGGCTGATGTGTCCGTTGGACATATTGCCTTCTCATTTCATCGATGGGCGTTATCCCATCGAATAAAATCCCCTGGTCATCTATCCAGGAGTGTCCCTGGTGTTTCAGGTCTTGGTTCCGCATGCGCTGATAAGCTACCCTCTCCACAAACTTATCAGCCAACGGTACTTGATTCGTCAGTGGAGTATTCTCCACTGATTCCTGTTTTGGATGAGGGTGCCTTGTCCCCCCCATTTCGGGTAGGTTACTATCTACCACAGGTATGGTAGACACCGATTCAGCCGTCGACAGAGGTCTCCTTAGTTGACCTCTGAATACAGTTTGTCTCTGTGCTGCTGCAAACCTTGCAGCAAACTGCTCGTCAGACTCTCCTGCTTGCTGGGGAGCATATATATTGCTCATCGCCTCTTCCAGGTGGGGAGACAAATCTGGCTTTGCCACCGAAGGTATACTCGGAATCAAGTTTGCCCCCTCTGGGGTCGAGGCAGCTGATCCTCGATTAGCCTTGCGGTACATATATGCTTGGGCTTCCAGCTCAAGAATCTGGACATACAATGTAATGTATTCAACGGTATTTAATTGAGGTACATTATCACCTCTAGCCTGTATCAACCGTATGTGTTTCAGTACATACAGTCCTAGTCGAGCACGAGTGGTATCCTTCGTAATGCTAGGGTATCTCTTCCATAGCATCGCACACTGAACCTGAAGGGTGGACTCACTCTGTCCACTCTCCTCGTCATCGGAAGTTTTGTCTTCCCAATGTACTGCCGGTGTTCTGTGCTTGGGAATTGTCGTTTCCTGCGGCACTCCAACTCCCTGCTGACGTTGCGTCAGTGGAGTGGACTCAGTTGGCACTCTCCAACTGCCCACCTCAGGCCTCGGCATCTTCCCCAGGAAGTACGACAAAGGTCTGCGACCTTCAGTTGGTCCCTAAGTGCTACTCCTGCTCTGGAACTGTCGCCCAGACCTCCCAGTCTGCACGGGAAATTCATGTTCCCTGCCGTGTTGCTGTTTCATGTCTTCCACACCTGCCCCTGGTCTCGCTGCACCGCTTGGCGCAGCTGTCGGCCGCACTTCACTCCATTGTGTCCCTCCTGGCATCCCCTGAGGCTGCCGGGAAGGCTCGGCCTCTGTATATTCTGACCCGGGACAACCCAGGTCAGTCACCGCAGATTGAGGATATGCCAACGACTAGTTGATGGTCTCACCATTGCGTGTTGGTTCAGCAGATTGATTGGTCTCCATCCAATCAGGCGTTGATATGTCTCTATTACTCCAGAAGCGTGCGTCAAAGAAGTTGATGCACTGTTTGATGCAATCACAGTCTAGGCTATTGGTCTAGACACATAGTCTTTGTTTGTAGTATCAGAATTGAACCCGAAAGGTTCAAAAAAGTGAAACAAAGTCAAGTAGGGTTAGCCTTACAGTCACACTGACAGAACCAGATCGATAATTCGATTCTAGTACTACAAAGTATGACAGTAAAATTGGCTGCCTTATGTAAGGCAGCCAGCATGTATGTAAAGTAGTAATAACTAATTAATATAAGTGTATATTAATTAATTAACTAAAATATTATATGTTACACAGTTTCTCACCCAGTATGTCTGCTGTTAGTTTTTTCCTTTTTTTCTCCATATTTGTATCATTCACTGATAATCATATAGCTGCTTGTAGCTCCTTAATCTTCTTATCTATTGGAACTATCTTTGTTTTTGACCTCATCTTTGCTAGAGTGACTACATCACTCTTCAACTTATACCAAGCTTTTTGTACTCCTGTTGGTTCCTGGATATGCTGTGGGGCTATGACTGCTCAATCCTTTAGATATTCTATTTCTTTTTGTGTTTCCAGTACTTGTTGTTCAATTTCTTGTAGCAGCTTCCTATCCTGCATCAGGTACATTGGCCATGGCTATCTGCCTTTTCCTACAAACAGATCATTGTAGTTTTCAATTCATGCTGTCACCATTCTGTGGTTAGTGGGCACTGCCGTTTTAGTAATTTCCCATTCACTAGTGTTATTTACTATATCTTGGGATGCATATATTCTATCTATCCTGGACTGTGAGCCTGTTGCTTTTTGCATTAGTGTGTATGCCTTTTTATTTGGATTGGTGTTTCTCCATCCATCTAGCAGGAATAAGTTTGTCATTAGTCCAGCTAGAGGCGTTATTATTTGTATGCTGTCTCTGTGGCTTGGTAATCTGTCTACCGCATCCTCTACCATATTAAAGTTTCCCATTACTACATCAGGGTAAGGTTGGCTTGGTGTATCCTCATTCTATAGGTCCCCTAGTTTCTTCCAGAAGTCCCCATTCTCCCTTTTAGTATTTGGTGCATATACATTTAGTATGTTCAATGTCTTGTCAGCATGCCATGGGATGCTCAACAGGATTGCTCTTCCTGGGATAATCTCTGTTACCCTGGTGTCTTTTCAATTTGTTAGATTTTTATTTAGGGCAAAAGCTACACCTCTGGCATTTGGATGTTCTGTGTTACATGAGGTGTATACTTTAACATGTTTTAGTGTTGCATTAATTTTGTCCTTCTGCGCCTCATCTAGATGTGTCTTCTGTACTGCTAGTATGCTTATTCTGTGGTTTCTCATCAGTCTACTAACATTGTTCCACTTATAGTTCTTGTTGTATATTGTTGTTGCCCCTCTTTCTTGTGTATTCATTGATGCTAATTTTATATTGGCTCTCATATTCTTCCTTATCCTTGTTATGTCTCCATATTGTCCTGCATAACATCCTCCCCCATTATGTCCTCTCATTCTCTCTATGTCTTCTCTGTTTTGTTGGTTCTCATCATCCTCTCCCAGTTGTATACCATCTTTCCTGTCTGGATTCCCCTCTGGTAGTGGGGGCCACCTTTGAGTCATGTCAAATCCTCTAGGTTCAGGATTTGGGTCTTCTCCAGTGGTGTTTGGGTAGGGTCCTCCTTGACTTCTGGGTCTTTCATCTAAGACTGTACACCCTACCCTGGGCACACTCTCTCTAGGCCCAGGGGTCAGCTCTCTCCTCTGTGAGTTCATTAGTGTGGCAATGGCTAGTAGGTCCTCTAATCTACAATCATTGATAAGGGGACCGGTGGGTTGTCTGACCCATGGCTACACTGCCTCTCTTTGCAGTGTTCCACTCTCCTCAGTCATGCTGTCTAACCTTTATTCTGTGCTCATTCCCAGCTGATTTCAAAGTTCTTGGTTGACTTTGCCTCTTTTAGCATACATACCTCAGGAGGCCTAAATAGGCTGGCATTTGTTGGCGGAGACTCTCAAGTAACCTGCTGCCTTCCTACTAGAAGGGATCTCCTGTCAGGTTTTGCTGAGTCGGGGGCTTTCTGGGAAAGCAACGCCCTTACAATGCAGACTTGATCTATGGATACTCGGATGTCTGGAACTCTGGGGCTAGGACTCCAGGGTTCAAGACGCAGACAGGGGTGATCCTGGGAGAGGGGGCTTGATCCGGAGGTTGGGTTTTGAGTAGCTGAGGGCCGAGTGGGGGTCGAGTCGTGAACCAGGGGTTCTAAGATGAGACCGGGTTAACAAATTATAAGTCACGAAGTGCATACCAAACTTAGAGCACGCAATTATTCAAGCATGCCAGTCAAAGCATGCCAGTCAGTGCGTACCAGTCAAGCAGAAGGCACGCAACAATTCAAGTTATCCAAGTTAATATCAAGACTAGCGAATACAACGGGAAACTATGCTATAAGTACTACGGGACCGGGTCTCGGGGTTCCAGGGTGTCTGGGATGGGTTTCGGAAGTCATTGAGTAGCGGGCAGGGACTGTATACTTGGATCGCACGTGTGGGGCATGCGATCAATTGGCGCAGAGGGAGTTGTGATGCGTAATGTGTGATGGCTGGAAGTGAGTTGCATGATCCGATCGTTGATTGGGGCTGGTGGTGGCTGATGGCGGTCCTTGATGCGCGTGATGGCAGTGTTGGTAGTCGTGATGGCGGGGCATGTCCTGTGGGGTCGGAGGGAGGGTCCCGGATGGTGTTCTGGGGGTGTCCTGGGGTGGATCTGGAGAGTTGTGACATCACCCCCCCCTCAGCGCCGAGACCCTCCGAGGTGCGCGTAGCTGGTGGTTCAGACCGGGGTCCAATTGTGGGATCCGGCACCTGACTTGCCACGTATTGAAAAAAATTTTACCATCAAACTCAACCATGTCGTGTACGCCGACACATTCCCTGACGCCCCCACATACTAACAAGGTCGCGCCCCTCATGGCCTGGGAAGCTCAGGACGCGCGATACTGAGCTTGCCTCGACCGGAAGCACGTGGCGGAGCTCGTCCAGCAATGTGAGTGCTTTCCGCGTTGTCCGCCTATCTCAACTGACCTTCCTATTCCAGAACAACTCAATAATCCTGTCCCAGAAGTGGGTCCCAGCTGGCTCCCAGAGCCTGCTCCTGATGCGGGCCCTAGTGTCTCCCTGGTGTCAGGGGACCCCTCATTCCTTTCTTCTTTCACTCCTTATTTCTTTCACTCTCCTTTCATTCACTTCCTTATTTCTTCTACCATTCTCTCATTTTGCTGTTACTACTTCTTCAACACTATCTGTTGGTACTATTCTCAACCTTTGAGGTGCTCTGGTTCTTTAGCTATCACTCAGACAAGTGTGGGCCCTTCAGCACCGCTCCAGGCTGCTTAGATAAGCCGGAGTTTGCCTTTCTGACTTCTAAAGTCCGGAGTTTTCCTCCCTTGTTTGCACACTTGTTTGGTTAGTCAATTTTCGAGTTTTTAAGGTTTTGTTGTACTGTACAGTTGTTTCCCACGCTTCAGAGGCCCCAGAAGCGTCCAACCTGGCATAGGGGATCCCCAGACTTGTTCTCTTTGGATCTCCCTCTGCCAGGTGAGTAGCTACCTTGATATTGTCAGTATATATTCTAATACACTTTGGATCTCCCTCTGCCAGCTGTGTGACTGAGCCACAGCCTCTAGAGGTCGCCCTTACAGCAGAACAAGTCTCTACATTTCGGTCTGGGAGCCCCCTTCAGCCTGCTTGAGCCCTCTCTTGCCCCTTTAGGTCCCTCCCCCACTGGATTACTTCCTGCCCCTCTGTTGCTTCTATGACCCAACCAGCCCCCTCAGACACTCCCCTGGACGCTTCTGCCCCTCAGGATGATGCCTGGGGTCGCTTGCTTGCTCTGGAGACTCAGGTGCAGACCACTCAAGCTTCCCTCACCCTCCACACCACCGAACTTGCTGGATTACGACAGGCCACAGACACTATCTCCCATTCCCTTCAGGCCCTCTTAGAGCGCCTCCCTCTCACTCCTACCCCTCTCCAGGCACCTCCAGTTAGGGCTGGCACACCCCCAGTCCCTCGCTTTGGGGCCTCCCCCCCAGTTCATGCCAATATTCCTCGCCCAGCACTCCCAGACGCATTCAATGGTGACCGAGCGATAGGCGAGCGTTTCCTGCAGTCCTGCATCACCTATATTCAGCTCAGTGGTGAGGCTTTCCCCTCTGACGCTCTCAAAATCGCTTGGGTTCTTTCTTACATGAAGTCTGGGCGAGCTTCAACATACGCGCTACGAGTCTTTCGACGTCCTGGAGGAGTAGAGAGTTTTGGAAGTTGGGATCAGTTTGAGAAGGAGTTTCGGACAGAGTTCTTCCCCTTGGACCCTGCTAAGGTGGCAGCCCTCACTCTCCGAGATCCTCATCGATATGGGCAGGGGAAGCGGACCCTAGATGAGTACATCGACTCCTTCAGAGCTCTTGCTGAACAGGCCTGTTATCCGGATGGTCTTCAGCTCTGTCTCACCTTCCGAGATGGCCTCCTTCCCTCTCTCATGGATCGGATCGACAGCATGGCTGAGGGACGACCTGATGACACGAGTATCGAGACCTGGTATCAGGTAGCACGTGATCAGTGGCAGCTCATGGAGTTACGACGTGAGCTCCACCGTGGAACTGCCCCTCGCTCCACTCCACAGGCATCCTTTTCTGCTCGTCATCCCATCCAGCCTTCCCTTCCATTTCGCACTCCACCCCCAGCTCAGGTACCTGCAGCACGTCCTCTTCCTTTTGGAGTACCTATGGATGTCGATGCCTCTCGTCAACGTTCCTCCCTTCCTCTCCTCTGCCGTCGCTGTGGAAAGCCTGGTCACTTCGCTCGGTATTGTCCCCAGGGGTTAGAGGTGCGCTATCTCTCAGCTTCAGAGCAGGAGGAGCTCCTTCTCCAGCTCCTTGCTGCCCGAGATGTTCGAGGAAACCCCTCCCCAGATGTACAGACTGAAGCAGAACCCTTGGAGGAGTCCTTGGGTCCTGTGGAAGCTGTAGCAGAACCATCGGATGGGTCCTTTGGTTCGGCAGGGGAGGGTTTTCAATAGAGCGACGGATGAGTTGTACGCCTCCGCCGCCTGGTGCTAATCAGTTTACATGTCAATCAGTAGAGTCTTCTAATGTATCGCTCCCTACTCCTGATTCTCTGACTGAAACTGTAAGCACCCCCTCCGACGTACAAAATACCCCCTTGGTCCAAGCCTCAGCTAAGACTTCTTCTTCTCCTTCTCCTGTCCGACGACCACGTGTCCCAGCTTGGGAACGACGCCTTCCCCGTCGCTATGTTGTTGCTTCTACTCCCTCTCCCAACTCTCTGCGTCTGAATGTGGAGATTGAGACAACTGACACTCAGCAGACTCGAAGCGTCATAGCTCTCTTGGACAGTGGTGCTACTGGACTCTTCCTAGACACCCGTTATGTGGAACAACACCGGCTCACTACCCGCCCCCTCTCTCACCCTATTCCAGTCTATAACATTGACGGTACGCTCAATGAAGCTGGATCCATCCGCTCAGTGGTGGATTTAGTCCTTCGTTATCAGACTCATTCTGAGCGTGCAGTCTTTGCAGTTACCAGCCTAGGAAAGCAGGACATGATACTTGGGTTCTCCTGGCTGCGTGATCACAATCCTGAGATTGACTGGGCCAAGGGTAAGGTGAGCATGAGCCGCTGCCCTCGACGGTGTTCCACATGTGCTAAGGAAGTGAGAGAGGAGCGCAGAGAGTCAGTCCGTGAGCGTGCCGCTATCCGGGCTTGCCGAGTTGGACACCTCCCCTTTGCAGACCTTGACCTACTGGATCCTCCTCCCTTGGCGTTCCCTTATAGAGAGGCCCTCTATGAGGACGTTCGAGGTGTAGCGAGTGAAGCCCAGATGGAAGATGGACGCGAGGGTGAATTTGGATGCGCTCCTGACCCAGAGTCTCCAGACGAGGCTATCGAGACAGGTGATAGGATTTATGCAACTATGTTACGACCTCCACCAAGTGTAGCAGAGATCAGAGCTAGCCAAACTACCTCCCAGCGGCTAGCTCAGGCATTTGCTGCCAACTCTGCTCCTAAGTCGTTCCGAGATGCGGTTCCTCATCACCTGCAAGACTTTGAGGATGTTTTCTCTAAGGCATCATTTGACTCCCTGCCAGAGCGTAAGCAGTGGGACCATGCAATTGAGCTTACACCCAATGCTGAGCCCTCTAGCTGCAAGGTCTACCCACTCTCTCCCAGAGAACAGGATGAGCTTGATGCCTTTTTGCAGGAGAATTTAGACTCTGGTCGCATCCGTCCCTCAAAGTCTCCGATGGCCTCTCCAGTCTTCTTTATTAAGAAGAAGGATGGATCTCTACGTCTGGTTCAGGACTACCGAGTCTTGAATGCGATGACTGTGAAGAATCGCTACCCCTTACCACTCATTTCAGAGCTTGTCAACAACCTCCGAGGTGCGCGCTACTTTACCAAGTTGGATGTCCGCTGGGGCTACAACAATGTGCGCATCAAAGAAGGAGATGAGTGGAAGGGAGCATTCCGAACAAATCGTGGACTCTTTGAACCTCTGGTAATGTTCTTTGGCCTCACTAATAGCCCTGCCACCTTCCAGACCATGATGAACGACATTTTCCGAGACCTCATAGCGGAAGGTGTTGTGTGTGTATACCTCGACGATATTCTCATCTATACCAAGACTCTAGAGGAGCATCGTCGGATTACACGCATCGTACTGGAACGTCTTCGCCAGCACCAGCTCTATCTTAAGCCAGAGAAGTGTGAGTTTGAGCAGACTAAGGTTGAATATCTTGGACTGATCATCTCTCATGGAATGGCTGAGATGGACCCAGTCAAGGTGGCTGGTGTAGCGGAGTGGCCAGAGCCTAAGAACAAGAAGGAGGTTCAGGCCTTCCTGGGTTTTACCAACTTCTACCGGAGGTTTATTCAGGATTTCTCACACCATGCCCGGCCCCTCTTCGATCTCACCACTAAGGACACTCCTTGGCACTGGGATGCAGCACAGCAGACAGCCTTTGATGCCCTCAAACAGGCGGTCACTTCAAAGCCTGTCCTTATATTCCCAGATGATGACTCTCCCTTCCGTGTCGAAGCTGATAGCTCAGATTTTGCTACTGGGGCCGTTCTCTCTCAACAGTCAAGGGAGGATGGTAAGTGGCATCCTGTGGCCTTCTACTCCAAGAGTCTCAATGCCGTGGAGCGGAATTATGAGATCCATGATAAGGAGATGCTAGCTATTATTCGGTCATTTGAGGAGTGGCGACATTTCCTTGAGGGTGCCAGGCATAAATTCGAGGTGTGGACTGATCACAAGAACTTAGAGTACTTTCGGACGGCCAAGAAACTCAACCGCCGACAGGCTCGATGGTCCTTGTATCTGGCCAACTTCGACTTCTCTCTGCATCACAAACCGGGACGGAGCATGGGTAAGCCAGATGCGCTTTCTAGGCGAGCAGACCATGGTTCAGGAGCTAGTGACAATGACAATATTGTACTTCTGAAGCCAGAACTATTTGCTATCCGTGCTCTAGAAGGTGTGGTTGGCCAGGGAGAAGAAGTGAGCATCCTTCGAGACATCCGACGAGGTAACCGGGAGGGTGCCCAAGAAGATCTGGTAGCCAAGGCTGCCATGGCCTTGCATGCTCGAGAGAAAGCTGGAGTGAAGTCTGTCCGCACCGACGAGTGGTCTCTGGAGAATGGTCTTCTCACCTTCCGGGGACGCATTTATGTTCCCAACCTGCCAGACCTCCGGAGGCGGATTGTGGAGCAGCATCATGACTCTCGAGTTGCAGGACATCCTGGCAGATGGAAGACACTGGAGCTGGTTTCGCGGAATTACTGGTGGCCTCAAATGTCACGGTATATTGGCTCTTACACCTCCACCTGCGATCTTTGCCTTCGGACTAAGCCTCGTCGTCAGCCTCCTATGGGACAGCTTCATCCATTGCCTATCCCAGCTGAGCGTTGGAGTGTGGCCTCGGTAGACTTCATTGTTGAGTTACCTGATTCTCATGGATATGATGCGATCATGGTGGTAGTGGATCTCTGTGGCAAGCGTGCTCATTTTATTCCAACACACACTACTTGCTCAGCCATGGGCGCTGCCAATCTGTACCGGAAGCATGTCTGGAAGCTCCATGGGTTGTCAGATGCTTATGTCTCAGACCGCGGACCTCAGTTTGTGGCAGAGTTTACGAGAGAACTGTATCGCCTCCTCCATGTCAAACTCCACACCTCCACAGCCTACCACCCCCAGTCTGATGGCCAGACTGAGCGTGTCAACCAGGAGCTAGAACAGTATCTCCGGCTCTTCTGCAATGAACGACAGGATGACTGGGACGATCTATTACCAGAGGCAGAGTTCCAGTACAACAACCGTGTACACGCTGCCACCCAGATGTCTCCTTTCCTTCTAGATACTGGTCGACATCCTCGGATGGGATTTGAGCCTCGTGGACGACCTTCAGAGAATGAAGCTGTCAATGAGTTCATAGATCGGATGAAGGCAGCCCAGGAGGAGGCCAAGGCAGCTTTAGCTAAGGCAAAGGATGACATGGCCCGCTACTACGATCGTGGACGAACTCCAGCCCCCAAGTACAAGCCTGGAGATCGAGTCTACCTGGATGCCTCTGACATTGCCACTACCCGACCTTCTCAGAAGCTCTCTCACCGTCGTCTAGGCCCCTTCCCTATAGTAAGACAGGTAGGCCCACTTGCCTATCGACTCAAGCTGCCTAGTGGAATGAGTCGACTCCATCCAGTCTTCAATGTGGTGAAGCTTTCTCCAGCCCCAGAGGATCCAATTCCAGGTCGACGTCCACAGCCACCTCCACCACCAGTTCTGGTAAACAACCAAGAAGAGTATGAAGTGGAGCGGATCCTAGACAGCCGACTCTTTAGGAATAAGCTTCAGTTCAAGGTCAAGTGGAAGGGCTATGGAATCGAGGACGTTTCCTGGGAGCCACAAGAGAATGTCCATGCCCCTGCCTTGGTCCGGGAATTCTATCAACAGCATCCTGATGCTCCTCGGGCAATCAGAGGCCTCTATTCTCTTTCCAAAGTAGACCAGGCCATCCAGAACTACTTCTATCCAGCACGTCGAGACGCCGCACTCTAGAGGGGGGGTGATGTCAGGGGACCCCTCATTCCTTTCTTCTTTCACTCCTTATTTCTTTCACTCTCCTTTCATTCACTTCCTTATTTCTTCTACCATTCTCTCATTTTGCTGTTACTACTTCTTCAACACTATCTGTTGGTACTATTCTCAACCTTTGAGGTGCTCTGGTTCTTTAGCTATCACTCAGACAAGTGTGGGCCCTTCAGCACCGCTCCAGGCTGCTTAGATAAGCCGGAGTTTGCCTTTCTGACTTCTAAAGTCCGGAGTTTTCCTCCCTTGTTTGCACACTTGTTTGGTTAGTCAATTTTCGAGTTTTTAAGGTTTTGTTGTACTGTACAGTTGTTTCCCACGCTTCAGAGGCCCCAGAAGCGTCCAACCTGGCATAGGGGATCCCCAGACTTGTTCTCTTTGGATCTCCCTCTGCCAGGTGAGTAGCTACCTTGATATTGTCAGTATATATTCTAATACACTTTGGATCTCCCTCTGCCAGCTGTGTGACTGAGCCACAGCCTCTAGAGGTCGCCCTTACACCTGGAGTCCCGCCCGAGTTGTCCCACGCCTACTTTTGCGTGGATGACTGTCTGCCCTCCCTGCCCTAGGCTGCCTGCCCCCCGTTTTTATCATAGTCCCAGAGGGTCAACATGTTGTGTGGGCGGACACAATGCAGGAGTTGTTTGGGGAGGCCCTGGAGAGGCCCTGGAGTCTACCTGCCCACACCTGGTGCATGAGCAATGGACCAGTGAGTGCTTTCTTACCTCGGGTCTCGTTGCTGACTTTGGCGCAGTGCTTGCACTGCGCTCGATGGGTGGTCTGTTCCATGTCAGCGCTGTGGAGGGCGCGCTGTGTCTCTCGGAAGCAAGGGTGGCCGCTGGGGGGAGTTATCCAGAGGATGGGGGAGTCAAGGAGCAGGACTGGGTGGTGGAGCCAGTGGGGGAGGCGCCCACAGGGGTGTCTGGTGGGGGGTCGGGGGTCAAGGGGTCGTCTGGGTGGGGGGCCGGGGTCATCCCGTAGTCCTGATCACCCGTCGGGTGACCCGGGCCGGGACCACCAGTTACAAGGGTCGTGGGGGGCACCCCAACAAAGGGAAGAGGCAGGTGTTGCCCAGTCCCTCTCCAGAACCCTCTAAGAGGGCACGTCTGCCTGTGGAGACCCTGTCCCTGGCTTCCCCAGCGTGCCTCTCTCCGGCGGCCTTTTCTCCATTGTCCGGGCAACTGTTGGATGCCGAGGTGAGGGCCCTGCAGGAGCACCTGGAGCAGGCCAACCGGGAGAGGGGGGAATGCAAAGAGGGGGCAAGGGAGGAGGCGGCGCTTCAAAGGAGGCTGGAGAAGGAACACGAGATGGCCTTCCAGGAGCTGGAGGAGGCGAGAGTGGCCCGTGGGAGAGCTGAGGCCCAGCTAGATGCCATGAGGGCCCGGCTGGAGCAGGGGGTGGGGCTCCCAGGGCAAGGTCCCTCGAGTCCAAAGTTGGTCGAGGCCTTGCATCGGGACATGGTGATCGGGTGCATGGCCTCATTGAGTGAGTGTCCCCTTTTCATGGTTGGGTCGGCACTAATATTTCCAGGCTGGGCTCAGGAGCATCGTCTGCTCCTAGACAGGGCTGCCACGGCATTTGTGTCCCTTCAAGAGGGGTTATGGTTGGAGGCAGGGAACCCCAGGGTGGAGCGGGGTCTGGACTTGCTGGGAAGGTTGGTGGTTGCACACCGCTGGAGGAACGTCCCAGCCCTGGGGTCGTGGTTCGAGCGAGTTCTGGATGAGAGCAAGCAGCTCCCGTCCTGGGACCAGTTAGCCGAGGAGGTGTGGCGGGAGCACAGTCTGGAGGGGGTGGGGGAGGATTTCTGGGGCTGGCCGAGGGGAGGGGATGGTGAGGGCGGTTCGGGGCCCCAGCTCTAGAGGCCCCCATTTTCTTCTTGACATTGTTGGTTTCGTGGTCTCTATTCCTGTAGCATTTTATAGTTATAGAAAAAAAATGTATATACTTGGTTTCCCGGAGTAAGTAAAAAAGAATAGTAATGTGGCGGGAAAGTTGGAAAGAGACCTTGCCCCGACTCCAGGGCGCTACTGTGAAAAAAGGTACTAAAAGGGAGTAAGATCTAGAGAGGGCAGAAAATATACATGGGAGTTGAATCCCTACTGAGCCCAGAGGCAGGGGTTATGCCCACTACTGCTGTCTGTGAGTCCTGTGCCTGGGGGGGTCGTTTCCCGGGTGCCGCTGCTGGAAGTCCCAGAATTTGTTGAGGGCGCCTTTGAGGTTTCGGCGCAGTTCCTAAGTATTGTCCTCCGGGCCGTATCCCTTCCACCGTACAAGGAAGTGGGGTCGTCCACAGATATTCCAGGAGTCGAGGATGTTTTCAACCTCGTAGTGATGCTCGTCCTCGACCTCGACCGGGGAAGGGGATTTGGGCCATTGTTCAGAGAAGGTATCCGGGGGGTGTCGTTCCAGGAGGCGGACGTGAAATACTGGGTGCAGGCCTTTAAGTCCCGGGGGGAGCTCGATCTTGTAGGCATGGGATGAGACCTTCTTCAAAATTTTGAACGGCCCAAGGCGCTTGTGATCAAGTTTTGGGGAGGGCCGGCGGGTACAGAGGTGGTGTTGATCTAACCATACCTTTGTCCTGAGGGTCCAGTCGAGGGTGTCTTTCCGTTTCCAGTCAGCGTGTTTTGCATAGGCCTGGTTCATGGTGTTGATCTCTTCCTGGAGAAACTCATGAAGGGACTGGAGATCCCAGGCGACCTCATGGGCGGTGTGCGACGGGATGTCCCAGAGCAAGAGTATCAGTCGGGGGTGGTATCCCTTGTTGGCAAAGAAGGGTGATACCCGGTGGCAGAGTGCGGCGTGTTGTTGTAGGTGAACTCAGCCAGGAGGAGCTCAGCACGCCAGTCGTCCTGCAAGTAATTGACATACAGTCGGAGGTACTGCTCGAGAGACTGATTGACCCTTTCGGTTTGACCATCGGTTTTGGGGTGGTAGGCAGTAGAGAGGTTAGTCTTTACTTCAAGGGCCTTACACAGAGAAGTCCAGAACTTGGACACGAAGAGTGGGCCACAGTCGGAGACGATGTCGTCTGGGAGTCCGTGTTTGGCGAAGATGTGCTCAAGAAATAGCTGGGTGAAGTCCAGGGTGGTGTCTGTAGTGTGGCAGGGTAGGAAGATGCCCTGTTTGGTTAGCCTACACACAATGACGAGAATGGCATCGAACCCTTCAGATTCCGGGAGTTCGACGATGTGGTCCAGGGATATGGAGGACCAGGGGCGTCGTCCGACTGGCAGGGGTTTCAGGAGTCCGTATGGTCGGTGTCGGGGGACCTTGGCCCGGAGGCAGGGTTCACATGATCGAATGTAACGGATCACATCCTTCTTCAACCCTGGCCAAAAGTAAGTCTGGGAGATAAGCTGGAGGGTCTTACGTATTCCAGGGTGTCCCCAGAGCTTGTGGTCGTGGTGTTGGCGAAGAACGTCATAGCAAAGTCGGGTGTGATCCAGGACGTAGATGTGGCCATCCTGGAGGAGGAGGTTTGCATTGGGGGACAAGGAGAAGGCGGGGTCCCGGTCGGTTCCATCGGGGAGTTTGCAGGGGTCGTAGTCGGTGAAGTACTTGTCTTGGGGGGCGCGGTGGATCTGACTCAGGGTTCCTTCGTCATTTAAGATCAGTACGGCATTCAGATGTTCGGGAGGGATCACCACGTGATGATTGAATGCATTGCATTCTGCCTCGAACGACTTCTTGGGGTAGACATCCAGTTGACGGGTGAGGGCATCGGGTTTAGCTCCAAGTCATCCCAGGCGGTACTGGATTGTGAAGTCATACTCCAAGAGGATCTCAGATCATTGGGCCTGTCGTCGACTAAGTTGCTTGGTTGTGGTGAAGTACTGCAGGTTGTTGTGATCTGAGTAGACCTGGATCCGGTGCCAGGCTCCTTCGAGGTAAGCCTGCCATTGCTTGAAGGCTTCAATGATGGTGAGGAGCTCCTTGTCATAGATGTCGTAGTTGAGCTTGGCGTCAATCATGGACCGGGTGTAGAAGGCAACTGGCCGGGGCTCCCCACCGTCAGATCCCATTTGCGAGAGAATCCCGGCGATGGCATAGTCAGAGACGTCGCATTCTAGAATGATTGGGAGGGCGGGATCGTAGTGCCGGAGTATGGGGCGGCTGTGAAAGCCTCCTTGAGTAGGTTAAAGACGCTCTGGCACTTACTGTCCCAGTTCCATGCGACGTCCTTGCATGTGAGCCGGTTGAGGGGTTTTGTAATACCGGAGTAGTCGTCTATAAACCTCCGGTAGAAGTTAGCAAAACCCAAGAAGGATTGTACTTCCTTGACGTTCAGGGGTTGCGGCCAGTTGATGATGGCCTCGACCTTGTGGAGGTTCATGCGAACGCCATTCAGGAATACGATGATGCCGAGATACTCAACCTCTTCCATGTGGAATGAACACTTCTCGGGCTTGGCATAAAGGTTGTGCTCCTGGAGGCGTTCAAGGACTTGCTGGACGTGCTTCTGGTGGTCCTCCTTCAAGTCGGAGTAGATGAGGATGTCGTCCAAGTAGACGATCACAAAGACGTCGCTCATGTCATGGAAAATGTCGTTCATGAAGTATTGGAACGTGGTGGGGGAGTTAGTCATTCCAAAAGGCATCACAAGGTACTCAAACAGACCATACTGCGTGCAGAACGTGGTTTTCCACTTGTGTCCCAGGGTGATGCAGACGTTGTTGTAGCCGGAGCAGAGGTCGATTTTTGTGTAAACCTTGGCACTGCGGAGTCGATCAACCAGATTGCCAATGAGTGGGAGCGGGTAGCGGTTCTTCTTGGTGATCTTATTGAGTCCCCGATAGTTGACGCAGAGTCGGAGCAAACCGTCCTTCTTCTTGGCAAATAGAACTGGGGCTCCGGCGGCAGAGGCAGAGGGTCAGATGAATCCCTTACCAAGCATTTCATTGAGGTAGTCCTTGAGGGCCCAGAGTTTGACTTCTGACATGTTGTACACCTTGCCAAAAGGGGGGGCAGCTCCTTCCTCAAGGTCAATAGTATGGTCATAAGGACGGTGAGAGGGAATCTCTTTGGCATCTCCTTCGGAGAATACGTCAGCGAACTCATGATACTCTGGGGGAACTACTTCTCGGAGGATCTGCTCCTCGGTTTTCTTTTCCGGGGGGATAGCGTCTCCTCGTAGGTGTTCTTCCAGGAGAGATAGCGAGGTGTGTAGCTGAAATGTGGGGGTTCCATCTTTCATGAGGTGGGCAAAGGGGGCGGCTCCAATGATCCTAATGTTGAGTGCGTTCGGGTCGATCGGGGTCGTGGACGCATTAGCCAGAGCGGGTTTGATGTGTGTCTGAGACCGGCCCAGGTAGTTTGGCTCTTTGTACTTGTTCCGAGGAATGTTTGGGGGTTGATCGGGGGCTTTGCGGGCTCGGACGGGCATGGGTGGCGTATGTGTGGGGGGTGTGGCTGTCGTCCCGGGGATGTCGGGCATTGGGTTGCTCCCCAGGGCCTGGAGGTGCACGGCGGTCAAGGAGTGGTCTTCAGGTCCCGGGAAGGTCATGGTGAGCATCCTCCAATCGATGTCAGGGTTTGTGTCGTGCAGCCAGGGTAGTCCCAGCACCATCAGGGTCGATTTGTGAAGTCACGTGACCAGGAAGTTGGAGGTGAACTTGTAGTCATTGTCCAGGGTCACGTGTCCTGAGTGAGACCTCTGGATGGGGCCAGAGGAGGAGGGGGTGCCGTCAAGGCGTTGCAGGCGGAGGGGCTGGTCGAGGGAGTCGTGGGGGAAGTTGAGGGTGTCGCTAATGAAAACTCTGGTGGCTCTGCTGTCGATGAGGGCCGGTATTGGTCCTGGGGCGCCGTCCAGCCTGGCATTGATGATGAAGGATCGGGACGAGTGGGACTGGAGTCCGGGGGGTAGTGGGGGCCCGTCCAGGGGATCCTTCAGGGTAGGGTCCGGAGAGCGGAGGATGTCGAAGGGGAGTTGCTGGTCATTGGGCGTCGGGTCCCGGGTCAGGCAAAGGGTAAGATGTTGTCAATCAATGCAGAGGTTGGTGTCTCAGAGCCATGGGAGCCCTAAGACCAGGGGTGTGGAAGAGTGGAGTTTGGTTATCAACATCCAGAGGGTGTGAGTCTGTCCGTTGGCAAAGGTAACGGGCATACACACAAAGTGAGTGATGTCCCTTGCCATAGAGGCGTCTTCATCAAAGAGGCAGAGTCGCACCAGGACCGGGAGTCACTGAGCGGGTTCTGGGGCAAAGGTAGACCATGCCTCGTCGATGAAGTTGTCGGTGGCACCACTGTTGACGAGGGTGTTGAAGGGGGTTCCAGAGGGGGGGAGGCGGGTTTTGAGGAGGAGGGAGTGCGAAGAGTAGGAGGGTAGATAAGCCATGAGAGTGTCCTGTGTGAGTGCCGTGGAGCAAAGATGTGAGACCGGGGCGGAGAAGACGTCGGGGTCGATTCTGCGATTTAGGACATCTTCCGGGTCTAAATCGCCAGGTCGTTTTCTGAATACTTGTAGGTGGCGTCCTCCCCTTCGAAGGTCCAGGTGGCACGTCCCATGACCTGTTGTTGGGGGCACTCGGAGATGAAATGGTCTTTTTCACCACAGAGTATGCAAACACCCTCCCTTCTCTGTCGTTCCTGACATCCTTCAGGACCTCAATCCAGGGTTGCCCCTTTTTTGGGAGCTGGTTGGCCCAGAGGGCCTCTTTGTCCCGTTTGTCGGTGAAGTCAGGATCTTCAGAGTCTTCTGGGGGTTCCTTGGGGCTTGGCACGTTGCCCGGGTCGTTGGTGGCCATGGTGGCGTTGAGTTGGGCCTGGGGGCGGACGCCGCTACCGGGGTTAGTATTGGGCAGGCCACGACTCACTGGGGGTTGGCTGCCAGGGAATGTGGGGGGACCGGGATTTTGGATTTGGGGGTTGGGGGTTTCGCCAGAGGGCCATGGAGGTCCTCCCCTAGGGTTTCAGGGGGCTCAGAAGTTCAAATACTCGCTGCGGTCTTCCCAGTAGCGTTGATTGATCTGCATGACAAGGGCCTTGTATCCGTTGTAGGAGGGTTGTTTCAGGGCGAGTCAGAGGACATCCTTGATACGTTGCGGCAGGGCACGGCGGAGGGCGTACTGGAGGGCGCTGTAATTCCAACCTGTCTCATAAGCTTCCTTCTCAAAATGTACGATGAAGGTGGTGAAACATTCTTCAGAGCGCATCTGGAGGTTGAAGAGGTTGTCCTTGGCTTCGGCCACAGTGTCGTAGATCCCAAATTTTCCGGAAAACTCATTGACAAAGGCTTGCCAGTGGGAGAGTGCTGGGTTGTTGGGGTCGAACTGGATAAGGGCCGTATAATGGTTGAAGGCGATCTCCTGGAGGTACGAGGTGGCAAAGGCCACCCAGGAGCTGTCAACCTGAAAAGTGAGTGGCTTCACCTGAAACATGTTAAGACATTGGGTGAGGAATGTATGCCATTTTCAGGGGTCCTGGCCCATGAATGCATCGGGCTTTTGAATGTCCAGGCGTCCTTCGCGGGTGAGGGTGTCACGAGCATTGTCTGGTCCGGCAGCGTTGCGGGAAGGGGGGCCGGCATTGTAGTAGTAGTAATAATGGTTACCCCCCCCTCCTTGTGGAGGAAAGGCACTGAGGGCAGGACCCCACCTACCTGGAGGGCCTCCTCCGGGTGGCTCACCTGGGGGTCTGCCCCTGGGAGGTCCGTTGTCCCAGGGGGGTTCGTTCCTGCCGGGGGAAGGCCCGGATCTCCATGCAGGGGGTGGCAGAGGTGGAGGGCCTGGGGGTGGCAGAGGCAGTTGGGGAGGGTTCGGTAGTGTCGGGTCGATCTGAGGGGGGCCGGGTGCCGGGTCGGATGCCGGGTTGCGTGGGGGACGTTCAACCCGGGAGGGTCATGCTTGCATCGGAGGCCGTGGGAGGTTCCGCAGATTAAAGTGGAGCGGGGGGTCACAGCAGAAGTTGGGCTCTGGAGGGGCCAGGGCTAACGTGGGGGGTGGTACTGGGACAGGCACGGGTGCAGGACGTTGTTTGTTGTTGCCGCACGTGAGCTCGTCGATGTAGCACAGCGTGTTGTCCATGCTAGGTGTGTCTGCGTGGGGTCTACCAGGGTTCGCTGGGGCTGGGAGTCAGGCATTGTCCGTTTGTGGGAGCGGTTCCAGGGGTCTCTGGGGCTGTCCCCAGGTCTTGAAGGTGCTAGGAACGGAGTTAGCCCTATGGCAAGTTGACAAGCCTACCATGCAGGCAGCGGGCTGATCGAATAGCCCTCCCATTGGGTTGAGGGACCGTAGTATGGCCAAGGTGTTTTGTCGCTCTTCCCGTTGTCGTTGCTCCGGAGTGGGGACCACGGGGGCTACCAGGGCCGGTTCCGGGGGTTACCGCCGGATGTGAATTGAGCAGCCCGGGTCTGCGGGGTTGTTGAGGGGTCGAGGGGAGGGGGACGCATGGACTTCGTCAAGCAGTTGTTGCAATTCTTTGCGGAGGATTGTGTTGTGTCTATACTTTACCATAGTCTGCTCTGGGAGTTCTCCTCGTGTGAGGCAGTCCCCGAATTCGACCAAGCAATGGGCCTAGTCCTCCAGAGTGCCTGCGAAGTCATCGTGTCCAAATTCCGTGAGTAGCACCCTTGCCCGTTATGTGAAGTCCTCTGGCAAGATCCTGAGCGAGCAGAGCACTTCGTCCCGTTGCCGCTCGTAGTCCTCGAGGCATCGTCGTCCCACTGGTGAGGGAGGAGTCTGAGCGGGTGGGGCGGCGGTCGGGTAATGTCAAGGGGGATAGTCGTAGTTGAGAGGTCTCCAGGGTTGGGGGGCAGGGGGTGCAAAGGGGCCCTCGCTGGGGGGTACCAGGCAAGGTCCGCTGGGAACTGGTGGTGTCTCCGGCAGGCCTCTGGGGATGCTCCGGTATAAGGGGACCTCCACGGGTCGTGCCATAGCTAGGTTGGGCAGAGGGGCCCAGCTGGCTGAGGGCCCCAGATCATAGAGAGATGGGTCAGGGGCCCAGTGGCGGTGGAGGTATTGGGGTCCATACGGGAGAGGTGAGTAGGTGGGGCGGGGGGTCTGTGCAGAGTAATAATCGAGGACCGGACATCCGTAAGGGTTGGTCTGGTAGCCCGTGGGGTAGTAGGTATGAGTATATGTAGCCATCAAAAACGGTGTAAGGAGGGAGTCTTGATATTATGTCAGGTTCTGCTGAGTCAGGGGCTTTCTGGGAAAGCAACACCCTTACAATGCGGACTTGATCTACGGATACTCGGATGTCTGGAACTCCGGGGCTAGGACTCCGGGGTTCAAGACGCAGACAGAGGTGATCCTGGGAGAGGGGGCTTGATCCGGGGGTTGGGTTTCGAGTAGCTGAGGGCCGGGTGGGGGTCGAGTCATGAACCAGGGGTTCTAAGACGAGACCGGGTTAACAAATTATAAGTCACGAAGTGCATACCAAACTTAGAGCACGCAATTATTCAAGCATGCCAGTCAAAGCATGCCAGTCAGTGCGTACCAGTCAAGCAGAAGGCACACAACAATTCAAGTTATCCAAGTTAATATCAAGACTAGCGAATACAACGGGGAACTACGCTATAAGTACTACAGAACCGGGTCTCAGGGTTCCAGGGTGTCTGGGATGGGTTTCAGGAGTCATTGAGTAGTGGGCAGGGACTGTATACTTGAATCGCGCATGTGGGGCACGCAATCAATTGGCGCAGAGAGAGTTGTGATGCGTGATGTGTGATGACCGGAAGCAAGTCGCATGATCTGATTGTTGATCAGGGCTGGTGGCGGCTGATGGTGGTCCTTGATGCGTGTGATGGTGGTGTTGGTAGTTGTAATGGTGGGGCGTGTCCTGTGGGGTCGGAGGGAGGGTCCTGGATGGTGTTCCGGGGGTGTCCCAGGGTGGATCCGGAGGGGTCGTGACATCTCCCTTACTCTGAGCTTTTCTGTGCATGCAGTAAATTTGGGCTTGGAGTAATTCAGACAATGTTCATTGGGCGCCACATTGTCCTCCCACCTTCTTCTGACTCTGATTAGAGGGTTTAGATCAGACTGGGCTCTGATCATTCTGGTGGTAGGTTTGTTCTTGTTTTACCATCAACTTCTGCTCAGACTTTGCATTCCCACTTTATTCTTGTATTATCTAGTCATTCTGGCTCTTTTTTTATTTTGTAATACTGTATTTTCATTTCTAGTTAAATCTTCCCCTGCTCCTGCCTCTATAAAAGGTGCCTCTTGCTACCAGGTTCCCACTTCCTTGTCTAGTCCTTGTCTCATCTTCATTTTGTTGTAGTAGGTCTCTTTTGGGGCCCAACCAGTCTGGAAGTTTGGGAAAGGGGCATAGGCCTGTTGGGTGGTCTATACTTTTGCACCTTGTGCACTTGAATGTTCTTATCATGCCCACTGACATGTATGGGACGTAGTATCACAGTTTTTTGATTGTCACTATCTATTTGTTGTGTATATAGTCAACCTGTGAGATTGGTGGAATGTAGATATTCCACAGGACTTTCTCCCCTGCATTTTTAGGTTGTGCGATTACTAGGGGAGTTGCTCTTACCAGGTTAGTGTGATGGTAGAGTACCTCTGCTATGGTTATCATTTCAAACTCATCCTCTTCTTGCGGTATTTGTTTTGTTATGAAGTCTAAGAGGGCTTGGCTTCTCTTTATTGCTTTGCTCACCAGTTCTGCTACTCACCTACCTCCTTTCCTGTCTGCCACAAACCTCAGATTTGCCATTGTGAATGCATAGGTCAATATCTCAGGTTGGAAGGGTATAGCAAAAAAGATGACATTGGGTGTTGACCACAGTCCCTTTCTAATGAGCGCTTGTGCTATTTCCAGTGGGGCTACTGCTATATAGAGCCATGGGGGTCTATGTATCCCATTCCATGATCCTAATGGTTCTCCAACCCAATTCATATATCCCTGGGTACTCCTTCTGAGGCATTGGCATAAGTTTGTTTGGGCCTAGGGTGGTTGTGGGTATTGGCCCTCAGTCTGAGGCTGTTTTGGCTTGGGCGGTTGTCCTGTCAGGGTCCATTGTGTTATTAGAACGGGGGTCTGTGTTCTCTGGGTCGGCAGTTGAGTCTGGTTACCTTGATTCTGTGCATTTTTTTTTGGTATTTTGTATCCTGCTGGGATGTTACCAATCTTATTCAGCACATTAGAGATGTACACTTTACAGTGCTTTGCTGCTCACTTTGTTGACTGTGGGAGTTATGCCCTCTTTTTCATCTCCTTCCTCTAGATTCTTCTCCCTGAGAACTCCATCCCACTTCACACCCTTGTCTTCCTCCATGGTATTGTCACCACCTAGTTGGCTAGCTTGGAGTGGGGGGGTTTTCAACACATAGTTGTTCAGAGTGCTTGGAGGCTGTTCCAGCTCCTTTGCATTATTTTGTGCCATGGGCCCTGCTGTGTTGGATGGGTCAGCCTGGGTGGTCCCCTCGGTGTCCTTTATAATGTCTGTTCTGTTAGTGGCTGGCCCTTCTTTCACCTTGTTCCTTGGCTCTGGGAATCTCATAGCCTCCCTGACTGCCCTCCGTTTCAGCAAGGCATTCTCCATTCTGAGTGATTTGTGTGTCATTTGTCTGTTGGTCGGTACTCTTCTTGGGTTCCCACCAACTTTCTCTATTTATACATTATGGATATTTCCTTAGTCCCTCTTATGGGTGTGATCATGCTAGTTAATGTGTTGTTTTTGTTGTTTGTTTTCTCCACAGTTCTGTTACTTCCTTCTCTTTCCTTTCAGGGGCCTTATGCTTGTCTGTTCCATTGCTGTTTGTTGTGTGTATTGATTTTCTACCTTATCCTTCTTTTCTATTTTTGGTTTGTCTTCCGTTCTCCCCTTTGTATGTTGCAGATTCTGGGCATTTATTTATTCATTACTTTCATTAGGCACTCATTTATGTTTCAGAGTTTAGTGTTTCCCACCTAGAGTGCCTTCTCAGATTTGTTTTGGTTTTTTCTATTATTGGATTATCTTCTGTTTGCTTATATGGCATGGTGTCATTGTTCAGGACATTAATCTCCCTTCTTTGTTATGTGGTATATTGAATTACATATTTTCTTTTATGGAGAGGGAAGACGGTTTCCTTTATGTTTTGGAAAATTTTCCGGGACCAGTGTATAGTGTTCCTCCATGCAAAACTTTTATCATCCTATTTTACCCAGTGTGAGAGTCTCATTCGGTAGGATTTCCATCATCTTCCTCTTGTTCAACTTTCTTATAGTCTACTATTAGGAGGTGGGGGGTGGGGTGGGGGGTCTTTCTCCTTTAGGTAGGGTTATATGAGATCTCTAATAAGATTTCCAAAATCATGTTATAGATTTTGGACTCTTTATTCTATACAAGTCTTCTCTTTCTCTTCTTCCTATGCATATATAGCTATCTGGTATATGTAGTCTGTACTATACATTATATATGATGCCACTGAAAAATACCAAATGAAATTTCACCTACATCTGTGTGTAAATAGAGCAAAAAACATACTAAACACCCCTTCTAAAAAGTGAGACCCCATAACTAAACAACCAGACAATAGGCTGGATCAAATGGCTGCAGAGCCAATGAATAAAGAAATTCCTGAGACAAAGATGACTGACCCTCACATCACAAGGTCTAATATGCCTATACAGACTAATTGTGATGGAAGCCACCCTTTTCATAATATAGACTCTCCAATCCAATGTAAAAGAGTGTTACAGCTAAGCTTTACAATTTCCTTATCCAAGCTCAGGAATTTCTCATTGTATATGTCTTCTCTTCATTCACAGACTTGCTGACTGCAACAAACAGTGTATAAGTACCCCAATAATCTTCAAGTTCTAGTCAGAGTCTAAGTGTCTGTCACTTTTTTTATAACTTTCAAGGTTGGTTTTCTTTTAAATTTTTTATTGCTCTTAAAGACTTAGGTAAAAACTTGTAGCTCCCTTGCCAATGTAAGAAACAGGGAAGAATCACCCTGCCAAAAAGCCCAGTGACAAGCTGCCATTGTTAAGACATCAAAGGAGACATACATGCACCATCCCACATTGAAAATGTGTTGAACACATAAAAGAATGAGCATGATATTCAAATCATGAAGGAGACATACATGCACCATCCCACATTGAAAATGTGTTGAACACATAAAAGAATGAGCATGATATTCAAATCATGCTCTGTCATAGCTGTAGGAGAAGCCACAAGTAAAGGATGTGTCATGGAAAGTCCAAGTGCAGAAGTAGTCCCAGAGGAAGTGAGCAATGGAGTCAGGAAAGTAACAATTGAAGAGCTGTGCAAATTCAGAGGTGGAGCAAGGCCAGAATAACCCAGAGAGGGTGAAGCAGGCATAATGCTTATTGCAGGAAGTGGAGAAGGAGTGGGATCTGAACCACCTCATTGTAGAAAGGCCTGCACCATCCTGACACTGAAACACTGAAACTTTGCAATAGAGAAAGAAGCTCTGCAGGTGAGATTATGACTGAGTCCCCCAAAGGAGAGGGAACAGTAGGTCCCAGCATGGGAGACAGGCCCAGAAGAGGCAATGCACCCACAGTGATAGCCAATGGAGGGGCTGTGGAAGCACTCATAGTGGGCAGCACAGCAAGAAGGCTGGAAGGAGGTGCAGGAGGGGGCAGGGGAGCCCAGGAGGCTGCTGGAGCAGCCAAAGCTGTAGTTGCATGTAAATCTGAAGGAGCCTGCACAGCTCAAGATGGATGTAGGAAGGAGGGGGCCTGAAAGAGCCCCGAGCGCATGTGACTTTCAGCAGCATCCAGAGAGAGTTGACAACTAGGGGATTGAGGAGGGGATAAGGCAGGCCGCTTGAATGCGCAACGATGCGCAGCCCTGATAGGAGAAAGGGGACGGGATGCAGGAGAGGGAGGATTACATAGGGCAGAGACTCTAGTGGGAGGTATCCTTTGTGGGGAAAATGGGATGGTTCGTGTCTTGGCTGGGGAAGGGGGCGGCGATCAGAGAGGCGGGTGCGGGATGGAATCGCAATCCTCCAGAATTGCAGGCAGATGATCGTGTGATGTAATAGTATTGGGATTGACGTGGCATTCATCTAGAGGAGAATCCTCGAAGTCCATGCCATTGTCGTCAGAGAACTCCTCGTCCTTGGGGACATCTGGCATTGTGGATTGTCTGGAGACGCGTTTCCTACGCGTCGAAACGGGCGGAGCGTCGACCTCGGAGAGCAGGGTGGAGTCCGAACGGATACGCGAACTCCTACGTACCCCGGAGGTAGACGCAGCAGCGTCAGCCGAGTCCTGCACGGAGAGGAAGGCCATAGTACTAAGAAGGAACAAGAGGTAGTACTCGAAGTAATAGACCACGAAGTAAAGCTGAGAAAAGACGCGATTAACGCGATACTAATTACTGAGAATACCGACCACTCCCAAGGCATCTCTGTGAGCACGTGTTGAGCACGTGCTTCCAACAAATTGCTGGGTCAATAGCGTTCTGTAGTTGTCTCTGTCTTAAAAGTTTAATTTTCTGCGGCCCCACTATGGACGAATGGTACTTCCCAAGCCAAAACCCGACGCTATCATATTCAATCAAATCCTGTGTTCGATTAGCGGCCACTGGTGTCATGCTCACTCCCAGACTAGCAGGTGATACCCTTGGGATACTGAGCTCATCTCATAAACTGCGAAGGCGCCAAATACTATACATGGAACTTTAAGTTTCACAGAAGCACCTTCGGAAGCGGCAATAAGCTTTGCCATGCTGAACTCACCTGTATCCGCAGCTCGCCACCCCTTCCGGCGCCTATCACCGGAGTAAGACGTAAGTGTGCAGTATGATGCCCACGATTTACTCTCTCTTACATCCCCCAATGACTGCAGATACTGTTCACCAGAAATTTCTAGCCAATCGCCCAAGAGATATTCCCTTTCGTAATTTTTCTCGCAGGCATGCGGGGATAGTTGCCGAAGAACTTGCTGCAGGTCTCGTGGACAAGGGCGCCTTTGTAGGCTTCGCTGTGCAGCATGATACCAAAGGCCGAGCGGAGTCTTTGGCTCTGGCAACGGCTGAGGAAGTCCTAATTATCCGTCTAGACAGGCCATCTAAGCTCCTGACTCATGATAAGCCTTTTGAAGACCTCCTTCGCGGAGATTCCTATACCCTGGTTGGATTCGACATGGGGCGCTTAGTTGTTCGTATCGCGAAAGATCTGGAACTCCCCGTTCGAGGTATCGACCTTTCTACCGCTTTTCGAGCCAATACCTGGGATCCTCCGTTGCCTTCAGATGTCGTAAAATCCAGGTTATTTCAAAGTATCAACCCCGGCCTTGTCAACAGCATCTGGATAGATGAAAAAGGTCCACAGGAAATGTGTCTTCGTGCTTGGTTGGCTGTGTGGTGTGTATGTTTCGCGATTACAATCAATGTCGTGCTTAGATGGGCCTAGTGTCGCCGAAAATAATGCACATGCTCTCGAAAGTGTAGTGAGGCTCGACACAAAATTCCTGTCATCACAGGTCGGACTATGAGCAAATACTTCAGATCTTCGGCTGCTGACTTCTTGCCTCCTTTAGGAGGTTACACTTCTGGCAGAGTTGGTCAGACAAGCGCGCGTTTTGGATAGAGCGAAACCTAAAACGACATCTGGTGAATTCACCAAATCCCAGCTTAATAAGGATGGAACATTAGCACTACAGAATTCACGATACAAGACAAGAGTCCGGAGAGGCAACCAGGTAATAGTTCTTTCATGCTTTAGGAAGCACTATTTGAGCATTATTGCGACTAGACGGTCATCATGACGAATGAAGACGGTCAAAAATTTTTTGGTGAAGCACGTGGATGCAAAGGACGAACTACAAACATTCACTTCACTGGTCGGGCACTGTCGGGAAAACTGCAAAATGTCCGCGTCTCTGGGCCACCAGCATTAACGAATACTGAGAAGGCTCGGAATGAATTAGTTCTTCGGGTACAGCAAGGACATGAATTTCTTCGAACTTCTTCTTTCATTCAAATGTTGTGGTTTCCAACCAAGAAAACGCAGGCCTTGATCATGCAAGACGCAGTTTCGATACCGGTGACACACTTCGAAGGCTTGAATCCTTCACAAGAGGCAGTCGCGTCAAAGATGGTCTCTGACTGCCCTCTAGTAATCGCACACGGTATACCTCCCATCCAAAAGACCTTGTTCCTCTACTCAAACTACACTTAACAGGTCCACCTGGAACAGGAAAGACGACCACTATTGCTGCTGCCGTTTCCGTGTGGGAGAAAAAACGGCTTCCTACCTGGATAATCGCTCATTCTAACGTCGCTGTGAAGAATATGGCCGAGACACTTTTCAAGAAGGGAATCGACTTCAAAATCTTGGTATCCAAGGAGTTCCATTTTGAGTGGTACGGTCGCTATGGTTTACATATCCTAGCCATTGATCGTCTTTCACGCCAGGCATCAACACATTTATGAAAGAATTGATGAAAAGGTACTTGTCTCCGACGAATTCCTTGCCGTCAAAGATCCGGGTGCTTTGTCAAGGCTTCTTGGCGACTCATGCATAATACTGTCAACGCTTGGAATGCTTTCAAATCCCACTTTGGATCAAATTGGTATGTTCAGAGTCGTACCTGTTGGCCGACTTGTGGTAGACGAAGCTTCTCAAATCAAGATTGAGGATTTTCTGGTGATACCCCGTTATTCTTGTCTTTTTCATCGGCCAATTAAAGTTCAATATTTCAACGCAGCACATCCTTCACCGCTTTGCGCAGTCATTGAAGAAACTTTGCTTTTTTGGCGATCCAAAGCAGCGTATGGTTGATCTCTCCGCAGCCATCCCTTTGACTAATTTGCTGCTTTAGTCCCTCCATATGGTATAGAACAAGTACCAGAAATCAAAACAATTTTTGATTTCCCCCATCTCCAAGACACGTGTGGTTTTCTAGACACACAATGTATGTTGTAAATATATGTACCTTGTTCTGGGTTTGACTCTTTCTTTCAGATCGGATGCCTGTGCAACTCGGACAGTTCATATCGAGATATGTCTACGACGGACGATTGAAATCTGAGCATGCCATCCGCGACACATATTGTGTTACATTTGTCGATACTATAAGTGGATCAGAAAAAAAGAGTGGCCTCAGTTGGATTGTATGGTTCGCCACTGGGCATATTCTTTGACTCATAAGCGCTTTTTTTTCTAGAACGAAAAAGAAATTCAAGCTTTGGTCAACATTGTCAAAACGTATTATCGACACAGAAAATTCTGCATCATAACGCCTTACGATGCTCAGAGAGCGGCCATCGAGAGACGTCTGAAGGACGAAAATCTTCCATGGGAACATGTATTCAACGTCGATAGCTTCCAGGGTAAGCATACATTGAAGGTTTTCAAACAATTTTCAAACCTTCGTCTTTGAATTCACAGGTAATGAGACGGATTTCGTCCTCGTATCTGTTGCTCGATCTGGACAGAGCCCTGGTTTCCTGTCATCACAGAATCGCATGAATGTCCTCCTGAGTCGGTGCAAAAAAGGGCTCGTTGTTGTCACCAGTCGTTCGTTCATCAAAGGAGGTGGCCGTTATACCCTCCTAGGGGACCTGGAACGTCAATGGATGCAGATCCAAGGGAATGGTTTTTGGGTTGACTGGAGAACAATCTCCGAAGGCACTGCAGACCTGCCTGACGCACCTGGCCCGAATCGTCGCAGGCGCTTCGTTCTATTTGAGCACGATGTAAACCAGGAGCTGAAATCACCTCTACAACGTCTGTCAGCATGCCTGGCGCCGCAAAGTGCCCAATCGTCTAAGGGCGCCGAAAACAAAGATATCAAAAGCTTTGTTCATCGACCAGTAACAGAAGGTTCGATTTCGGACCAGCAGATCACTCGAGCCCGATCTGGAAAGGTCTGTCCTTGGATATGACAAGTAGCAATATTTTTTCTTGATAGCGGACGTTATCCCTAGTCTCTCTTGTTTACAATCATAAGAGAGATTGTTATTCACACTCAAATACATACTCTTGGACATCATGATTGTCTCAGTTTAGTAACAACAATGATAAAGTCTCACGAAGAGTTATCGATTCATTGTCACTCAGCGTTGCGATGGCTATATTCTGCTTCGTCAAACTCAAAGTTGATTATTTGCAATGTAATCGTATTTTCATGAACATGTTGGGACCTACGACACGGTCAGTGTGGCCAAGGCGGTACACCATAAACCCCGATGCCATGGTTTCCATTGTTTCCATTATCGCACATATCACCCCTGACCAAAGGACCAACTATCCTCGTAACCAGTGTTATATTTGACTATATCGTTTCGCATGCACCATCCCTGACTCTTATTATTTTTCCCTTTTTCATTTATTTACTCTTCCCTTCATTTTTTATTTCTTTACTTTTTTTATCAGATGCCGAGATCTAGAATAGATCAAGGTTTTTCTGTGCAGCAAACTATGCGTGGGAAAAATATCTTTGATTTTTGCTGTCATGTGATCCAAAGAGGAGAAGCCATTGATTTTTTGGTGTAAGTACTGCAAAAAGATGAAATTGTCAACCCATTTAAAGAGGGCCTCAATGCCCTTTGACAAAAAAATGTGGATAATAGTGTCTGCAATAAAACCAAAGATGCCAGGTGCTGGTTATATGCCAAAGTTGAGTCTGTGATTGATGATTTTATTGTCAATACAAAGCACTATAAAGAGTTATTCTTCAGGTCTAGTTGGAATGATTCAAAAAGTAAATCCAACATCAAAGACTGTGACTTGCATACCAGGCAGTGTGTTGGCTACTAGCATCCAGCAAGCTGAAAAGGTGCCTCAGTCACATTGAAATCTCTTTATATTGATATGAGAATTTACAGAGAGAATTGGTAGATTGTGATGTGGATATGAGTGATCAACAGTGATCCTCATTTTGCCCAGTGTGGATTTGATGATGTTGAGTGGAGCAGTGTGGTAATGTCCAAACAAATGTTTAGCCAGATCCAGAGAAAATTCTTCTAAAACATGGCCAAGAAGCTGTTCTTTGTTGTATTTCTATATTATGAAGGTGTGATGAGAGGTATCATGTTAGTAATTAGAAGGAGAAAAGATAGTATCTAATGTAAAGGTCTTAAGATCTAAAGAGAAACTGTAATCTGTAGATGACATGAGAATAACAATCAAGGGAGTTGGTGTCACAAAGAGAGGAGATCCATCAATCTATATTGAAAGGACTTGTAACAGGAAAGAATCTACTGAGCAGCACAGTTCTGTGCAGAGTGCTGACCACTGGCACAGAAGAAGCAGGCATAGCAGTATGGGCAGTCTGTTGTGTTGCAGGAATTGGAGCCATTAAAGGCAAAGATGAGACACCATTGAAGTTAGCAAATCTACTATTGATGATGCCCAAAAGTTAGTCAGCAGCAGACACAGTTTATGGCTACTAACCAGAGAATATGCATTGAGAACACTAAGTATTTGAGAGACTCCTGGACAGGTCTCAGGGAACAAGTCTGTAATGAGTTAAATGGTAGAAATAGATGATGATTAGTAAGGAAAGTCAGTAAGAAATGTGCAGCAAAAAAGATGTGCCAATGAATAAGTGCACTTAGATGAGAGAAAGAATGAATATAAGTGAGGTGCAGCAACAAGTATGGCAAGAAAATGAGAAGCTTAGTGATAACTAAGCTGCATGTTGCCTGCTATAAGTGCAAGGCATGTAGGTTCTGTATGTGCAACTGCAGCAAGCAGGCTAGATATTCAGACAATTGGTGACTTAGAACTAAGTCAGCACAAAAGAAATCTGAACTATGATGTGAACTGAGCAGAAGTGGGGTGTAAACTGAGTACTCTGTTCTGTTCTTTAACTATTGACAATGGTAAATATTTATAGTAAAGTGGCACTAAGTAGCTAAGCATTGCCAAGGAGCAGTAAACTAAAAAGAATGTAAGTAGATGCTGTGCATTAAACTAAATAGTAAGAAGTTCACAAGAATGCTGTCTGCCTAAGTTGAGAAAGAGCACCAAGGTGAAATTCTATCATTCTAAGTCATAAGTGCTGCTACCAGCTAGCTGTACCATGTGCCAATAAAGTGATGCCATTTGTCAATACTTGCTGACAGTGTAATGCAAACTGCTACCTGTCATTCCAGCTGCCACCAGTGCTATCACTTATCTAATTTGTCACTTGCTATGCATGGCTATTAGGTATGGCCTAAAATATATAAATCACATGCATTAAGTTTGGATCATGCACAGCAAGGTATCCAGAGCTGATGCTGAGCCTGCCATTGATTCACCTGTGTGAGGTCCTATCACCATCAACTTTCTAGAAGATGCAAGCTGTTTTAGTGCACAAAGAGAAGTGGTGGTTACTGTCATCACAGACTATGCAGCAAGTGGATTTGCCAGTACTTCAGGAGCTAGTGTTGAATGCTTAGCAACATTTGCTGTGGTGAGAAGATTGGCCTCAGCAGCCTTAATCAATGGTGCTTCTACATTACAAAAGAAGTGATTAGAGGAAGTTGAAGAAGAAGAAGTCAAGAATGAGAGTGGGGCAGCATCACAATTAACATGAAGTTATTATAAAAGATACATATACAAGTAAGAGATGTCTGAGTGTATGTGACCATGACACAGTTGTTTAAAATGTGTTCTGCATTCATCCTATGCTTTCATTCTGCAGACTGCTATTTGTTTATCCAGATGCTTATATAAGCAGCTGCCTGTGTTAGTGTGGGAAAAATGTCTTCAATTTTTGCTTTCATGTGATTTTAAAAGTGTTTGTTTATTTAGATGCTCATGTAAGCAGTAGCTTGTGTCAGTATGAGAAAAATGTCTTCAATTTTTGCTGTCATGTGATTTATAAACTGTTCATTTACACTGGCTCAAAAAACTGCCTCAATGTTTGGCCTTTTTGGAAAGATTCACATGGTGTGCAACAATTACCTAAGCAAAAAATTGTAAAAATTACATGACATCTTGGCTTCATAATGATGTATAGATCATGTGATTTGGACAAGAATTCACTGATTAATAAATCAAACACAATATTCAATCATTAAGGCAGTTTTTAACTCATTTTAATTTTCATATTTTCTCAATACTTTTCAGCAGTAGAAGATGGAGACACCTTGTGGGAAGTATAAACAATGTCATGTGACCTTGTTTTGTACTAATTTGACATGTTCAACTTCAATTAATCACCTTGACACTCTACCACTATTATGCAACCTATTTCTGCTGCCAATCACTTTTCTGTTGCTTCTCTCTTCAATGAGGGGTATTCTATAATGGAGTAGGCTGTTACAGCCTATAATTTGGTCACATTTGTTACAGTAACTCTTCAGTCTTTATCCTTTACCAGTTCCTATACTTGTGTAGTCACCATTTTTGCTATAGGATTGGGTCATACATACTTGAGACACTAAGGAACTGAACTCAACTTGTACTTTGTTACATATTCTCAGCATTAAATTCAATCAAAAACTGGCCTGAAAAAGGGCACTGTAAAGAGGATCAGCAAAGAACTGGAGAGCAACAAAGAGAATCATTCTGAAGGTTGTCTTTCCAAGCTTACAGCATGTGACAAATAGTTTATTATTTGTCAAATTAATACTGGGAAGCTGGATAATGCTGTTCAAGCTACACAGTTCAATAATTCTGTCATCTACAGTCCCTGTCAATCCTCAGACAGTTAGAAATGCATTGAAGGAGGCAGGTTTTTGCTTAGCAACAAAGAAGAAAGTTTCCATGCTCAAGGCTGCTCATCATGCAAACCAGCTCAAATTTGCTTAGTATCATAAAAACTGGACAGTGAAGAATTGGAAAAGGGTTTTGTGGAGTGATGAGACAAAGATTAATTGGATTGGATCAGATGGGAAGGTATATGTGTGGAAAATTCCAGGAGAAGCACTATCTGACTGCACCACTATATCAACTGTCAAGCATGAAGGAGAAAACAATTTAATAGTATGGGGCTGCATGGGTTGGAATGGAGTAAGGAAGCTCATAAAAGTTCAGGGGAAGATGGATGCTGCACAGTATTATAAAATTTTGGATAAGGGAGTGGTGGAAAGCTTTGAGAAGTTGGAAATGGAGGAGGAAAGACAATATTTTCAGCAGGACAACAACTCAAAACACACTTCCAAACAGGCAACAACCTGGTTTTCTTTTAACAACATCATTGTGATATTCTGGCCTGCCCAATCCTCTGACCTCAATCCCATTAACACCTCTGGGTTTACATCAAGCACAAACTTTTAGAGTATGAGATACCCTCTAAAGGAGTGCATGAGTTGTGGGAGAGAGTGATCAAGGAATGGAATAAAATACCATCAGAGATATTCCAAAGCCTTATAGAGAGCATGCCTAGAAGGGTCAAAGCAGTTATAAAGGCAAATGGAGAGGCCATACCAAGTATGATATGAAAATTAGAGTAAATTAGAGTGGGTCAAAAAACTGCCCCAATAATTGAATATTTTGTTTGATTTATTAATCAGTATGAAAATTAGAGTAAATTAGAGTGGGTCAAAAAACTGCCCCAATAATTGAATATTTTGTTTGATTTATTAATCAGCAAGTTCTTGTCCAAATCACATAATCTATACATCATTATGAAGCCAGGATGCAGTTGTATGACATGTGACCTTTTACAATTTTTGCTTAAGTAATTGTTGCACATCATGTGAATCTTTCCAAAAAGGCCAAACATTGGGGCAGTTTTTTGAGCCAGTGTATCTGGATGCTCATGTAAGCAGCAACCTGTGTCAGTGTGGAAAAAATGTCTTCAATTTTTGCTGTCATGTGATTTTTAGAGTGTTCATCTATTCAGATGCTTATATAAGCAGTAAGCTATGTCAGTGTGGAAAAATATCAACAAATAGATCTCAGACATGCCATGCTAGCAATGGCCCATACAAGTATGTATACAAGAAGGCTAGATTGTTAAGTGGATGTTCAGAGATTAGATATATATAAATTTTGTTTGAGGAAGGGACTTTGTTCCATGTGCAGAAGCAGCAGAGCCTTTGAAGTTGTAAGGGTGACCTCTAGAGGCTGTGGCTCAGTCACACAGCTGGCAGAGGGAGATCCAAAGTGTATTAGAGTATGTACTGACAATATCATGATAACTACTCACCTGGCAGAGGGAGATCCAAAGAGAACAAGTCTAGGGATTCTCTATGCCAGGTTGGATGCTTCTGGAGCTTCTGAAGTATCTGAAACAACTGTGCAAACAAGGCAGCAAAACTCTGGACTTTAGAAGTCAGAAAGGCAAACTCCAGCTTATATAAGCAGTCTGGAAGCGGTGCTGAAGGGCCCACACTTGTCGGACTTTAGAAGTCAGAAAGGCAAACTCCAGCTTATATAAGCAGTCTGGAAGCGGTGCTGAAGGGCCCACACTTGTCTGAATGGTAGCTAAGGAACCAGAGCACCTCAAGGGCTGAGAGTAGTCCTAACAGATAGTGTGTTGAAAAAATAGAAACAGTAAAATGAAATAATGTCAGAAGAAATAAGAGAATGAATGAAGGGAGAGTGAAGAGATAAGGAGTGAGAAAAGGAAGAAATGAGGAGTCCCCTGACAGAAGTTGGTGTTAATGATATGTTAGAGTCTATGCTGATATTGAAATCACTAGCATGATGCACAGAGAAGTTCAGTGTGATGAGCAATGTCCTTGTAATAATAGATGTCAAAGGTGAGTGGGCTTCAAATGAAGCACTTAGAGGTTTGTCATACATCTCAAATGGATGATTGCCAAGTATGAGATTGAATCTATGTCCAATCCAGCACAGGAGCTCTGTCATGTACATACACTCCTCAAGGCCTCCATTCACAAGATGTTAAGGATCAAGGTTGCTTAAACCAATGTCTATGTGAAGGACATCCATCTTCAGCACACTTGGTTATGCTAAGGACAACAATTCTATTTATGATTTGTTCACTAACAATAGCATGCTCAAACAAACAAAAGAGGGTGCAAGTAAACCAGTGGTGCTAAAAATAAAACCAGTTCAGTACCTAAGGAGTTCCATATCAAAAGATAAAGAATCAGCAACTCATTAGTGATGATACTCAAATTTAATTCAAATTCACCACTTTTTGAACCTGCAGGATGATTTACAGACAAACAAAAAGCACTATTTCTTAGTGCCCACAACACAGGTTTCTTAACATTGGCAGAATTGGATATACTATTATTTTGGAGCTCATCATGAGGAGTTGTGTTAGAAGGCAGAATTCTGCTGGAAACTCAAGCCCAGCAACAGTGCTGCCTCCTGCAGCAGCTGGAGGGCACTGATAGGCTTCTGCTCAGACTGAGTACATCACTGGACAAGACACACCTACTGTCATCAGGAAAACTATGTTAGGTTTCACAAATGCTGTCATATATTAAAGTCTCTTGTCCTCTTAGAAGCCATAGGCAGCTGGAGGGCACTGATAGGCTTCTGCTCAGACTGAGTACATCACTGGACAAGACACACCTACTGTCATCAGGAAAACTATGTTAGGTTTCACAAATGCTGTCATATATTAAAGTCTCTTGTCCTCTTAGAAGCCATATATCTTGTGTAGATTAAAAAGCTCAGATGGATAGTTATTATCATAGTTGCAGTTAGGACATATGAATACATTGACAAAGGCTAATAATATGTATCAGGACTATATACTCCGGTACAGTGAAACATACAGATAGAGATATAAGTTATGGAGGAGAACCCATTACTGCCCAAAAATAGATTTATCCTGTCTGCTAAGCTATTCCCGCTCTATACCTAGGTGCCCACAAATCAGGTCCCCGATGGTCCGTCTTCTTCTTTCGGCCGCCATGGCGTCGCGTGTAGCGGGAGCATTGTCGCGAATGAGTTGATGTATCTGTTGAGACTTGGATCCTCTGAAGTGCTCGAAAGTTGTCATGAGAAGTTCACCATTGAGAGGCCTCTGCCATTCTGTTTGTAGAGCAGTGACAAAGAGTTCGTGGAGAAAAAGTGTGAGGTCGATAATGTAGGCTTCCAGATACAGAGCTGTCTCTGGCCTAGATGTAAGAAAGGTGAACACATATCTGATCACAGATGCATGATATCACATACGCTGCACGATAATTGGTGTAGAGAAAGTTGATGGCCACCGCTGTAAAACCAGCTGCTCCAAATACTATCGCTAAAGGAGGAAAAATTGGACCAAAGATGGCAGCCAAAGCAGCAACAGCAGGTAAATGCCTGAGTACGTTTCTATAGACGGTCATTTGAGGACGTCCTTTCTAACATTCGTCTGAAGGCTTACAATGCAGGTTGAGAATGAGGTATGAATGACTCAATCAGGCTGAGCATCTGCACGTGGAATTGCCTTGTGACGAGGAGCTTGAATATCGTGTCATGTTGAAATTGATTGAATAGGGCTCAAGACGCACCATTTGGGGGTCTCGGAAATTCCAAACCTTGACAATGTCCAGATGTATGCGCCATAAACAGTCCTTTAAAACATGACCTTTAAACACTGTACTCTTTGCAAGGTCCTTCCAATACTCTGCAGCAAAACATGAGTTCTACAAAGGATGATATTGAAGTATAAACACATGCTCTTTGAACCCTCTCTAATGGTGACAGCAGATGAACACATGACATATTGGCAAACGAAATACGTACTGAATCGAAGTTTGGACTTTTTGCTTGGGATCAATACGTTGTGCTACAGCCCACGGGATGAAGGTCTCTTTTGTGTGGAGACATTTTCGAGTGACCTCTGTTAACTCCTCGAGTGTGCGCAAAAACCCTGAATTAAAGGAAAACGTCAACCTCGATCGGCCTTGTTCCAATACCAGATAAAATGGTGCTCATACCAGGTAATTTCTGATTTGTCGAGATTGCAACGTAACTCATTGCTTTATTAGTGTTGGGCCATGAAAAACGTTTGGGCTTAGGTAGATCAAACTGCTGCCTGAACTCCTCGATTGACCTCTTTAAGGAAATTTTTGCCTCCTCTAAAATTTGATCGTGATCGATGATACGATTCTCCTGCTGGCTATAATTTCGGGCCATCCTTGCAAAGAACTCGGCATACAGCAAGTCGAACTTGGTAAAGACCACAATTACTGGAATTCCTCCTGCAACATATGTCAGTACAGATCAAACGAAATTTAAAGAGGGCCTACGAGCCAACGCGAGCTTCACGAGCTTCTCATCAGCGGTCTGCATCAGACGCGACCCAGAACGTGGAGCTTCTATACATAGCCTACAATTGAGCGGTCTGTAAGCTGTAATCATTAGAGCTATCACATGGTTACCATAGTGCATGAAGCCGTTGCTCAACGGGTAAGCTTGTCTTAGACCTCTGGCGAATGAACTCCTGAACGGTTCCCCAATGGTCAGAAATGCCTGGCTCAAAACCTTTGCTGTCATGAAGCGCAAAGCGCGGGTTTTCATTGGACGTGTACTCCCTATTGATATCAGCCCTTCCAGCATGGTCATGAGTAATGTCAATATCCTATTTAGGGTCGATCTTGGCGAAGCTCAAACAAAACCCGTGTTACAAGCTCACCTGTTGACTGACACCAAAGATGTTGGCGATAAGGGAGGACTTTCCTACTCCTGTCTGCACAAAAAATCCGGTCAACCACCGTTGGCGAATAGAGCTGGAGGGCGCTGACATTTCCTACCACCAAAACTCGGAACCTTAACGAAGAGTTAATATATTACTAAGCTAATTTCAGGTAATTCAAAGATTTGATGGCACATACCTAGGGCAGCGGGAAAGAGTTTCGTCAACTGTAGATGGTAACGAGGAGGGAGGAGGATCCATCGTCACAGGATTACTCGCCGGAGAAGCATCCATGGTGGTCGCAGGTATGTTAATCATATCGTCGGGCTGGGTGGCTATATGGTAGGGAGGGGGGGAACTCATCGTGGTAGTCAAACGATACGTTCTCACAGAAGCGCTATTAATGTCCCGACATAGATGGACCACGTGCGGATAGATAGAAAAGGTGTTTGATCCCAAAGTATATATAAAAAAAAGCACAGATGTAGGCGCTTTCGATATAGTGGGGCATGCCGTGACAGGTAGAGAGGAAGGATTCTAGTTTGAAGTCCACGAAGATTGCCGTGGATGCATGCCTGAGAATCGATCAAGTCGCAGAGACGCGGATCCGGCACCAACGGCATGCATTTGAGCATATCCATCAAATAGACAGTTGCATCTCGGAGCAAGAAATGGATGTTCCACGTCAATCACGCAGTTCAAGCACAACTCCTGGTACATTGAATCCTGGTGAATGAATGCATATGTGAGGTGACGCGTTGGACCAGAGGGAAATAATAACATTGGAAAACACACGCATCCCCCAAATAGGAAGGCATTGTAAGTGACAAGCCGCAATCACGAACTTTGGTAAGTAAATTTTGTATGAAGACAGGCTAGTTTAGCACAAGGTAGGCGTCTAAAATCATGTATAACAAACAGCTATATCCATCGACGCATTCATATTTTTCATAAGTTGCCATGCAGAGGATACAGAGTGTTATTGGTCTATACAATAGATATTGCTGAGAGGAGCCCATTACAGCTCAGCGGGCAGAGCGACTCAAACGTGCCTGGAGTTCCTCGTCCTACTGTCAAACGCAATTCGCACCCGGCCTGAGACGGCTAGTTGGAGTTGAAGAGCTGCAGGAAGAGGAGCTCACAAATTGACTCTGTGCGTTTGTATCACTGGTACACCAGAATGATGACAGTTACCAATGGTCGTCTATGTGAGGTAAATCATTGGACCTTCGTCGGATCTTCGTAAAATTGACATTATACTTTAGAAGAGTGAGAGCTGATGTAAGGCACGAGTGGGAAAGCCATACTCACGATGGTCCCGGCAAATTTGCCTGTCATGAAAGAACCTGTCGTGATCATCGTTCAGACGTGAAGTTCGCGAGCTTCCGAGATACACCTGATACTCGATAAATCGATTTGTATTAACTCTTTGGAGACTAAGTACAGGGTAACCTCAAGCGGGCGCATCATGATGAAGCCGTACATGCGGATGAGGCAATAAGATGGGCATACGCAACGCGAACCTGAGAATTTCCAGAATTTCCGGCGGAATTAAGGTGTTCTGTTCAACAATAACGGAGAACGAGGCCGACATCAATCACGAGGGAGCACCAGTGATGAAGAGGAGCCGTCAAGGGCAGCGGGCGAGTTTATGAGAAGAAGTGACTCGTATAGAGTTTATCATGATTGTGAATTCAAGGAGCTTGGACTCCAATTTTCGTCGGCTTTTGAGCAGTTATGTGTTGTCGACTCCCAAGCCATCCGGGAGCGACGTCGTGATTCCTGCATCGAACTTGAGGGACCGCGAAAGTCTCGTCTTTGTGAAGACCAGCAACTTGCCCTATAATCCAGCAAGGCAACATGCCCTTATATGAGCTGAACAACGAGAGGTCATATGCAAGTGGAACCGGAAGAGCCGTCGAATGACAGAAGTCAATGAACAGTATTCAGAGCCAATGTGACAAATTGAATGGAATGATATGTATGTCAAAGCGAGGCATACGAACAGTGTATATCATCCGAGCGAGTCTTGAATACACTTAGAACGAAAGAAGACGTACCTGTGGGTCAAGCCATATCGATACCGAGCAACGAAGTGGACAAAGACGTTTTCTTATCTCTTATGACATCAAGTCCTCGATTCAATGAAACTGAACGCCGTATCAAAAAACATTCCGTCTGTCGTTTGAGGCAAGGGTAAGGATGATTACGAAAGAAGTCAAACAGGCCGTGGGTAAGTTGTTATGAACTGTTTCCTCCATATTCTCCGGATTGATGAAATCAAGACTATCCATTAGGATATGTACCTTATGAAAATTAACACTAGAGTGATACAAACGGTGTCTTGGTATCCAATCCCGATCACATCCCCACGAAAGCTGCATAGTTTATCTACTTCTGCGATCCCTCCTTCCAACACGGATCTGGTATTAGATCTAATCCGACTTTCGGTGATCCCCTCGTGTGCCCGCAAGCTACAATCCATTGTTCAACATTTGACTATTCTGTTTTCCTCCAATACTCTTATTAGAGGATATTGATGATCCAGTATTCATCATGATCACTTGAGCTAACGTCTGACCTAATAACTCCTGGTCCAACTCTTCGCTCTCCTTGATCTTACCTCTGTCCACACTTGTACCCGTGGACTGATCAGTCCAGTGTACCCTGCGCAAAGCCATGTGAGCCAACCTGGCTCTTCAATTGTGTATGCGTCTTAGATTTTCATTTCGAATCTTCTGCCATCTTAGGTGGTTAAGGTTGAATCGAAAGATCGCCACATGTATGGTGATGATGTCTCCCGATGATTGCGAGTGTGGATACGCTCCTGCCTCTTCTATGCAACGCCTCATATTGTAGTGTCGGTGTGTTTCTACGATAAATTGATTTATAGGGACAATTGAAGGGGTAAGTCCTTAGTTTTGAGACTTTGTCACGTTCTGAGTTTCTCTTTACATGACACAGCAGTCCGCGCCTTGAAACCTGATTTGGCACGTGTGGATGAATTGTAGATTCTCCTTGTATACCACCTGTCACACAAACTTGATCAGTTTGAAGTGTCGTACCAGGTGACTCCAAGTATATCATTGCACCACTTCAGAACCAACAAGAGCTGTCATGTTCTCACTAGCTATCTTGAGCTTTCTTGCAATTGTAATGGTGTATGCCTGGTCTGTGTCAACAAAACGCAGGCTTCCGCCATTACCTCCTGGACCCCCGGCCAAACCTTTCATAGGTCATTTACTGCTGATCCCTCCACAGAGCCAGGAGGATTTGTTTTATCAGTGGGGAAAGCAATACGGTTGGCCATTGTTCAACTGTTACCACCATCATGTGTTTAATTCCAGCAGGAGATGTGATTCATGTTCACTTTCTTGGTCGATCTCTCATTGTCCTGAACAGTCTCAAGGCGGCTACTGACCTGCTCGAGAAACGAAGTAGGACATACAGTGACAGACCTCGTCTCACAGTTTATGAACTGTAATATCAGTCCACTTCATCTATAACCGTACTCTAAAAACATTTTTTGAAAAGCATGGGTTGGAGCCATGCGGTCGCATTCATGCGATATGGAGAGGCTTTTAAACGGCATCGTCGTATTTTTCAGCAAAGCTTCGATGTATCCAAGTGTGTTCCGTATCAAGCAGCTCAAACGAGGGAAGCCCGAATTCTCCTTCAAAACCTCCTAGTTGATTACAAGGCTCGAGAACATCACATCACTAGGTAAGGAAAGTTCCTCTATACTTAATTTATTCTCTAACACTGTAAGATTTTCGATTGCCATTATCATGCAAATAACGTACGGATACCATGTGACCTCGGATAGTGATGCATTTCTTGCTTTATCGCGGGACACTAATGAAGCGATGCGCCGGGCGGGGCTTCCAGGGGCCACTCCAATCGATCTCTTTCCATTCTGTACGCTCGATTGTACTCTCTTTGACGTTGCTCGATAACTCATTTATTGAAACTCGAAGTGGAACACTTTCCATCCTGGTTCCCGGGCACTTATTATGCCACTGTAGGGAGAGAAAATCGGAAGTTCGTTGATGCTACCCATCGAGCTCCATTTGAATATGTCCAATGCGAGCTGGTAGGTAGCGCCCGCTTGTTTGTTGAGGAGTCTCCTGACTAGTAGCTAGGCTAAGGGCACAGCAGTGCCGTCGCTGGTCGCAACCCAGCTCGAGGAAAAGGAAAGACTTGGGCCGAAATGTTTGAACTCGGATGAAGATATCATGAGTGCTGGTGCGTCTGTCTTCGTCGCAGGCACAGAGACCGTAAGCAGAGTTTGACCACACTCTGATCATGTCTAATTGACTACTCTGCATAGACATGGTCGACAATCTCGACTTTTATCTATGCTATGCTTGCATTCCCTATGTGTCAGATCAGAGCTCAGCAAGAGATCGACTCTATCATAGGTTCCGAACGATTACCAGAGTTTGATGATAGAAAAGATCTCCCCTACGTAGAAGCAATATTGCAAGAAACTCTCAGGTTTGTATTTTACAGTTGGTCCCTAATCCTTTGCAGTCTTTAATATCTAAGCAATCTAAGCAGATGGCATACATCGGTTCCTCTAGGTAAACCTGGCTATATTCATCACCGAACTGAGACGTTAACGCCTGGCTTTGACAGGCATTCCACATCGTTGTATGGAGGACGACGTCTATCGAGGCATGTTGATACCGAAAGGTTCTCTCGTGATATCTAACATCAGGTAGATTTGTCTACTACAGTTCACAGGAGATATTTGACTTCATATGTGTGATACCCAGGGCGATCAACCTTGATGACACTATTTACGCTGACCCTCATACGTTTAACCCTGCACGCTTCCTACCAAGGCCAGAGGGCAACAAAGAACCCTATCCTAGCGAGGTATTTGGTTTTGGTCGAAGGTAACGTAACTAGCAAGCTACTATCGGCAGGACTATCGATAAACCTGACTTTAAAACCCCGTTTAGGATTTGTCCTGGGCGTTATTTCGCTGCTGACACTGTTTGGATCGCCATAGTGTCGATCTTGGCGGCCTTTAACATAAAGAGGTCGATTAGGGAGGACGGTACCGAGATTGAACCAGATATTAACGCACCGTTCATAGGCGGAATCTCAAGGTATGTACTTGGATCATCCCTCTCGTCCTTTGTCCTTACGAGGTGTAGTCACCCGCCCACCCTGCCATGCGATATCTTGCCTCGCAGCGAAAAGGCTCGCTTGCTCATAATCGAGGCAAACAGTATTTAGGTTCGTTGCCTTCATTGTCGTCACTTGTACGTTGTCAGGATTAGATAAGTGATCACAAATGTATCTCTCAAACTTGTGTATGTATTATGTACGTGTTTATGGCAGGCGTAATAGATGCTGTGGTTTAATCAGCATGACTTCTATCTGTATCTCGTCCCTTGAAACCAGAACGAAGATCAGAAGCATAGGTAACCTAATCGCGTTAGTCGAGGGCATCATGAATCAGCATGTTGCGCCGAGACGAGGTCAAGCCACCGTCGATTTCACCCTCTTAGTGGATTGAGCTTCCCTTGCAATCGTCATTAGAAGTCACATTCAACGTGGTCTCAATAACGACGGCGGCGCCAATGATAATCAAATGAATGACATACATTATGATTCGCAAGAACGTGCCACATAGGCCTTGATGCATGATGTTCCACATTCACCTCCTTAGGTTGATTCCTGAAACACCTACACCTTCACAAATCCCATCGAGATCGATCCAAAACAAGATTCAAAATACTAAAAGGATTCGCGATAATTCCCAGCTGTAGATATGAGTAGAGAACTCTGAAACGCACAGGAATGCAATACATAATTTTTTTAAGAGATCACGTCATATTATCTGCATCACAAGAAACGAAGCGAAGAGGTTACTAGATATACTAAAAACGACTACATGTTATATCATACAAATTCTACGGGTATGGATAAAAACTCAGAGAAAAGGGAGGAGAACCGGTGAGGAGAGAGACATGCCGAATACAACGAATCAGGGGACAAGTATCGAGCACATCCACCCAGGAAGCCAAAAGAAAATTAGTAGAGCATCAGACGATTACTGTTTTGCGTATATCTCCTACAAAAAAAGCACGTCAGTCCCTTCCCAGCAAGCAAGGGGGGGAAGAAATCAACATGCCTTAATCTCCGCCTCAAACGCCTTGGCGATCTTCGACCTCTGAATCTTCTGCGCAGCCGTGACGAGCCCGCTTTCGGGCGTCCACTCGTCGGGGGTAAGGATCACCGCCTGAAGGAGCTCCTGTGGCTTGAACCCATTCTTCTTCCCGGTCACGTTGATCTCCTTAAGCAGGAGATTCTTTACCCGCTGATCCTCACACAGATCCCCAAGGTTTGCAGAGGCGTCGACGCCCTTGGCGCCGTTGGTGTTCGTCTGGATCGCATGCCGGAGGTGCGCCTCGTGTGGGATGATGATAGCGAGCGGTTGCTTCGCTTCTTGCGACGCGTGCACGCAGATGTTGCCCACGAGGTTGCAGGATTTGTAGACCGCTTCTAGGCGTTCTAAAGCGATGTACTGCGTTGCGGGATCGGCTCAAACTGGCGAGAGAGGAAGGAAAAAGAGGAGCAGCTTACCTCGCCGTGCTGCAGCTTGACGAGATTTTTGATGCTGGAGCAATGAGAAGGCAGAAGCGCGTAAGTCATTCATTCTCGGAATGATCGTTGAGAGTGAACTGACCGATCTATCAAAGAAAGAGTACCATCAGGGTTCCATTGGCCAACATCGCCGGTTCTGAACCATCCGTCCTCGGCGAAGATAGTGGGGTCTTCATTGAGGTCAGGGCGCTTGAAGTAGCCTTTTGTGACTGAGGGTCCGCGGATGCAAACCTCTCCCTGAGGTGGGTTGTTGGTAGAAAGATATCCAGCATCCTCAACGTCGCGCAGCTTCACTTCGATCGAGGGCACGGGGACACCGACGGACTCGTATCGCATCAATTCAGGGGGAAGGATCGCGCACATTCCACAAGATTCTGTCATTCCATAGCCTGAATGTATAACGTTAGATCAAAAAGGTAGCATACATGCCAAAGCAGACGGACCTTGCAGAACAGTCACGAGGGCGGTGGTCAGGAACTCCTGAGTCTCGCGACTGATAGCTGCGCCGCCGCTGAGTGCGATGCGGAGCCTGCCGCCCGTGGCAGCTCGTACGCTACTCAACACGACACTGTCAGCAATCTGGGCGATGACGGGTACGTTCGCTTTCTTCGCAGCTAAGGCACCATGGAACACGCCCTTCTTAATTGGACCACCACCGTTGACCTTTGCAATGATGCCCTTGCGGATGGTCTCCCATACGGCAGGGACACCGACCATGATGGACGGGCGGAACGCGCTGATGTCGCCTTTGCAGTTCCTAACGGACGCGTCGGTGAGGGTCTTGACGCGGCCATACCCGGATGGCATACCGACGAAGAATATGATCAACTCGACAATGTACTCAAGCACGTGCGCAAGCGGGAGATAGGCAAGGTAGCTATCGTCGTACGTAAGGTGATGGCCAAGGAGGGCATACACGGCACCCACAGATGCCACGAGGTTGCCATGGGTGATCGAGACGCCCTTGGGGTTACCGGTGCTGCCGCTGGTGTACATGATGCAAGCCATTGTCTCCGGCTTGGGCCGTCTCGCCTCGAGTGGTTCCGTAGATTTGCCTTTTCCGAGCTCGCGTAGCTCGTTTATAGTGAGAACTTTGACGTCACGAATTGAAACGATTTTGTCTATGACTGCAGGCGTAGCTTCGCCATCATACAGGACGTACTTGACAGAGGGAGTGTTAGCAAGGACTTTTTGCACTGTGGGGAGAAGTTCGGCGTTGGTGAAGATGCCGAAACAGTCTGGTTCATTGAGAGAATGTGTGAGGCCATCTTCACCCAGAGTGTCGTAAGCTGTTGCGATCGTGGTGGAGATAGATGCACATGCGTGCGAAATCAATTGCCAGCTCGGACTGTGATAGGGTTATTATAAGTAACGAAGGCCTCGACACAACAAAAAACGAATAGACGAACCTGGTTTGAGCATAGACATTAAGAACATGTTCCGTTGAGACACCAATCTCGACGAGACCACGAGCAATGTCGGAGACAGCTTCTTTGACCTCGACAAATGAGAGGTATTTATAGTCGCTGAGCTGGAAATACTTCCACTTCTTTTTTTCAGTAACCTCCTTGCCTGCGACGACCTTGGTGACGTCCTTCTCTTCCTCGACAATGCTAATAACGTCTCTCCAACCGAGAGCATCCCTTGTGCCATGGGTTCGAGCAGCATACGAAATGATATCGTAGACAGTGTCGATCCCCTCAAAAGGCTGTGTGACGAGCCCGTTGAGCGAGAGAGTGCACCTGCGGATAGCGCCCTCGCCTGGAGCTGCAGAGGCAACTTCAAGCGAACCTTTGCCGTAGTAACCAGGCTTGTTTGTGCGTATACGGGACATGGTGGGTGTTGGAGGAGAGAAGCGCTGGATCCGCCCCCACTTCTTTTTGTTTGTTATAATTAGGTACATCATCACCCGATTAATTTGATTTTCTCCGTCCTTATCTCTGCGACCTTCAAACCCTTCTCAGGACCAGGTTGCTGTAAGGACATGGTCCAAAGACTTGACGGCAATCCTGCTATGGTGAACAAAGCAATAAACCCTGTACCTCATGTCGCGGGTTTATCCGTTTGTGAGACCGCCGAGACGACCCGAATATGTCATCAACATCCTCAGGCGCATCTGCTCTAGTCCATGCCATTGTTCTCTTCCATTGGTATCACCCCAAAGAATCAAAAACTTACTAAAGTGCTGTGCTGTGTCCCCACACAACATCTTTTGGGGACCTCCATTGTGTCCATTCTTGAAAGCCCGGCTGACGAAAATGGTATGTGATGACGTTAAGTTGGTACATAGTTTCTGATGCGCCTCGGTACCGACACATCCACATCACACCAACTGTACGTTTACGACGAAAAAAAGTGTTTGCAGTTGGCTGTAATTTCTTCAGAAATAAAATACAGCAACTGCCGACAATCATCGAGTGTTGGGAATTTGAAATCGCACTTCAGCCCACTCTAGGGTCCGAGGCGTAATTCTGGTGCGTGGTGAGACTAACTGAGATTTTTGTGGTGCCTGTGGTTGGTGGCGTGCGAAGTAAAGGCGCGTCGTCGATCTATGTCGATCGTGCCAAGTACATGTCACACCATCAACCCCGATTCACCTCGAGCAGCCAGGGTTCCAGCTACATATTTAATTTCGATCGAAAGGCACCTCCGTAGACACGCGAGAAGCCGTTAGTGTCGGAATAACTTCACAGACACACCACAGAACAAGACGTGGCTATATTGGAATAAGGTGGCAGTCGGATCATACGTACGAGTAAGAGGAAGGAAGGAAAGAAAGAATATCCCTATACTTGACGTGGCAATGTCTATATAGCATAAGTCCTGTCCAAATGTGATAAGTCGTGCTCCTAATCTGATAAGTCGTTGTAGTAGGGATACACATCCCATAATTGGACAGTATCCTGGAACAACGGTTGCAACCAACTGGGACCATAGCACACGTGCTTATCATATCATATCATGCATATCACATGTTTTTTTTTCACGCGTTGTTTTGATTTCGCGCCTTCGAATCAGAAATCAACGAAGATGTAAATCATGTAAAGTCCTCTAACTAAATACCTGCATGTGATGTCCAAGGGATGTACAAGGGAGTAGTGGCATTGGAAAGACAGCCCGAAGTAGGAATGGCTTCATATGAAGCATGATCACCCCCTCTGGTGTACATCGGAGCAATAAATTAGTGCAGGATCTACCGAGAATTTTTGTAATATTTGGAGAACACCTGACGGAAAAGAAATTCGTAATCACCTATATACAAACAACAGTCCATTGCGGCAGTGTTTATGGGTGTGCAGACAGAGATAAATGAAACAGCAAGCTCTTAGAAGAGTATTTGAGAACAAAGTGGTGACAAACTAATGATTGATGCAACAAAGGACACTGAGTCATTTTGTCATAAATTCTAGCTTTCGAGGAGGTCACTATACTCAACACCATCTTCTTACTCAAAGAAAGAATATTCAGAAATCTCTTCATTTAAATTCAATGTAAATGTCTAGGATGAAGGTGGGTGTATAAATTTGCAAAAGATAATTTTCTCAGGTTTCTCTAGTTGTTTTAAGCATGCTCGGCTGCTTCGATTTGCAGCCACACAGTTTGATAGACATCAACATTCGGAAAAAACCCTCATCTGTGAACTCTATCTGTGGAGTGTCCACAAAAGTGCTGTCCTTTGAGTGCCTGAAGATGTCTCCGATGAAGATGGCAGATGGAGAAGCATTGGAGATGACACATCACAAGTACTGAGCACCTTGGTGATACAACCCTAATAATAATCGGTTCATGAACTGTCACGGTTCGGATGTGCTGTTGTGTAGACCAAGACTTGTTCAACCTTCGTGAATCGTTATATAATGTATTTGAATCAGATGGAATCATCCTCCGGTGGATCTCCGTGCTGCTGCATCTACAAATGCAAGCTAGGACACAGTAGATTAGATGCTGTATGGATCATTTGGCTGTAGTCTTTGTCGTCTGAAAACCTGGTTTCACATCATTGTGCGAAAGCTACATAATTAACGATCTGATCGCCACATCATGACTTTGTAGATGTATAAAAGTTATTCTAAGCCACCAGATATATACCAGTCATGTAAAGCTGTCATAGGACCGACAACGACCAGCTTGTTCGAATATACCTCTCGATGTTTGAAGACGCCGCAGCATTTAACCGTTCTCAAGTGTATGATTACCCCTCTGCTTTGTCCATGGCTGTCTGATTACTTTTGCAGCATTAGTAACAACTACATCGATCTCGTCTCATACAGTATGTAGTGCTGTTCCTCACCTCCACTCACTCCCAAGAGAGACGGTTGCAGCTCTACTTTACTACGATTATGCGTTGACCCTACCTGCCGAAGTTGACCGATTTTGGTCCAGGCGATCTCTCTCGTGGGCCTCTGCCTTCTTTTACCTCAATCGCTATTTGAGTCTTTTTGGCCACGTTCCTGCATTTGTTCGAGACTTTTGGACACTTGGGGCCAAGGTACTTTCCATTCGAATTTGTAATAGCTTCTATTCTCAACTGAGCATCCAAGGCGTGAGGTCTGCCATCGCTGTATCCAAAAATATGCTGAAATTCCTTTTCGCCAGATGCACTTTATTGGCTACCTATCATCAGTATTTCATACTGGTCATTCAAATCATTGTCGGAGGTGAGTCTATCATCCATCTTCAAGTCAATTATTGACGACGTGTTATCCCACAAGTACTTTTCATAATACGAACATATGCACTGTGGGACCAAAGCTTGCGAGTACTTTTTTTTCTCTGTACATGTGCAGTTGCGGCTGTTACTTTTGGCATAGTAAGTATTGAGGCGTAATTTGATCATAAAGTTTGTATTTTCTCATTTGCCTTATCAGTGGACCATACTTGCTGGGCATGACACCAGTGCCATTGTCATCAATCCACAAATAAGTTGTACCCCACCGCTAGACCGTCACGTGTGAGTAGTGCAACAGATTTACTCGAATCAATTTTATTGAAGTTCATACTAGTGCAAACAGTTTGTTTTTTTACCACTGTTTATGTGAATTATTGTATGACTGATCAACAATAATCCATGGTCCTGGCCAGGTGTTGCCAATGCGTGGATTGCAATGCTCATGTTTGACATGTTGATTTTCAGTATGACCGTGTACAAGTCGTGGAGACGGGGTGACCAGGTTCGCAAATCTGTATTCAGACTTCTCCTACGTGACGGTATGCTTTCTGTATAGATACTTTCCTTTCACACTCAAAGTATATTTTACCCTAGGCGCAATATACTTTGGGCCAGTGCTCATGCAGATGGTTCTGTAAATGAGATATTGATATATCATTGCAGAATTATTGCAATCATTGAACTTGTAACTGTCATAACATTTCATGTCAGTGCATTCATGTTCTGTGATTTTTCTTGTCATTGTTTACCAACATCTCCATAGTCTCTCCCTGTAAATATGTCCTACATATATCTCTAGTCTATCAAGGTGACTGGCCTTCCAGGATTACCAACGAGGTACTACAGCAACTCTTGCCAACGTGTATGTCTCTGCTACTAGTAAACAAGCTAACTTTACTCACTATGAATGGCTGTAGAGTGGCAAGCATAATGATAAGCAGGCTCATGCTCAACCTCCGTGACCCCAGCTATCTGAGATCTTGACCTACTCAACCTTTTCACATCCCTCGGCCCTTGGTTTTAATGCTGCTGCATCTGATTAATCTAAGTTGAACATATATCCTTCACCCATTCTTGCCTGTGAAATGTGTGGTGCCAAGCATTATTCACCATTCTATATTCTTAACAAAATGTCCATGTACAACTCCTGTTATACTCCTTGACATATTGATGGGTTGCTAGTAAACATAGTCTTTGATATTGCACTACTGATAACAATTGTGTTTCCTTGGGAAAAAGTGAAAAGGACACATGATATGCAATTTTCAATGTGTCAATTCTGAAGTCTTTAAACAAGGAAATATGCCCTTTTCTGCAGTAAATAACTAGCCAAAAAACAGATGACAGGTTTCTTTGCAAGATTAGTGCTCTAATCTGAACCTCAAGCAACACAAATTAGTATCTGATCTATGGGATATTAAGTCTCATATCTGCAAGTCTATTCATATCCTCAGTCTGTTGTATAAGTGACTGAGGGTGTTATCTATTCAAGAAATTAATATATACTCTACTTTGCTTTGTCTATAGCATAACAATAGGTTTGTAAGGGCAACTTCTGGAGGCTATAGCTCAGTCACACAGCTGGCAGAGGGAGATTCAAAGTGTATTAGAGTATATATTGACAATATCATAAGAACTACTCACCTGGCAGAGGGAGATTGAAAGAGAACAAGTTTAGAGATTCCCTATGCCAGGTTGGATGCTTCTGGGGCCTCTAAAGCATGGGAAACAACTGTACAGTACAACAAAACCTTAAAAACTCAAAATTGCCTAAACAAACAAGTGCACAAATAAGGCAGTGTAGTACTTGGTGTAAGTATTACTGATAGTTCAGGGCTTGCTAGTGTAGAATATGACCTTCAATCCACACTGACTTTGATGATAAAAGAGATAATTATTGTTTTGAATGCTTTTAATAATTTTGCAAAAAGCAGAGGTTTTGAGCTCTTATAATGTTGAATGCTTTCAATAATCTTGCAGAAAGCAGAAACTTTGAGGTATTATAATGTTGAATGAGAATAATAATATTCCAGAAAATGGAGGTTTCTCAACAAACTCCGGCCTAAGCAATTCACTCCCTGGGAATTGAATGAGAATAATAATATTCCAGAAAATGGAGGTTTCTCAACAAACTCCGGCCTAAGCAATTCACTCCCTGGGAATCACTGAGCCTTTGCCTATCAATTGCCTGTCTATTCTCTACTAAACTTGGGCTATTTATACTGTTTTTCTGGTGCACAGACCACTATCTACATATGACTCTTTGTCAGAAACTCTCCCACTTCCAGAACATATTTGATAGTCCAATTTCCCTTTTGGGAGGCCTGTTTCAGTGCCACCCGTTCCACCATTCTCCCACTTCCAGAACATATTTGATAGTCCAATTTCCCTTTTGGGAGGCCTGTTTCAGTGCCACCCGTTCCACCATTCAACTTCTTGTTCCACCATTCTTCCGGATGTTTCTGATTGCCACTTCCCCATTTGCTTGAGCTCCATTTAGCATGATCCCATTCATAGATCCTTCTTTCCTCTTTTAGTTCGGATTGCCACTTCCCCATTTGCTTGAGCTCCATTTAGCATGATCCCATTCATAGATCCTTCTTTCCTCTTTTAGCGCCTCCCTGCATCTCCTGCTTCTTTCCTTTCCCCCTTCCAGTTATGTCCAATCAAACATTAACTGATTTGATAACAAAATTGAGTTATTATAATTGTAAGGGCGACCTCTAGAGGCTGTGGCTCAGTCACACAGCTGGCAGAGGGAGATCCAAAGAGAACAAGTCTGGGGATTCCCTATGCCAGGTTGGACGCTTCTGGGGCCTCTGAAGCATGGAAAACAACTGTACAGTACAACAAAACCTTAAAAACTCGAAAATTGACTAACCAAACAAGTGTGCAAACAAGGGAGGAAAACTCCGGACTTTAGAAGTCAGAAAGGCAAACTCCAGCTTATCTAAGCAGCCTGGAGCGGTGCTGAAGGGCCCACACTTGTCTGAGTGATAGCTAAAGAACCAGAGCACCTCAAAGGTTGAGAATAGTACTAACAGATAGTGTTGAAAAAGTAGTAACAGCAAAATGAGAGAATGATAGAAGAAATAAGGAAGTGAATGAAAGGAGAGTGAAGAAATAAAGAGTGAAAGAAGAAAGGAATGAGGAGTCCCCTGACAATAATAATATCCCAATTTCATCCTATTCTGTCTGCTCAGCCGGCTTCCATGCGATTATAATTGTCAATGACAATAATAATATCCCAATTTCATCTTATTCCGTCTGCTCTGCCAGCTTCCATGCTTCCCCTTCCCAGGACTATTGTTGAGCTGATAGTTTGAGCTGGTCCTTGCCTGTTGTTCTGTACTTTTCTGTGTATTTATTGGGGTGTTTTTGGAGATATATTTTTGTTGAGACTGCTACTAGGAGGCTTACAGTTTTCAGCCCATAATTAAATGTTTATTTTGACTTCTGGTGCATGGTGTGTCTCTGACTGCTGGTACAGCGTCATATCAGCAGGAAAACTCTAGACTTTGGAGGTCAGAAAGGCAAACTCTGGCTTATATAAGTGGTCTGAAAGTGGTACTGAAGGGCCCACACTTGTCTGAATGATAGCTAAAGAACCAGAGCACCTCAAGAGCTGAGAATAGTATCAACAGATAGTGTTGAAAGAGTAGAAGCAGTAAGGTAAAAGAATGACAGCAGAAATAAGAGAATGAATAAAGAGAGAATAAAGGAATGAAGAGTGAGAAAATGAGGAGTTCCCTGACAAAGTTGCTTTATCCATAGTGCAACAATAGGTGTGATAACTATGACAGAATTGTCAGGCACATTTATGGTGGCTATTTGTCAGAGGACTCCCCATTTTAGGTTTGTATGCCACTGTAAACATGCCATTGTCAGAATATTATGTGGCATTGTTATACTGAAAATAAATCAGGCAGTTAAATATATATACTGCATACATACTAATGGGCACCCTCAGTTGTGCAGGCAGAACTGTATGGTTATTTTTTACACTGTGGCTATTGCTCTAAATCTTTTAAAATTCCATAGAAAATTTATAAACTTAACTTGTTCTCTTCAGATCTTCATCTGCCAGGTAAATAGTTACATTTATATCTACTTATCTCAATTTAAAACATTTTGAATATTTCTTTGCCAAATTGTTCAATTATGCCTTTATAAATTGATTTATAGCAAGACTATTGTATACTAATCATTTTACTTCCCAATTAACATTCAGTCAAAATTAGTAGGTGTTTAATCCATACTTGATTCTTTTTTTTTTCTCTTCCGAAAGATTGGAATTTCTTAGATGGCCACATTTGAACAGCAGAATACATAGATCAATTAATAATCTCTCACGTAGTGTATAATAACTTGGATTTAATACAATGATATGTTTAATAATTATATAAAATGCAGCTGAACTTATAATCAAAGAATTGCAATGACTTATTCTTTGTATTTCTGACATATTTCTATACAGTGTCAGCTAAAACATTTCTAATGAATTGTAGCATGAGATATAATATAATCCTTTGAGTCATTGGAGAAGTTTTTGTTAATTACTAGATATACAGGCATGATATCACTTATAGCATTTTGAAATATTGAGGTTAACTGCCTCATTGCAAGTGCATTCTCACATCAATACATGGTAGAGATTTCTAGAGAAACACCTGTTAGAAACAGTTTATATAACTTTCAACAAGTGTTTTTCCAGAAATTTCTACAATGTTCTAAAGTGTATAATGTAAGTGTATTGACATTCCACAGAACAGAGGCACAGGATGAATGCAGAATATGTTTTGAACAACTGAGTCATGGTCACATGCTTTGGGACATCTCTTATTTGTACCACTACCTGTTGCATTACTTTCATCACTTTGCTTCTGCATAAATCACATTCTCTCACATTTTCTCAGTTCTCCTTCACAGTTCTTTCTTCTACTGGTCTACCTTCAAATACATGTCTCTCAGCACTACTCAGAGCACCTCTAACACTACAACATCCTCTTCCAGGATATGCAGAAGCTCATATATAAATTCTGACTCTATTCTGCCCTCAGAGACTGAGCCCTCCATTGCTACATGCTATAAATGTGTGTCTTATCTGTCCACAATGCAGGTGTCAGGAGACTCCTCATTTCTTCCTTCTTTTACTTCTTATCTCTTCACTCTCTTTTTATTCATTCTCTTATTTCTTCTGACACTATCTTATTTTACTGTTTCTATTCTTTCAACACTATCTGTTAGTATTATTCTCAGCTCTTGAGGTGCTCTGGTTCTTTAGCTACCATCTAGACAAGTGTGGGCCCTTCAGCACCACTTCCAGACTGCTCACATAAGCCAGAGTTTGCCAGAGTTTGCCCCTTATTTGTGCAATTATTTGTGTAGGCAATTTTTGAGTTTTTAAGGTTTTGTTGTACTGTACAGTTGTTTCCCATGCTTCAGAGGCCCCAGAAGCATCCAACCTGGTATAGGGAATTCCTAGATTTGTTCTCTTTGGATCTTCCTCTGCCAGGTGAGTAGTTATCATGATATTGTCACTATATATTCTAATACACTTTGAATCTCCCTCTGCCAGCTGTGTGACTGAGCCACAGCCTCCAGAAGTCGCCCTTACAGCAGGATGGCCCACACACCCCACTTCCCTCCTCCCTTCTGATCTGATGTCCAACATCTGCTATATTTGCTGGCATGCCAGCAGACATCCACATCCCTCCTCTTCTCTCTTCCCCCTCTTTCTCCACACCCACATTCCTCTTCTGCCACTCCCCATGCTCTTCCAGATGCCATCCCATGCAGCAGAGGCCCATGCACCCCTTTTTCCTCTTTCCCACCCTGATGCCAGCAGATGCCAGGTGATGCTGAGCATTGCCAAAGGTTGCTGATAGATGCCAGCAAATGCCCAACAAATGCTAATGGATGCCAGCTGATGCCAACACCCCCTTTCAAGCCACACAAACTCTTCTGGAGTGTGCTGCCCCCCTTTCACCTCTAAATATCTATGCAGGACCTGCAGAAACATTGGGGGGCCACTATTTATTGTGTTATCTGACCTTAAATTCTATCTATTAGTATCAGACCTGTGGTGTAATGAATAAATTATCAATGTGTTCTGTTGCTAGAGGCTTCTCCAAGACTGGGAATTTGATTCCCCCTCACAGAAATGTGAAGAACAAGATGTAGGGTCCCTTTTTTTAGTCCAACCAGCTCTCATGAGCCTGTGTAGAGTGGGCTGACATAGGTCTGTGTGGATGTCCACTGGTGGCATGTGTAGGCCTGCATAGGTCTGCAGGGCCCTTTTGTGGATGTTTGCTGGCATTAGGGTGAGAAAAGGAGGGAAGGGGAGGCATGCAGCCTCAAGTTGTTGTGGGGAAAAAGGGAGAGGGGAGGGAAGTAGGAAACCTTGAAGAGGATTTCATCATGCTCTGATGTCTGCTAATGGAGGAGATTTTTATCAATGGGCTGATGCTCGCTAGCAGCCACTGACACATAATCCGCTAGTGTCCACTGGCATCCACTGGGCCTGCATGTGTGCACCTTTTATTGATTCACTGGACCATGTCATACAGCACATTGTAATATTTCCACAGCTCTGTATTCTACAGCACTGTGGAGACTGAGTGGACTCTGCTGGACACATATGATACAGCACAAAGCAAGCTCCCATACAATGTAGGACACATACCATTGTGATGCCCTACCCTGGTGCTGATCATCTTTGTTCTTATTCCTGTTCTTATTCAAGACCTCATTTTCATTCCCTGTCTTGTGTTTGTTCTTGTCCTTGTTCCCTGCCACATCTTTGTACAGTAGCTGTCTTGTCTTGTGTCTTTCAGCCTTGTCCTATTCCAGTCCTGTCATGCTGGAGGCACCGTCTTGCTCATTGACTAGCCCAGATTCTTGGTCTGTGTCATGTACCTCCACATCCCTGCCTTCCTCTGACTCTGAAGAATTTTTTAAACATCTCCATCCTCTTGTTTTTAACATGGTGAAGAGTGGTCTTATTAGTTATACAGTGTAGGTAACACAAGTTCTAGCAAGTCATGCACCCATCATTGCCAAGAGTCTATTGGACCTTGTCAATTGGATGCCTTCAAATATAGTGCCAAGCATAACTTCAGTCACAAAGGTGTTAAGGAGAAGGAGAGGGTAGAGAAAGTGATGTATAATATTGACTCTTCTGATGTGCATGCATGGGTAAAAGAAAATGAAGAGGAGTTGAGGCAGCTTACCTTTTCAATATTTATGGCACACTTGAGGAGCTTGGTTTTTGCCACTAATTGGATGTGGGAGGTGGCTCAGAGGCTTACATTGAAGCAAAAGGAGGATGAGAATTTTAGAGAGTGGGTGAGTAATTTAAAAGAAGCCAACAACACATTAAGCACACACCCTTGCTTTTACATCACACCTGAGAAGATGTGATCACCTCTTACTGCATTGCCAGGATGACTTGCAACACAAATATACTCTCTCCAATAAAATAAAGATGGATGCCTTGACAACATCAAGGATTTTTATGTCTGGCTTTGTGCTGTTTCTAATCTCAATATTATTCTCAAAGGACAAAAGGGTCAGTTGAGCAAACATCTTGCTAATTCTATTGCTCAATCAACTAAGAATCAATTGAAAAATATCACCAATACTTCTAAGTTCATGAGAACAGGAGAGTCTATCAGCAGTGGGATGAGTTGTGATGAGGGAGAATCTAAGCCTGGCATGACATTGGGCTCATGCATCTATGTTTATGTGCTAATGACTGAAGAATGTACAATCCTTGACCAGCACAGTAGCTGTTACCATGGCCAAAAACTTCCCATGACTCATTGTGCATGGGAGTGTTTTGAAGGCAAAAAACCTTTAATGTTGGCAGAGTATGAGAAGTGTAAGCTCACTCCTGCCTTTGTAGTGGATGCTCATGCAAAGATTCTGAAAAGTAAGGGTAACAAAGGAGGAGGCAGGAATAGGAGTGGTGGTTCTATCACCATATTTGATAATTTCTTGACAACAGCAGTGATGCTGAATCTGATTATGTGCTCCCTTCTTATTTGACATATTCCTGCTTTGTTTTGGCTCTTTCTATTGCTCCTATGCTTGTCAAGGATGCACTAATTGATATGGGGGCCCCTCCAGCACTGATTTCTTCAACACTCATAGATAGGTTGGGTTTAGCGATTTGGACACTTTGAAACCCCCTTTCAGTTCAGCAGCATTCACAAAAGATGAAAAACAAGATTCAAAAGTGTATTTTTGTGTGCACAATAGCATTTTTGCTCTCAAGAATTTGTCATTTGTCTGAATTTAGCTGACCCCAACATCGTGATGCATAATGTGGTAGAATTACAGTAGAATAGTAATGCAATATCTAGTGTAACTTATATGGTGCAATTAATGCATTAGTAAGGCAAGAAAAGAATTACTAAAACATGGCAATACCGAGACTCAAACATGTGCATCACAAACCTGAACACATGATAATTAACAGCATTAACCATTTGACTAAGTTGCCTCAATAACGAAAGTAAAAGAGCGCATGTAGTAAAGGGGAGACAAGCTCCCCTTTAATAAATATCCCTGTCCTAAGCCTTAACCAAACCTTTAACTAAGCCCTAATACCTAACTAACAAAACTCTAACCAACAAGGCCTAACCAGCTGACTGGTGTCAGCACTAGACAGGTCTTGCAACAGTATCTATAGTCCGTGACTTACATTATTTTAAATGGCACGGTGGTCTATTGGTTATATCGTTGATTTCCTGCTTACTTACATAAAATATCCTCTGTTCAATCCTTTGTTGATGCATTTTTCTGCATTTAGAAATTGAGTAATGCATCACTGACTGTAAATGCATAAGTGATGCATTAGTTATGTATAAGGTTACAGAAGAAATTGCATTACTGCACATGACCCACTAACGGGTCATTTGAACAAAACTGTCTTTCCACACATTTTTCTGTCCACTTTGCACAAAACTGAGTATACAGTCTGTTAAATAACTCATTTATTGTTGCAAGTCTAGGATTCATTAATTTTACAATGTGTATTAGTTGTGCTATAAATGTTTTTTGACAAAAACCGTCTTTGAGTGAGAAATGAGTCAATGTTGGAGAATGCCAAGGAGTGCTTCGGGTGATGTAATTTCTCCTGGATGCCAGCTCAATGCGCTCATATCTGCACATTTGGTCGCAACTGGGGGTTGATTGTCTCAAGATTCCAACCAGGCATGTTTCCATCAGCAATTGCTGATGTTTTGTCAAGATCAGCTGCAAGATTGGATGCTGTGGTGAGAGAAACTATCCGACAAGGAGTGGGTCAAGGATGCTTTTGAACAGGAAGTTCAGAAGGGATAGGAGGGGAATTCTCATCTTCTTCATGGTGTGTGTCTCTCTCCTTTCGCTTCCTTTGTTCTGCCTTTGACCTGCTTGCTTCTTTCTCAGCCTTTTTCCTTGCTCTCTCCTGCTCTGCCTCCATCCTCTTCAGTGCCTTTGCTGCCTCTGCTTCAGACTTCTTCCTTTCTCTCTCTTCTGCCCTCCTAGCTTCAGCAGCAAGCTTCTGCTGTACCCTTTCCTCTGCAGCAATCGCTTTTAAACGAGCCTTTTCAGCATCTCAGATTGTCCATTCAAGATATGTAGTAGACTATGGAGATTTTATATATCAGATGTTGGTTAGGTTTGAGGCTTAAAATAAAATCCATAAAAATCATATCAGACACGAAATAAGATGTTTAAGATGTAATTAAGCTCTTAGGATAATCTTATAGGCTGTGGAGCTCCATTACATGGTCCTGGTTACAATACAGTAGATATCATGATATGATATTACACAGCACTGGTGCCTTCTCCTGAGGACATGATGGTGGTTCAGGGGACCTCAAAATTTGCTGAGGAGGGGATGAGATTGCTTTCATTAACTGGACCATGGTTCTTGCCTGACCAAGCAGGTGTAGAGCAAACTGTGCATAGAATTATGTCTGAATCATGGTGAGCGCATCATAAATCACTCAGGCATCAAAATGTCCATAGAGCAAAACTTTGGCATTTATGCCACTTGCACCTTGAAATGTGCAAGATACTTCAGAGAATACATAATATATTGCTATCCAATACTCAGAAGAAGAAGAGACACTGTATTAAGAGGAGAAAAATGCAAATGACTCGTTACCCCCTCTGACTTGTTGGTGGGTCATGTGCAGTACCTTCGTGATGCATTAGTTATCTTTATGTTACAGAGGAAATTGCATTACTATTTTACTATAATTCTACTCTATATTGCATTAGGATGTCAGGGACAGGTGTTATGTTACAGAGGAAATTGCATTACTATTTTACTATAATTCTACTCTATATTGCATTAGGATGTCAGGGACAGGTGCTGAATTTGCACCATATTGTGGTTGATCCTCTTCTACATTCTGCTATTGATATGAGAGAGAATTTTGATTTATTACACCTTCATAAAAACATGATAAAAGCAATCACCCTGGACATGATGGTGGAGGGCTATGCAAATAGACTACATAAATTAAAGTACACTAACCCGGTTATAGAAAGGTTCGGAGGAATGGAGGCAAAACAACAAGGCGACCAATCCACCACCGCTGCCATCCAGAAAGAAGACAAGGGGGAAGAAGAAAATGAAACCCACACAGCTGGAAAAGATAGCAAACCTGACATCTAGACCAGTGGAGGGCAAGAGAATAGATCCGTTCATCTCACCCCCACGGCGTAAGACAGCCAAAGAATACGGCAACCGACTAATGATTACAGGAGCACCCAAGGAATGCAAGAAAGCAGTCGAGGCAGAAAAACACAACGAGAGGCTGAGAAACCTGGAAATGGATGAAAGCCGAATCGTTGTATACTCAGACGGGTCCATGAGAGAAGATGCCAACCGGAGGAGCAAGATTGTAGGATGGGGAATGGTAGGCTACCATCGAGGGCGTGAAATCTTCTCTGACAGAGGAGGGCTCGGACATAACGCCGAGGTCTACGATGCCGAGCTGGTGGGAATAGCGCAAGCAACGAAGGCGGCCACTGAATATACAAAACGACACAGGCAGGTACATATATACGCTGACAATACCGCAGCAGTGACAGCAGCATACGGACCGAAACCAGCCCCAGGACAGGCACAGATGGTCAGCGTCACACACCATGTTGATGCCTTCCTAGGAGGACAGGACGACAGGACAGTACACATAGGGTGGTGTCCTGGTCATGAAGCGGTTGTAGGGAACGAGAGAGCAGATGAAGAAGCCAAGAGAGGAGCGGAAATGTGGACAGTAGACCACACGACAATGACGAACGCCAAAAGGAGAGTAAAAGAGAAGGCACTCAAGATGTAGCAAGACGAATGGAGGAAGAAGCTACCCACCGGGGGCTTCGCCATCGCCAATAGACTGGCACCGATGTGGAAACCAAGGGACCGCACTGGGAAAGCTGCTGGGTACGAAAGAAGGGATAGAGGCGATGGCGAAGTTCCTCGACAAGACCGGAGCTTTCACAAAAACGGGTATGAAACGAGCACAAAAACCGACACCGACAGAAGACGACGATGAAAATGATGAAGAAGAGGAGAGGTGGAGGAGGCGCATGGAAAGGGAGATGGAAGACGCGTACTGCCTGATAGAAAGCGAGGAGAAGGTAGGGAGGCAGAAGAGAGGGAGGAGGAAAGGATAGAGGGATAGGGAGGAGGCACGGAAGACGACAGCGAAGGGATGGAAACCCAGGACAGGCAGGACGAGGAACCACACACCACGGGAGGTCAGGACAACCCGCGTACGCAAAGACACAAGTACTTCGCGATGCGACCACGTCATTATACACGCCACGGAAAACTCTGCGAGGAAAGATATATTACAAAACACTAAGAATCAGGCATACCTCGACAACGGACAACATTGTATAGTAGGCGTAGAGTACAAACCGTACTTTACCCCCGCCTCTTAGCCCTGTAGTGCGGCTTGCCGGCGGAATAAACAGATTTCTTCTTCTTCTTCACCCCAAAGAATCAAAAACTTACTAAAGTGCTGTGCTGTGTCCCAACACAACATCTTTTGGGGACCTCCATTAAAGATGTGTCCATTTTTGAAAGCCCGGCTGACGAAAATGGTATGCGATGACGTTAAGTTGACCTACACGCACATAGTTTCTGATGCGCCTCGGTACCGACACATCCACTTCACACCAACTGTACGTTTACGACGAAAAAAAGTGTTTGCAGTTGGCTGTAAATTCTTCAGAAATACAGCAACTGCCGACAATCATCGAGTGTTGGGAATTTGAAATCGCACTTCAGCCCACTCTAGGGTCCGAGGCGTAACCCTGGTGCGTGGTGAGACTAATTGAGATTTTTGTTGTCCGGTGTGGTGCTGTGGTTGGTGGCGTGCGAAGTAGAGGCGTGTCGTCGATCTATGTCGATCGTGCCAAGTACATGTCACACCATCAACCCCGACTCACCTCGAGCAGCCAGGGGTTCCAGCTACATATTTAATTTCAATCGAAAGGCACCTCCGTAGACACGCGAGAAGCCGTCGGTGTCGGAATAACTTCACAGACACACCACAGAACAAGACCTGGCTATATTGGAATAAGGTAGCAGTCGGATCATACGTACGAGTAAGAGGAAGGAAGGAAAGAAAGAATATCCCTATACTTGACGTGGCAATGTCTATATAGGATAAGTCCTGTCCAAATGTGATAAGTCGTCGTAGTAGGGATTACACATCCCATAATTGAGTATCCTGGAACAACGGTTGCAACCAACTGGGACCTAGCACACGTGCTTATCATATCATATCATGCATATCACATGTTTTTTCACGCGTTGTTTTGATTTCGCGCCTTCGAATCAGAAATCAACGAAGATGTAAATCATGTAAAGTCCTCTAACTAAATACCTGCATGTGATGTCCAAGGGATGTACAAGGGAGTAGTGGCATTGGAAAGACAGCCCGAAGTAGGAATGGCTTCATATGAAGCATGATAACCCCCTCTGGTGTACATCGGAGCAATAAATTAGTGCAAGATCTACCGAGAATTTTTGTAATATTTGGAGAACACCTGACGGAAAAGAAATTCGTAATCACCTATATATAAACAACAGTCCATTGCGGCAGTGTTTATGGGTGTGCAGACAGAGATAAATGATACAGCAAGCTCTTAGAAGAGTATTTGAGAACAAAGTGGTGACAAACTGATGATTGATGCAACAAAGGACACTGATGAATTTTGTAATAAATCCTGGCTTTCGAGGAGGTCTTCTCTAGTTGTTTTGAGCATGCTCGGCTGCTTGGATTTGCCGCCACACAGTTTGACAGACATCAACATTCGTAGAAATCCTCATCTGTTAACTCTATCTGTGGAGTGTCCACAAAAGTGCTGTCCTTTGAGTGACTGATGTCTCCGATGAAGATGGCAGATGGAGAAGCATTGGAGATGACACATCACAGGTACTGAGCACCTTGGTGATACAACCCTAATAATAATCGGTTCATGAACTGTCACGGTTCGGATATGCTGTTGTGTAGACCGAGACTTGTTCAACCTTCGTGAATTTGTCGTCTGAAAACCTGGTTTCACACCATTTTGCAAAGGCTATATAATCAACGATCTGCCAGATCGCCACATCATGACTTTGTAGATGCATAAGAGTTATTCTAAGCCACCAGATATATACCAGTCATTAAAGCTGTCCATAGGACTGACAGCGACGAGCTTGTTCGAATAGACCTCTCGATGTTTGAAGACGCCGCAGCATTTAACCGTTCTCAAGTGTATGATTACCCCTCTGCTTTGTCCATGGCTGTCTGATTACTTTTGCAGCATTAGTAACAACTACATCGATCTCGTCTCATACAGTATGTAGTGCTGTTCCTCACCTCCACTCACTCCCAGAGAGACGCTTGCAGCTCTACTCTATTACGATTATGCGTTGACCCTACCTGCCGAAGTTGACCGATTTTGGTCCAAGCGATCTCTCTCGTGGGCCTCTGCCTTCTTTTACCTCAATCGCTATTTGAGTCTTTTTGGCCATGTTCCTGCATTTGTTCGAGACTTTTGGACACTTGGGACCAAGGTACTTTCCATTCGAATTTGTAATAGCTTCTATTCTCAACTGAGCATCCAAGGCGTGATGTCCACCATCGCTGTACCCAAAAATATGCTGAAGTTCCTTTTCACCAGATGTACTTTATTGGCTACCTATCATCAATATTTCATATCGGCCATTCAAATCATTGTCGGAAGTGAGTCTATCATCCATCTTCAAGTCAATCATTGACGACGTGTTATCCCGCAAGTACTTTTCATAATACGAACATATGCACTGTGGGACCGAAGCTTGCGAGTGCTTTTTTTTCTCTGTGCATGTGCGGTTGCGACTGTTACTTTTGGGATAGTAAGTATTGAGGCGAAATTTGATCATAAAGTTTATATTTTCTCAATTGTCTTGTCAGTGGACCATACTTGTTGGGCATGACACCAGTGCCATTGTCATCGATCCACATATAAGTTGTACCCCACCGCTAGACCGTCACGCGTGAGTAGTGCTACAGTATTACTCAAATCAATTTATTGAAGTCCATACTAGTGCAAACGGTTTGTTTTTTTTTACAACTGTTTATGTGAATCATTGTATGACTGATCCACAATAATCCATGGTCATGGCCAGGTGTTGCCAATGCGTGGATTGCAATGCTCATGTTTGACATGTTGATTTTCAGTATGACGGTGTTTAAGTCGTGGAGACGGGGTGACCAGGTTCGCAAATCTATATTCAGACTTCTCCTACGTGACGGTATGCTTTCTGTATGGATACTTTCCTTTCACACTCAAAGTATATTTTATCCTAGGCGCAATATACTTTGGGCCAGTGCTCATGCAGATGGTTCTGTAAATGAGATATTGATATATCATTGCAGAATTATTGCAATCATTGTACTCGTGACTGTCATAACATTTCATGTCAGTACATTCATGTTCTGTGATTTTTCTTGTCATTGTTTACCAACATCTCCATAGTCTCTCCCTGTAAATATGTCATACATATATCTCTAGTCTATCAAGGTGACCGACCTTCCAGGATTACCAACGAGGTACTACAGCAACTCTTGCCAACGTGTATGTCTCTGCTACCAGTGAACAAGCTAACTTTACTCACTATGAATGGCTGTAGAGTGGCAAGCATAATGATAAGCAGACTCATGCTCAACCTCCGTGACCCCAGCTATTTGAGATCATTGACCCACCCAACCTTTTCACATCCCTCGGCCCTTGTTTTTAATGCTGCTGCATCTAATGCAATGTCAACCACAATTAACAATTCCTCTTCTTAAATCTCAGGACCAAATGTAATGTTTTGAAATTCAATAAAAGTCAATGAGTGCCTTTTGGAATCATCAGTGATAGTGTGTAAGTAATTCACTCATTCTCTACTCGCGTACTTTGTGTTCCTCCTCATGTTGGTTGAGACTCCCCTGGATATCTGTGTTGGAGTGTGATACTGTGACAAGTACCACAGCCACAACTAGCCACCGGCCACTGATGCTTTATCCCTTTGTACTATCACCTCCTTTTTGTTATCACTCTGCTTTGTCCTGACCCTGCATATAATGACTGTCTACAATACGCACTACCCTCAGTTTGTTGACACATGCTGAGGGTACGTCCACTTAGATTACACCAGCTACATTCATACATACTGACCAAAGATACCTAGACTTGACTTACATGTTAATTACTAGGTATCTACCAATATAGTTTGTTGACATGTGCTGAGGACTTGACTTACATGTTAATTATTAGGTTGCTAGACATGCAAAGTGTAAGGGTGACCTCTAGAGGCTGTGGCTCAGTCACACAGCTGGCAGAGGGAGATCCAAAGTGTATTAGAATATATACTGACAATATCAAGGTAGCTACTCACCTGGCAGAGGGAGATCCAAAGAGAACAAGTCTAGGGATTCCCTATGCCAGGTTGGACGCTTCTGGGGCCTCTGAAGCATGGGAAACAACTGTACAGTACAACAAAACCTTAAAAACTCAAAAATTGCCTACACAAACACTTGTACAAATAAGGGGCAAACTCTGGCAAACTCTGGCTTATATAAGCGGTCTGGAAGCGGTGCTGAGTAGGCCCACACTTGTCTGAATGGTGGCTAAAGAACCAGAGCATCTCAAGGGCTGAGAGTAGTACTAACAGATAGTGTTGAAAGAATAAAAACAGTAAAATGAAATAATGTCAGAAGAAATAAGAGAATGAATGGAAGGAGAGTGAAGAGATAAGGAGTGAGAAAAGGAAGAAATGAGGAGTCCCCTGACATCACCCCCCCTCTAGAGTGCGGCGTCTCGACATGCTGGATAGAAGTAGTTCTGGATGGCCTGGTCTACCTTGGAAAGAGAATAGAGGCCTCTGATTGCCTGGGGAGCATTGGAATGCTGTTGATAGAATTCCCGGACCAAGGCAGGGGCATGGACATTCTCTTGTGGCTCCCAGGAGATGTCCTCGATTCCATAGCCCTTCCACTTGACCTTGAACTGAAGCTTATTCCTAAAGAGTCAGCTGTCTAGGATCTATTCCACTTCATACTCTTCTTGGTTGTTTACCAGAACCCCCGGGGATGCTCCGGTACGAGAGGACCTCCATGGGTCGTGCTATGGCTAAGTTGGGCAGAGAGGCCCAGCTGGCGGAGGGCCCCAGATCATAGAGGGATGGGTCGGAGGCCCAGTGGTGGTGGAGATACTGAGGTTCGTACGGGAGGGGTGGATAGACGGGGCGGGGGGTCTGTGCAGAGTAATGATTGGGTACCGGGTGCCTGTAGGGGTCGGTCTGGTAGCCCGTGGGGTAGTAGGTGTGAGTATACGTAGCCATCAAGAACGGTGTAAGGAGGGAGTCTTGATATTATGTCAGGTTCTGCTGAGTCGGGGGCCTTCCGGGAAAGCAATTGCCTTTACAATGCGGACTTGACCCACAGATACTTGGATGTCTGGAACTCTGGGGCTAGGACTCCGGGGTTCAAGACGTGGACAGGGGTACTCCCAGGAGAGGGGACTTGGTCTGGGGGTTTTGGGGGGTGAGTAGCTGGGGAATCCAGGTGGGGGTCGAGTCATGAACCGGAGATTCTAAGACGAGACCAAGTTAGTAAATTAAAGTCGCGAAGTGCATACCAGTCTTAGAGCACGCGATTATCCAAGCGTGCTAGTCAAGCATGCCAGTCAATGCGTACCAGTCAAATAGAGGGCACACAACAATTCAAGTAACCAAGTGAAAACAGTGTAAGCAGTGTAATATCAAGACTAGCGAATATAACAGGGAACTACGCTATAAGTACTACGGGACCGGGTCTCAGGGTTCCAGGGTGTCTGGGATGGGGTCCGGGAGTCATTGAGTAGCGGGCAGGGACTGTATACCTGGATTGTGCGTGTGGGGCACGCGATTAATTGGCATGGAGGGGGTTGTGATGCGTGATGCGTGATGGCCGGGCACGAGTCGTGTGATCCGATCGTTGATCGGGGTTGGTGGCGGCTGATGGCGGTCCTTGATGCGCATGATGGCGGTTTCGGTGGTCATGATGGTGGGGCGTGTCCTGTGGGGTCGGAGGGAGGGTCCCGAATGGTGTTCCGGGGGTGTCCCGGGGTGGGCCCGGAGGGGAGGGGTCATGACATCACCCCCCCCTCAGCGCCGAGACCCTCCGAGGCACGCATAGCTGGTGGTCCAGACTGGGGCTCAACCGTGGGATCCGGCACCTGACTTGCCACGTATCGAAAAAAATTTTTACCGTCAAGTTCAAACATGTCGCGTATGCCAACACATTCTCCGATGCCCCCGCAAACCAACGAGGTCGCACCCCTCATGGCCTGGGAAGCCCGGGACGTGTGGTACCGAGCCCGCCAAGACTGGAAGCGCGTGGCGGCGCTTGTGCAACAATGTGAGTGGTTCCCGCGCCGCTCGCTTGTCGCTACTGACCTTCCTTTTTCAGAACAACACAACACCACTGCCCCGGAGGCGGGTCCCAGCCGGGCCGCTCGCTTGTCGCTACTGACCTTCCTTTTTCAGAACAACACAACACCACTGCCCCGGAGGCGGGTCCCAGCCGGCTCCCGGAGTCTGTTCCCAGGGCGGGTTCCAGCCGTCCTGCGCCAACCTTCCTGCACATGACTGTCCGCCCTCCCTGTCAGCAGCCCCCTCCCCGTCCTAGATTGCCTGCCCCCCGCTTTTGTCATTCCGGGATGGAGATAGGGACTGTGTCAGAGGTCCTGGAGAGTCAACGTGTTGCGTGGGCGGGCACGACGCAGGATCTGTTTGTGGAGGCCCTGGAGAGGCTCCAGGGTCTGCCTACTCACGCCTGGTGCGTGAACAACGGACTGGTGAGTCGTTTTCCTACCTCTGATCCCTCTTGCTGACTCTGGTACAGTGCTTGCACTGCGCTCGTCGAGGGGTGCTTTGCTTGTTCGAAGTTCCGGGCCCCTCGTCCCGCCAGGACATGGCCATGTGTGAGGCTTGCCGCCTCAACCACAAATGTTGTTCCGTGTTGGCGCTGTGGAGGGCGCGTTGTGTCGCCCAGGAGCAGGGGTGGCTGCTAAGGGAGGTTACCCAGAGGATGGGGGTCGAGGAGCGGGATTGGGTGGCGGAGCCGGTGGGGGAGGTGAGGGAGGTGCCCAGCGGGGGGTCAGGGGGTTGGGGGGTCGCCCGGGTGGGGGGCCGGGGCTGGCCCGTGGTGCTGATCACGTGCCAGGCTCCTCGGTCCGGCACCCAGGGGCAGGGGGGGCGCCTGGACAAGGGGAAGCGGCGGGCGTCGCCCAGTCCCTCCCCGGGCCCCTCCAAGAGGGTGCGTCTGCCTGTGCAGACCCCATCCCCAGCCTCCCCAGCACGTGTTTCCTCGGCGGTATTCTCCTCGCTGTTCGGGCAACCATTGAGCGCCGAGGTGAGGGAACTGCAGGCATGTTTGGAGCAGGCAGACCGGGAGAGGGAGGAATGTGAGGAGGGGGCGAGGGAGGAGGCGGCGCTCTGGCGGGGGCTGGAGGAGGATCGTGAGGCGGCCCTCCAGAAGTTGGGGGAGGCGAGGGTGGCATGGGGGGAGGCCGAGGCCCGGCTGGACGCCATGGGGGCCAGGCTGGAGCAGGGGGTTGGGCTCCCTGGGCAAGACCCCCCAGGGTTGGTCGAGGTTCTGCGCCGGGATATGGTAATTGGGCGTATGGCCTCTCTCAGCGAGTACTCCTTTTCTCGTGGTTGGGTCGGTACTGATATCTCCAGGCTGGGCTCAGGAGCATCATCAGCTCCTGGACGGAGTGGCCGCGGCGCTCGCCTCCCTGCAAGAGGGACTACAGTTGGAGGCGGGGAACCCCGGGGTGGAGCGGGGTCTGAACTTGTTGGGGAGGCTGGTGACCGTGCACTGCCGGAGGAACGTCCCGGCTCCAGGGTCGTGGTTCGAGCGAGTTCTGGACAAGGGTGAGCTGCTTCCATCCTGGGACCAACTGGCCGAGGAGGTGTGGTGGGGACACGATTCAGAGGGGGTGGGGGAAGATTTCTGGGGCTGGCCGAGAGGAGGGGAGGGTGAGGGTAGTTCGGGGCCCCAGCTTTAGGGGCCCCCGTTTTCTTGCTGTCGCTTGTTTTGTGGTCCCGTAGCTGTAGTATAGTGTACTTATAAAAAAAATGTATATACTTGGTTGTCTCAGATCAGCGAGAAGTATGAGTAAGGAGGCGAAAGAAACCGAAAGAAACTGGAAAGAACATCTTGCCCAGACTCCAGGACACTACTATGAAAAGGTACTAAAAGAGAGTAAGATCCAGAAGGGGAAGGGAGAAAATATACATGGGAGTTGAATCCCTACTGAGCCCAGAGGTGGGGGTTATGCCCACTACTGCCGTCTGTGAGTCCTGCGCCTGGGGAGGTCGTTTCCCGGGTGCCGCTGCTGGAAGTCCCGGAGTTTGTCGAGGGCACCTTCGAGGTTTCGGCGTGGTTCCCAAGTGTCGTCCTCTGGGCTGTATCCCTTCCACCGTACAAGGAAGTGGGGTCGTCCACAAATATCCCGGGAGTCAAGGATATCTTCAACCTCATAGTGGTACTCGTCCTTGACCTCAACTGGGGGAGGGGGCTCGGGGTGTCGTTCGGGGAAGGGGTCCGGGAGGTGTCGTTCCAGGAGGCGGACGTGGAATACTGGGTGCAGACCTTTTAGTCCCTCGGGAAGCTCAATCTTGTAGGCATGGGATGAGACCTTTCTCAATATTTTGAACGGGCCGAGGCGCTTGTGATCGAGTTTTGGGGAGGGCCGGCGGGTGCAGAGGTGGCGTCGATCTAACCATACCTTTGTCCTGGGGGCCCAGTCAGGGGTGTCTTCCCGTTTCCGGTCAGCGTGTTTTGCATAGGCCTGGTTCGCAGTGTTGATCTCCTCCCGGAGGAACTTGTGAAGGGACTGGAGATCCCGGGCGACCTCGTGGGCGGCGTGCGACGGGATGTCCTGGAGCGAGAGCGTCAGTCAAGGGTGGTATCCCTTGTTGGCAAAGAAGGGTGATACCCCGGTGGCAGAGTGCGGCGTGTTGTTGTAGGTGAACTCGGCCAGGGGGAGCTCGGCGCGCCAGTCGTCCTGCAAGTAGTTGACGTATAGTCGGAGGTACTGCTCGAGAGACTGGTTGACCCTTTTGGTTTGGCCGTCGGTTTCGGGGTGGTAGGCGGTAGAGAGGTTAGTCTTTACTTCAAGTGCCTTACACAGGGAAGTCCAAAACTTGGATACGAAGAGTGGGCCACGGTCAGAGACGATGTCGTTTGGGAGTCCATGTTTGGCGAAGACGTGCTCGAGGAACAGCTGGGCGAAGTCCGGGGCGGTATCCGTGGTGTGGCAGGGTAGGAACCATGTTTGGCGAAGACGTGCTCGAGGAACAGCTGGGCGAAGTCCGGGGCGGTATCCGTGGTGTGGCAGGGTAGGAAGATGCCCTGTTTGGTTAGCCTACACACAACAACGAGAATGGCATCAAACCCTTCAGATTCCGGGAGTTTGACGATGTGGTCCAGAGATATGGAGGACCAGGGGTGTCGTCCGACTGGCAGGGGTTTCAGGAGTCCGTATGGTCAGTGCTGGGGGACCTTGGCCCGGAGGCAGGGTTCGCATGATCGAATGTAGCGGGTCACATCCTTCTTCAACCCTGGCCAAAAGTAAGTCTGGGAGATAAGCTGGAGGGTCTTACGTATTCCAGGGTGCGGGTCACATCCTTCTTCAACCCTGGCCAAAAGTAAGTCTGGGAGATAAGCTGGAGGGTCTTACGTATTCCAGGGTGTCCCCAGAG